>CM062486.1:48871039-48873539 GCA_031479575.1 Coregonus ussuriensis
TATAGAGGTCCTGGATGGCAGGGAGCTCGGCCCAAGTGATGTACTGGGCCGTCCACAATACCCTCTGTAGCGTGTTGCGGTCGGATGCCAAGCAGTTGCCATACCAAGCGATGATGCAACCAGTCAAGATGTTCTAAATGGTGTAGCTGTAGACATTTTTTAGGATCTGAGGGCCCATGCCAAATATTTTCAGTCTCCTGAGGGGCAAGCGGCGCTTTCGTGTTTTGACTATGATAGATCCTTAGTGATGTGGACACCGAGGAACTGGAAGCTCTTGACCCGGTCCCCTACAGCCTTGTCGATGTGAATGGGGGCGTGCTCAGCCCTCCGTTTCCTCTAGATTCTTCTTTGAGTGAAATTTTGGGACCAAACCGTTAGGCCTATTCTTAAACTGTCGGTGGATCCAACTTTCTGAGAACCTGGCTGATCTTTTATCATCAATTCAGTGAGATCTTATATATCATATTAAATTCCTCCTTCTAGTAGCCTGTGTCTTATCTGTTTCTTTCTATGAAGACTCTAGACTAGAGAGGCTTTAGACCCATTGTTTATTATCACGGCTATTTTGGAAGGAGCTGCTTCCTGTCTGTTGACCCGGTAACAGAAGGACAAAGGGGTGACATAGGGGTGATGTAAGGGATGGACTGGGACCAGAAATCACCCCGGGCATTTATAACACACCGGCCCATTTTTTCCACTCGTGGCCCCCATTATTAGCCAAATAATAATACTTTTGCACCAAAGCCCCAATTTAGACAGGCCCACTGGGTTACAAATGGAGCCGGCCATCTGGCGTTTTGCTCTGAAATGCCCTATGTTCAGTCCGCCCCTGTACAGGGTTGATGTAAGGGTGACATAGGGGTTTTCTGTCCAGACAAGATTATCCCATGTTGTTGGGGATGGCTGGATGGCTGCATGGCTGGATGGCTGGATGGCTGGATGGCTGCATGGCTGCATGGCTGGATGGCTGGATGGCTGGATGGCTGGATGGCTGGATGGCTGCATGGCTGGATGGCTGGATGGCTGGATGGCTGCATGGCTGGATGGCTGGATGGCTGGATGGCGGATGGCTGGATGGCTGCATGGCTGGATGGCTGGAGGAGAATCTTCTGATGTTTGTTCTGGATTTAGTTGGTCTTATAAGATGAGGGGTTCAGAGACAAGGGCTGCATTCCAAACGGCACCCTATTTCCTATTTAGTCAGGGCTCTGGTCAAAAGTAGTGCACTACATAGGGAATAGGGTGCCATTCTCTGGTCTAAAATAGTGCACTATATAGGGAATAGGGTGGCATTCTCTGGTCTAAAGTAGTGCACTATATAGGGAATAGGGTGTCATTCTCTGGTCTAAAGTAGTGCACTATGTAGGGAATAGGGTGCCATTCTCTGGTCTAAAATAGTGCACTATATAGGGAATAGGGTGTCATTCTCTGGTCTAAAGTAGTGCACTATGTAGGGAATAGGGTGCCATTCTCTGGTCTAAAATAGTGCACTATATAGGGAATAGGGTGGCATTCTCCAGTCTAAAGTAGTGCACTATATAGGGAATAGGGTGCCATTCTCTGGTCTAAAGTAGTGCACTATATAGGGAATAGGGTGCCATTCTCTGGTCTAAAGTAGTGCACTATGTAGGGAATAGGGTGCCATTCTCTGGTCTAAAGTAGTGCACTATGTAGGGAATAGGGTGCCATTCTCTGGTCTAAAGTAGTGCACTATATAGGGAATATGGTGGCATTGTCTGGTCTAAAGTAGTGCACTATGTAGGGAATAGGGTGCCATTCTCTGGTCTAAAGTAGTGCACTATATAGGGAATAGGGTGGCATTGTCTGGTCTAAAGTAGTGCACTATATAGGGAATAGGGTGGCATTCTCTGGTCTAAAGTAGTGCCCTATGTAGGGAATAGGGTGCCATTTTCTTTCTATTTATTTCTATATTTTGTATCTTTACCTCTGCATTGTTGGAAAAGGGGTACCAGTACCGAGTCGATGTGCAGTGGTACGAGGTAATTGAGGTAGATATGTACTGTACATATAACTAGGAATACAGTGACAGATAATAAACAGTAGCAGCAGCGTATGTGATGAGTCAAAAAAGATGGTCAATGCAGATAGTCTGGGTAGCTATTTGGTTAACTATTTAACTAACTCCTTTTGCAGTTTTATGGCTTGGGGGGTAGAAGCTGTTCAGGGGCCTGTTGGTTCCAGACTTGGTGCATCGGGAACCGCTTGCCGTGCGGTAGCAGAGAGAACAGTCTGTGACTTGGGTGGCTGGAGTCTTTGACCATTTTTAGGGTCTTCCTCTGACACCGCCTGGTATAGAGGTCCTGGATGGCAGGGAGCTCGGTCCCAATGATGTACTACCAGAGTTGTGGACTCCAGTCACAAACTTGATGACTTGAGACTCAACTTGATAGAAAATAAAATAACTTGACTTGGACTCAAAACTGATGACTTGAAATTATCTGGCAAGGTTTTGTAAAGTTTTGGCACTCATTTTGTGGCA
>CM062486.1:48878539-48958539 GCA_031479575.1 Coregonus ussuriensis
GGGATTAATGAATTGAGGGAAAAGGGCCTTCCCTGTAGGGATAAATGAATTGAGGGGAAATGACCTTCCCTGTAGGGATTAATGAATTGAGGGGAAATGACCTTCCCTGTAGGGATTCATGAATTGAGGGGAAATTACCTTCCCTGTAGGGATTAATGAATTGAGGGAAAAGAGCCTTCCCTGTAGGGATCTCAACTCGGTACCTAATGGCAGTCAGGCTACCTCTGGCGAGCACATGGAGGGCTGTGCGGCCCCCCAAAGAAATGCCACCCCACACCATGACTGACCCACCGCCAAACCGGTCATGCTGGAGGATGTTGCAGGCAGCAGAACATTCTCCACGGCGTCTCCAGACTCTGTCACGTCTGTCACGTGCTCAGTGTGAACCTGCTTTCATCTGTGAAGAGCACAGGGCGCCAGTGGCGAATTTGCCAATTCTCTGGCAAATGCCAAACGTCCTGCACGGTGTTGGGCTGTAAGCACAACCCCCACCTGTGGACGTCGGGCCCTCATACCACCTTTATGGAGTCTGTTTCTGACCGTTTGAGCAGACACATGCACATTTGTGGCCTGCTGGAGGTCATTTTGCAGGGCTCTGGCAGTGCTCCTCCTGCTCCTTCTTGCACAAAGGCGGAGGTAGCGGTCCTGCTGCTGGGTTGTTGCCCTCCTACGGCCTCCTCCACGTCTCCTGATGTACTGGCCTGTCTCCTGGTAGCGCCTCCATGCTCTGGACACTACGCTGACAGACACAGCAAACCTTCTTGCCACAGCTCGCATTGATGTGCCATCCTGGATGAGCTGCACTACCTGAGCCACTTGTGTGGGTTGTAGACTCCGTCTCATGCTACCACTAGAGTGAAAGCACCAGCAGCATTCAAAAGTGACCAAAACATCAGCCAGGAAGCATAGGAACTGAGAAGTGGTCTGTGGTCACCACCTGCAAAACCAGTCCTTTATTGGGGGGTGTCTTGCTAATTTCCTATAATTTCCACCTGTTGTCTATTCCATTTGCACAACAGCATGTGAAATGTATTGTCAATCAGTGTTGGACAGTTTGATTTCACAGAAGTGTGATTGACTTGGAGTTACATTGTGTTGTTTAAGTGTTCCCTTTATTTTTTTGAGCAATGTACTATTTGGAAACGTAGGGCAACGACCAAGCATTTATTAGCTAAAAGGATAAATGAAGGACAAAGTTGGTTCTTGTCCGTTGGAGTCGTGTGCCCTCTTTCTGGTTGAAAAGACAGGACAGTTTAAGACGCTAGTTGCCTACTTGGCCCATACTGGCAGGATACTGTATACAACTTTACTAGAAACAGTGGCTTGTAACATACTTTCTCCCCGTCTGTGAGTGTTGGTGCTTTGCCAAATTTCCCAGACAGCAAAGGAAAAATAAAGGCAGAAAATAGCAGGAGATTAAATTAACAATTAGATTTGCTGTGATATTTGGCCAAAAATAATTGCCTGGAAACTTTACTGGTTTAAAGACTGGAAATTTCAGTCAAAATAGGCTCAAATAAGATTGAATGGAGTGGAGTACAGTTTCCCATTTTTTTAAAAATTGGCAATGGTAGCAGTGTGTCAGAGTGCTCTGTCTAAGGAGAACAATTAAGCTTTTATTATTAATTACAATTATTATTATTATTATTATTATTATTACATCATCACCAGCAGCCTAGTATTCTTTTTGTTCTAGTTAATCGTTTAGTTAAAGAACTACATTTTTTAGGATTGTTCTCTTTCACACGCCTTGTAAAATTAATGTTCCAATTAGATCACTTCTGACCTTCAAGATTAGCCAGCTGCTCTTAGACGTTCTTAAAGTACCCGGCAACAAAGGACACTTTTAAACTTAAATTAAGTTATTAGTATCTACTATAATTGGGATAAAAGTAGTGGTACAAATCTGTAATTTTACGAGCCTGACCCTGCCACTTCGTCTGGTAAGCTAAGGGATGGAGCTGGTGGAAATGTAACCTCTCTCAAGTAGACAAAGCTATGGACGTGAGGGCTAACAGTCCATGAGATTAACGTGATCATTTTTTATGTGTCCTCAAGGATGGGTGCAAATAAGGGCAAGCCTTGAATTCTGTTATTGTTGATGTATATAAACAAGAAGTCTCCCAGAAATATGATGATGTCATTAGGGCTGTAACGGTCATGGAATTTTGGATGACGGTTATTGGTGAGCCAAATGGTCACCGTTCGAATAGCAAAATATATATGCAAATGTTCTCCTCTCCTCCGCTCCTGACTGCATGTGCTGCTGCTGCAGGGGAGGGGGGTGTTGTCTAGGCAACCAAAGACTTGTTTGCTACAACACCTTGCTTGTTTCAACAAGGAGCAACAAAGTTTCATCACGTTGTTAAGAGTCCAGGTTACCGCAGAAACGGACTTAACCAACCGATTTCCCAGCCGTCCCTTCTTCAGTCAGCTGTTTGTTCCACACAAAACATTATTATTATTATTATTATTATTATTATTATTATTATTATTATTATTATTATTATTATTTTACTTTCCGGAAGCTGTGTTTTCTTTTTTGTATTTTTTGTCTTCAAAAGCATTTTTTTGTCCCGGTATTTTTATTTTTTTACAACAGTTATGAAAGTTATTTTCTTTTCATGATTGTCTTCATCCATAGCCGTCGGTTATAAGGTTATACTTTAATTGTGCCAGGCCTAGATGTCATATTACTGTGTCCACCTCTATCCTCTCTAACTCTTCTGTGTTTGATGATGTCATATTACTGTGTCCACCTCTATCCTCTCTAACTCTTCTGTGTTTGATGATGTCATATTACTGTGTCCACCTCTATCCTCTCTAACTCTTCTGTGTTTGATGATGTCATATTACTGTGTCCACCTCTATCCTCTCTAACTCTTCTGTGTTTGATGATGTCATATTACTGTGTCCACCTCTATCCTCTCTAACTCTTCTGTGTTTGATTATGTCATATTACCACGTCCACCTCTATCCTCTCTAACTCTTCTGTGTTTGATGATGTCATATTACCACGTCCACCTCTATCCTCTCTAACTCTTCTGTGTTTGATGATGTCATATTACTGTGTCCACCTCTATCCTCTCTAACTCTTCTGTGTTTGATGATGTCATATTACCACGTCCACCTCTATCCTCTCTAACTCTTCTGTGTTTGATGATGTCATATTACCACGTCCACCTCTATCCTATCTAACTATTCTGTGTGTGATCATGTCATATTACTGTCCACCTCTATCCTCTCTAACTCTTCTGTGTTTGATGATGTCATATTACTGTGTCCACCTCTATCCTCTCTAACTCTTCTGTGTTTGATGATGTCATATTACCGCGTCCACCTCTATCCTCTCTAATTATTATGTGTTTGATGATGTCATATTGCTAAGCTAACCTATCTACTTGTTGTTCGCCCACCACTAACCTTCTTCCCTTCACTTTTGGCACTACACATTGGTGATTACCAAGGAGTTTGACAGTGTAACAGCTAGTGGGGATCCAAATAAACAGAACCAATCAGATGAATAATGAACCTCTCTAGACCTCTCTAAACTCTTATTTTGCTCCTCTCACCAGGAGGAGTGTTCCCAGAGGACTTCTCCGTGATGTTCACCATCAAGCCCAAGGCCGGCAGCCAGTCCTTCCTGCTGTCTGTGTATAACGAGAAGGGGGTACAGCAGCTGGGTGTGGAGGTGGGACGCTCCCCTGTCTTCCTGTACGAAGACCAACATGGGAAACCTGCGCCAGAGGAGTACCCACTGTTCAGATCCATCAACCTCGCTGACGGCAAGTAAGTGATGTCTGAGACACCTGAGGAACTCATCACTACCGTATCACAAGGCAAAGCCTTTTCTGTTACGGACAGGGTTTGGGTCGGGGGAAAGGTATATGCACTGTCTGGGTTAGTTTTAGGATTTCTCTTTCCTCAGGTAAGTAACTGAAGTTTGGCCTTTCACTTGGGTGACTGGACCCAAACCTACGAAAGGTTAGGAGATGGTCATTGGTGGGCCAGTTGTATGCTTGTTGTGTTTTGATGTTCGGCGCAGTGGTCTAAGGCGCTGCATCGCAGTGCTAGCTGTGCCACTAGAGATCCTGGTTCGAATCCAGGCTCTGTCGTAGCCGACCGCGACCGGGAGACCCATGGGGCGGCGCACAATTGGCCCAGCGTCGTCCAGGGTAGGGGAGGGAATGGCCGGCAGGGATGTAACTCAGTTGGTAGAGCATGTTGTTTGCAACGCCAGGGTTGTGGGTTTGATTCCCAAGGGGGGCCAGTATGAAAAATAAACTAACTGTAAGTCGCTCTGGATAAGAGCGTCTGCTAAATGACTAAAATGTAATGTTGTAGAAGGAGGACTGTGCAGGAGAGGGTCTGTGGCATTGCTGTGTTCGTACTGTAGACACACTCCACACCACATAAAGCCATGTTTTACAAGATGGCCGACCGGATCGAAGCGTTCTGAGTTCTCAAGAATGTATTTAAGGGCTTCTCAGCAGACCCAAACAAACCACTGACAATTCACAATTATTAGATTGACATGCTTCATTGTTTAGTTATTGGTAACATAAGGAATATAACTGTGGGAGGCTGTATTTTTGAGTAACCCATTTATTTATTTGGCAGGGTTTTAATGACAAACAGTTTTTGCCAAATTATTTACAGCTGTCTATATTGTTGATGTGTAGTAAACTATCAAAATAAAAGAGTTTGAGCTTCATAAATTACTTAAACTGTAACATTAATATTCTGACTGTGAACTCTTTGCTAAAATGAAACATTTTGCAAGAACGTGTCTGATACAATTGTCTACAGTGAAATGAAACGTTGCGTTGGTATGTGACATGAATGTCTGTAGTTGATTTATCTGTTTTCCAGACCTTGTAAAGTAGAGTTAGCCTGTTTCAATTACTGTACTTTTATTGTTTTATTGTTTATCTAGCTAGGAATGTTTCTGAGAAGAACAAAATTATCTTCAGTAAGAACAACCTAGTTTTAAGTTTTAAATCTCTTGGCATCTCTGTGACTATACCAGACTGTAGATCATCTCTATGACTATACCAGACTGTAGATCATCTCTATGACTATACCAGACTGTAGATCATCTCTATGACTATACCAGACTGTAGATCATCTCTGACTATACCAGACTGTAGATCATCTCTGACTATACCAGACTGTAGATCATCTCTGACTATACCAGACTGTAGATCATCTCTGACTATACCAGACTGTAGATCATCTCTATGACTATACCAGACTGTAGATCATCTCTGACTATACCAGACTGTAGATCATCTCTCTGACTATACCAGACTGTAGATCATCTCTGACTATACCAGACTGTAGATCATCTCTATGACTATACCAGACTGTAGATCATCTCTATGACTATACCAGACTGTAGATCATCTCTGACTATACCAGACTGTAGATCATCTCTCTGACTATACCAGACTGTAGATCATCTCTGACTATACCAGACTGTAGATCATCTCTATGACTATACCAGACTGTAGATCATCTCTATGACTATACCAGACTGTAGATCATCTCTATGACTATACCAGACTGTAGATCATCTCTGACTATACCAGACTGTAGATCACCTCTATGACTATACCAGACTGTAGATCATCTCTATGACTATACCAGACTGTAGATCATCTCTATGACTATACCAGACTGTAGATCATCTCTCTGACTATACCAGACTGTAGATCATCTCTATGACTATACCAGACTGTAGATCATCTCTATGACTATACCAGACTGTAGATCATCTCTATGACTATACCAGACTGTAGATCATCTCTATGACTATACCAGACTGTAGATCATCTCTGACTATACCAGACTGTAGATCATCTCTGACTATACCAGACTGTAGATCATCTCTGACTATACCAGACTGTAGATCATCTCTATGACTATACCAGACTGTAGATCATCTCTATGACTATACCAGACTGTAGATCATCTCTGACTATACCAGACTGTAGATCATCTCTATGACTATACCAGACTGTAGATCATCTCTGACTATACCAGACTGTAGATCATCTCTATGACTATACCAGACTGTAGATCATCTCTCTGACTATACCAGACTGTAGATCATCTCTATGACTATACCAGACTGTAGATCATCTCTGACTATACCAGACTGTAGATCATCTCTATGACTATACCAGACTGTAGATCATCTCTGACTATACCAGACTGTAGATCATCTCTATGACTATACCAGACTGTAGATCATCTCTGACTATACCAGACTGTAGATCATCTCTATGACTATACCAGACTGTAGATCATCTCTATGACTATACCAGACTGTAGATCATCTCTATGACTATACCAGACTGTAGATCATCTCTATGACTATACCAGACTGTAGATCATCTCTGACTATACCAGACTGTAGATCATCTCTATGACTATACCAGACTGTAGATCATCTCTATGACTATACCAGACTGTAGATCATCTCTATGACTATACCAGACTGTAGATCATCTCTATGACTATACCAGACTGTAGATCATCTCTGACTATACCAGACTGTAGATCATCTCTATGACTATACCAGACTGTAGATCATCTCTATGACTATACCAGACTGTAGATCATCTCTGACTATACCAGACTGTAGATCATCTCTGACTATACCAGACTGTAGATCATCTCTATGACTATACCAGACTGTAGATCATCTCTATGACTATACCAGACTGTAGATCATCTCTATGACTATACCAGACTGTAGATCATCTCTATGACTATACCAGACTGTAGATCATCTCTATGACTATACCAGACTGTAGATCATCTCTATGACTATACCAGACTGTAGATCATCTCTATGACTATACCAGACTGTAGATCATCTCTATGACTATACCAGACTGTAGATCATCTCTGACTATACCAGACTGTAGATCATCTCTATGACTATACCAGACTGTAGATCATCTCTATGACTATACCAGACTGTAGATCATCTCTGACTATACCAGACTGTAGATCATCTCTATGACTATACCAGACTGTAGATCATCTCTATGACTATACCAGACTGTAGATCATCTCTTGACTATACCAGACTGTAGATCATCTCTATGACTATACCAGACTGTAGATCATCTCTATGACTATACCAGACTGTAGATCATCTCTATGACTATACCAGACTGTAGATCATCTCTATGACTATACCAGACTGTAGATCATCTCTATGACTATACCAGACTGTAGATCATCTCTATGACTATACCAGACTGTAGATCATCTCTATGACTATACCAGACTGTAGATCATCTCTATGACTATACCAGACTGTAGATCATCTCTATGACTATACCAGACTGTAGATCATCTCTATGACTATACCAGACTGTAGATCATCTCTGACTATACCAGACTGTAGATCATCTCTATGACTATACCAGACTGTAGATCATCTCTATGACTATACCAGACTGTAGATCATCTCTGACTATACCAGACTGTAGATCATCTCTGACTATACCAGACTGTAGATCATCTCTATGACTATACCAGACTGTAGATCATCTCTATGACTATACCAGACTGTAGATCATCTCTATGACTATACCAGACTGTAGATCATCTCTATGACTATACCAGACTGTAGATCATCTCTATGACTATACCAGACTGTAGATCATCTCATGACTATACCAGACTGTAGATCATCTCTATGACTATACCAGACTGTAGATCATCTCTATGACTATACCAGACTGTAGATCATCTCTTGACTATACCAGACTGTAGATCATCTCTATGACTATACCAGACTGTAGATCATCTCTATGACTATACCAGACTGTAGATCATCTCTATGACTATACCAGACTGTAGATCATCTCTATGACTATACCAGACTGTAGATCATCTCTATGACTATACCAGACTGTAGATCATCTCTATGACTATACCAGACTGTAGATCATCTCTGACTATACCAGACTGTAGATCATCTCTGACTATACCAGACTGTAGATCATCTCTATGACTATACCAGACTGTAGATCATCTCTATGACTATACCAGACTGTAGATCATCTCTATGACTATACCAGACTGTAGATCATCTCTGACTATACCAGACTGTAGATCATCTCTATGACTATACCAGACTGTAGATCATCTCTGACTATACCAGACTGTAGATCATCTCTGACTATACCAGACTGTAGATCATCTCTATGACTATACCAGACTGTAGATCATCTCTGACTATACCAGACTGTAGATCATCTCTATGACTATACCAGACTGTAGATCATCTCTATGACTATACCAGACTGTAGATCATCTCTATGACTATACCAGACTGTAGATCATCTCTATGACTATACCAGACTGTAGATCATCTCTGACTATACCAGACTGTAGATCATCTCTATGACTATACCAGACTGTAGATCATCTCTATGACTATACCAGACTGTAGATCATCTCTATGACTATACCAGACTGTAGATCATCTCTGACTATACCAGACTGTAGATCATCTCTGACTATACCAGACTGTAGATCATCTCTGACTATACCAGACTGTAGATCATCTCTATGACTATACCAGACTGTAGATCATCTCTATGACTATACCAGACTGTAGATCATCTCCTATGACTATACCAGACTGTAGATCATCTCTAGACTATACCAGACTGTAGATCATCTCTATGACTATACCAGACTGTAGATCATCTCTATGACTATACCAGACTGTAGATCATCTCTGACTATACCAGACTGTAGATCATCTCTAAGACTATACCAGACTGTAGATCATCTCTCTGACTATACCAGACTGTAGATCATCTCTGACTATACCAGACTGTAGATCATCTCTTGACTATACCAGACTGTAGATCATCTCTATGACTATACCAGACTGTAGATCATCTCTATGACTATCTCCAGGACTGTAGATCATCTCTGACTATACCAGACTGTAGATCTATCTCTATGACTATACCAGACTGTAGATCATCTCTGACTATACCAGACTGTAGATCATCTCTATGACTATACCAGACTGTAGATCATCTCTATGACTATACCAGACTGTAGATCATCTCCTGACTATACCAGACTGTAGATCATCTCTGACTATACCAGACTGTAGATCATCTCTATGACTATACCAGACTGTAGATCATCTCTATGACTATACCAGACTGTAGATCATCTCTATGGACTATACCAGACTGTAGATCATCTCTATGACTATACCAGACTGTAGATCATCTCTATGACTATACCAGACTGTAGATCATCTCTATGACTATACCAGACTGTAGGATCATCTCTGACTATACCAGACTGTAGATCATCTCTATGACTATACCAGACTGTAGATCATCTCTAGACTATACCAGACTGTAGATCATCTCTATGACTATACCCAGACTGTAGATCATCTCTATGACTATACCAGACTGTAGATCATCTCTATGGACTATACCAGACTGTAGATCATCTCTATGACTATACCAGACTGTAGATCATCTCTATGACTATACCAGACTGTAGATCATCTCTATGACTATACCAGACTGTAGATCATCTCTATGACTATACCAGACTGTAGATCATCTCTATGACTATACCAGACTGTAGATCATCTCTGACTATACCAGACTGTAGATCATCTCTATGACTATACCAGACTGTAGATCATCTCTATGACTATACCAGACTGTAGATCATCTCTGACTATACCAGACTGTAGATCATCTCTATGACTATACCAGACTGTAGATCATCTCTGACTATACCAGACTGTAGATCATCTCTGACTATACCAGACTGTAGATCATCTCTGACTATACCAGACTGTAGATCATCTCTGTGACTATACCAGACTGTAGATCATCTCTGACTATACCAGACTGTAGATCATCTCTATGACTATACCAGACTGTAGATCATCTCTATGACTATACCAGACTGTAGATCATCTCTATGACTATACCAGACTGTAGATCATCTCTGACTATACCAGACTGTAGATCATCTCTATGACTATACCAGACTGTAGATCATCTCTATGACTATACCAGACTGTAGATCATCTCTGACTATACCAGACTGTAGATCATCTCTGACTATACCAGACTGTAGATCATCTCTGACTATACCAGACTGTAGATCATCTCTGACTATACCAGACTGTAGATCATCTCTGTGACTATACCAGACTGTAGATCATCTCTGACTATACCAGACTGTAGATCATCTCTATGACTATACCAGACTGTAGATCATCTCTGACTATACCAGACTGTAGATCATCTCTATGACTATACCAGACTGTAGATCATCTCTGACTATACCAGACTGTAGATCATCTCTGACTATACCAGACTGTAGATCATCTCTGACTATACCAGACTGTAGATCATCTCTATGACTATACCAGACTGTAGATCATCTCTATGACTATACCAGACTGTAGATCATCTCTATGACTATACCAGACTGTAGATCATCTCTATGACTATACCAGACTGTAGATCATCTCTATGACTATACCAGACTGTAGATCATCTCTGACTATACCAGACTGTAGATCATCTCTGACTATACCAGACTGTAGATCATCTCTATGACTATACCAGACTGTAGATCATCTCTCTGACTATACCAGACTGTAGATCATCTCTGACTATACCAGACTGTAGATCATCTCTGAACTATACCAGACCTGTAGATCATCTCTGTGACTATACCAGACTGTAGATCATCTCTATGACTATACCAGACTGTAGATCATCTCTATGACTATACCAGACTGTAGATCATCTCTATGACTATTCCAGACTGTAGATCATCTCTGACTATACCAGACTGTAGATCATCTCTGACTATACCAGACTGTAGATCATCTCTATGACTATACCAGACTGTAGATCATCTCTATGACTATACCAGACTGTAGATCATCTCTGACTATACCAGACTGTAGATCATCTATGACTATACCAGACTGTAGATCATCTCTGACTATACCAGACTGTAGATCATCTCTGACTATACCAGACTGTAGATCATCTCTATGACTATACCAGACTGTAGATCATCTCTATGACTGTACCAGACTGTAGATCATCTCTATGACTATACCAGACTGTAGATCATCTCTATGACTATACCAGACTGTAGATCATCTCTGACTATACCAGACTGTAGATCATCTCTATGACTATACCAGACTGTAGATCATCTCTGACTATACCAGACTGTAGATCATCTCTATGACTATACCAGACTGTAGATCATCTCTATGACTATACCAGACTGTAGATCATCTCTGACTATACCAGACTGTAGATCATCTCTATGACTATACCAGACTGTAGATCATCTCTCTGACTATACCAGACTGTAGATCATCTCTATGACTATACCAGACTGTAGATCATCTCTATGACTATACCAGACTGTAGATCATCTCTATGACTATACCAGACTGTAGATCATCTCTATGACTATACCAGACTGTAGATCATCTCTATGACTATACCAGACTGTAGATCATCTCTGACTATACCAGACTGTAGATCATCTCTGACTATACCAGACTGTAGATCATCTCTATGACTATACCAGACTGTAGATCATCTCTGACTATACCAGACTGTAGATCATCTCTGACTATACCAGACTGTAGATCATCTCTATGACTATACCAGACTGTAGATCATCTCTATGACTATACCAGACTGTAGATCATCTCTGGACTATATACCAGACTGTAGATCATCTCTATGACTATACCAGACTGTAGATCATCTCTGACTATACCGAGACTGTATGATCATCTCTATGACTATACCAGACTGTAGATCCTATCTCCATGACTATACCAGACTGTAGATCATCTCTGACTATACCAGACTGTAGATCATCCTCATGACTATACCAGACTGTAGATCATCTCTGACTATACCAGACTGTAGATCATCTCTATGACTATACCAGACTGTAGATCATCTCTGGACTATACCAGACTGTAGATCATCTCTATGACTATACAGACTGTAGATCAACTCTGACTATACCAGACTGTAGATCATCTCTGACTATACCAGACTGTAGATCATCTCTATGACTATACCAGACTGTAGATCATCTCTAGACTATACCAGACTGTAGATCATCTCTATGACTATACCAGACTGTAGATCATCTCTATGACTATACCAGAACTGTAGATCATCTCTATGACTATACCAGACTGTAGATCATCTCTGACTATACCAGACTGTAGATCATCTCTATGACTATACCAGACTGTAGATCATCTCTATGACTATACCAGACTGTAGATCATCTCTAGATGACTATACCAGACTGTTGAATCTCTCTGACTATACCAGACTGTAGATCATCTCTATGACTATACCAGACTGTAGATCATCTCTATGACTATACAGACTGTAGATCATCTCTATGACTATACCAGAACTGTAGATCATCTCTATGACTATACCAGACTGTAGATCATCTCTCTGACTATACCAGACTGTAGATCATCTCTATGACTATACCAGACTGTAGATCATCTCTATGACTATACCAGACTGTAGATCATCTCTATGACTATACCAGACTGTAGATCATCTCTATGACTATACCAGACTGTAAGATCATCTCTAGACTATAACCAGACTGTAGATCATCTCTATGACTATACCAGACTGTAGATCATCTCTATGACTATACCAGACTGTAGATCATCTCTATGACTATACCAGACTGTAGATCATCTCTATGACTATACCAGACTGTAGATCATCTCTAGACTATACCAGACTGTAGATCATCTCTATGACTATACCAGACCTGTAGATCATCTCTGACTATACCAGACTGTAGATCATCTCTGACTATACCAGGACTGTAGATCATCTCTATGACTATACCAGACTGTAGATCATCTCTATGACTATACCAGACTGTAGATCATCTCTATGACTATACCAGACAGTAGATCATCTATATGACTATACCAGACTGTAGATCATCTCTCTGACTATACCAGACTGTAGATCATCTCTATGACTATACCAGACTGTAGATCATCTCTATGACTATACCAGACTGTATGATCATCTCTATGACTATACCAGACTGTAGATCATCTCTAGACTATACCAGACTGTAGATCATCTCTGGACTATACCAGGAACTGTAGATCATCTCTGACTATACCAGACTGTAGATCATCTCTTGACTATACCAGACTGTAGATCATCTCTATGACTATACCAGACTGTAGATCATCTCTCTGACTATACCAGACTGTAGATCATCTCTATGACTATACCAGACTGTAGATCATCTCTATGACTATACCAGACTGTAGATCATCTCTATGACTATACCAGACTGTAGATCATCTCTATGGACTATACCAGACTGTAGATCATCTCTAGGACTATACCAGACTGTAGATCATCTCTATGACTATACCAGACTGTAGATCATCTCTCTGACTATACCAGACTGTAGATCATCTTCTGACTATACCAGACTGTAGATCATCTCTATGACTATACCAGACTGTAGATCATCTCTGACTATACCAGACTGTAGATCATCTCTAATGACTATACCAGACTGTAGATCATCTCTGACTATACCAGACTGTAGATCATCTCTATGACTATACCCGATACTTTCTAAGATCATCTCTATGACTATACCAGACTGTAGATCATCTCTATGACTATACCAGACTGTAGATCATCTCTGTGACTATACCAGACTGTAGATCATCTCTCTGACTATACCAGACTGTAGATCATCTCCCCCCCCCCCCCCCTATGACTATACCAGACTGTAGATCATCTCTATGGACTATACCAGACTGTAGATCAGTCATCTCTATGACTATACCAGACTGTAGATCATCTCTATGACTATACCAGACTCTAGATCATCTCTGACTATACCAGACTGTAGATCATCTCTATGACTATACCAGACTGTAGATCATCTCTCTATGACTATCCCAGACTGGTAGATCATCTCTATGACTATACCAAGACTGTAGATCATCTCTATGACTATACCAGACTGTAGATCATCTCTGACTATACCAGACTGTAGATCATCTCTATGACTATACCAGACTGTAGATCATCTCTGACTATACCAGACTGTAGATCATCTCTGACTTATACCAGACTGTAGATCATCTCTATGACTATACCAGACTGTAGATCATCTCTACTTTGACTATACCAGACTGTAGATCATCTCTATGACTATACCAGACTGTAGATCATCTCTATGACTATACCAGACTGTAGATCATCTCTATGACTATACCAGACTGTAGATCATCTCTGACTATACCAGACTGTAGATCATCTCTATGACTATACCAGACTGTAGATCATCTCTATGACTATACCAGACTGTAGATCATCTCTATGACTATACCAGACTGTAGATCATCTCTGACTATACCAGACTGTAGATCATCTCTGACTATACCAGACTGTAGATCATCTCTATGACTATACCAGACTGTAGATCATCTCTATGACTATACCAGACTGTAGATCATCTCTATGACTATACCAGAACTGTAGGATCATCTCTATGACTATACCAGACTGTAGATCATCTCTGACTATACCAGACTGTAGATCATCTCTATGACTATACCAGACTGTAGATCATCTCTATGACTATACCAGACTGTAGATCATCTCTGACTATACCAGACTGTAGATCATCTCTATGACTATACCAGGGGGGGGGGGGGGGGGGGGGGGGGGGGGGGGGGGGGGGGGGGGGGGGGGGGGGGGGGGGGGGGGGGGGGGGGGCTGGGGGGGGGTAGATCATCTCTGACTATACCAGACTGTAGATCATCTCAAAATGACTATACCAGGACTGTAGATCATCTCTATGACTATACCAGACTGTAGATCATCTCTGACTATACCAGACTGTAGATCATTCTCTATGACTATACCAGACTGTAGATTCATCTCTATTGACTTTATACCAGGACTGTAGATCATCTCTCTGACTATACCAGACTGTAGATCATCTCTATGACTATACCAGGACTGTAGATCATCTCTATGGACTATACCAGACTGTAGATCAATCTCTATGACTATACCAGGACTGTAGATCATCTCTCTGACTATACCAGACTGTAGAATCATCCTCTATGACCATACCAGACTGTAGATCATCTCTATGACTATACCAGACTGTAGATCATCTCTATGACTATACCAGACTGTCTAGATCATCTCTGACTATACCAGATGTAGATCATCTCTATGACTATACCAGACTGTAGAAAAAAATTTATCTCTATGACTATACAGACTGTAGATCATCTCTATGACTATACCAGACTGTAGATCATCTCTATGGACTATACCAGACTGTAGATCATCTCTGAGGACTATACCAGACTGTAGATCATCTCTATGACTATACCAGGACTGTAGATCATCTCTATGACTATACCAGACTGTAGATCATCTCTATGACTATACCAGACTGTAGATTCATCTCTGACTATACCAGACTGTAGATCATCTCTATGACTATACCAGACTGTAGATCATCTCTATGACTATACAGAGGAATGTAGATCATCTCTATGACTATACCAGACTGTAGATCATCTCTGACTATACCAGACTGTAGATCATCTCTATGACTATACCAGACTGTAGATCATCTCTATGACTATACCAGACTGTAGATCATCTCTATGACTATACCAGACTGTAGATCATCTCTATGACTATACCAGACTGTAGTTCATCTCTGACTATACCAGACTGTAGATCATCTCTATGACTATACCAGACTGTAGATCATCTCTATGACTATACCAGACTGTAAGATCATCTCTATGACTATACCAGACTGTAGATCATCTCTATGACTATACCAGACTGTAGATCATCTCTATGACATACCAGACTGTAGATCATCTCTATGACTATACCAGACTGTAGATCATCTCTTGACGCATATACCAGACTGTAGATCATCTCTATGACTATACCAGACTGTAGATCATCTCTATGACTATACCAGGACTGTAGATCATCTCTCTATGACTATACCAGACTGTAGATCATCTCTATGACTATACCAGACTGTAGATCATCTCAATGACTATACCAGACTGTAGATCATCTCTATGACCTATACCAGACTGTAGATCATCTCTGATGACTATACCAGACTGTAGATCATCTCTATGGACTATACCAGACTGTAGATCATCTCTATGACTATACCAGACTGTAGATCATCTCTCTGACTATACCAGACTGTAGATCATCTCTATGACTATACCAGACTGTAGTTTTTCATCTCTATGACTATACCAGACTGTAGATCATCTCTGACTATACCAGACTGTAGATCATCTCTCTGACTATACCAGACTGTAGATCATCTCTATGACTATACCAGACTGTAGATCATTCTCTATGACTATACCAGGACTGTAGATCATCTCTATGACTATACCAGGACTGTAGATCATCTCTATGAGGGGGGGGGGGGGGGGGGGACTATACCAGACTGTAGATCATCTCTGGACTATACCAGACTGTAGATCATCTCTATGACTATACCAGACTGTAGATCATCTCTATGACTATACCAGACTGTAGATCATCTCTATGACTATACCAGACTGTAGATCATCTCTATGACTATACCAGACTGTAGATCATCTCTGATGACTATACCAGACTGTAGATCATCTCTGACTATTAGCAGACTGTAGATCATCTCTATGACTATACCAGACTGTAGATCATCTCTTGACTATACCAGACTGTAGATCATCTCTGACTATAACCAGACTGTAGATCATCTCTATGACTATACCAGAACTGTAGATCATCTCTGACTATACCAGACTGTAGATCATCTCTGACTATACCAGACTGTAGATCATCTCTATGACTATACCAGACTGTAGATCATCTCTATGACTATACCAGACTGTAGAATCATCTCTATGACTATTACCAGACTGTAGATCATCTCTGACTATACCAGACTGTAGATCATCTCTGATATACCAGACTGTAGATCATCTCTGACTATACCAGACTGTAGATCATCTCTATGACTATACCAGACTGTAGATCATCTCTATGAACTATAACCAGACTGTAGATCATCTCTGACTATACCAGACTGTAGATCATCTCTGACTATACCAGACTGTAGATCATCTCTGACTATACCAGACTGTAGATCATCTCTCTGACTATACCAGACTGTAGATCATCTCTGACTATACCAGTCTGTAGATCATCTCTGACTATACCAGACTGTAGATCATCTCTGACTATACCAGACTGTAGATCATCTCTGACTATACCAGACTGTAGATCATCTCTATGACTATACCAGACTGTAGATCATCTCTGACTATACCAGACTGTAGATTCATCTCTGGACTATACCAGGACTGTAGATCATCTCTGACTATACCAGACTGTAGATCATCTCTGACTATACCAGACTGTAGATCATCTCTGACTATACCAGACTGTAGATCATCTCTATGACTATACCAGACTGTAGATCATTCTCTATCTGACTATACCAGAATGTAGATCATCTCTATGACTATACCAGACTGTAGATCATCTCTGACTATACCAGACTGTAGATCATTCTCTATGACTATACCAGACTGTAGATCATCTCTGGACTATACCAGACTGTAGATCATCTCTATGACTATACCAGACTGTAGATCATCTCTGGGGACTATACCAGACTGTAAGATCATCTCTATGACTATACCAGACTGTAGGTTCATCTCTGACTATTACCAGACTGTAGATCATCTCTGACTATACCAGACTGTAGATCATCT
Organism: Coregonus ussuriensis; assembly: GCA_031479575.1. Classification (NCBI taxonomy): domain Eukaryota; kingdom Metazoa; phylum Chordata; class Actinopteri; order Salmoniformes; family Salmonidae; genus Coregonus; species Coregonus ussuriensis. The sequence continues at coordinate 48,896,469 of CM062486.1, forward strand.
CTATGACTATACCAGACTGTAGATCATCTCTGACTATACCAGACTGTAGAATTCATCTCAATATATGACTATACCAGACTGTAGATCATCTCTGACTATACCAGACTGTAGATCATCTCTATGACTATACCAGACTGTAGATCATCTCTGACTATACCAGACTGTAGATCATCTCTATGACTATACCAGACTGTAGATCATCTCTTATGACTATACCAGACTGTAGATCATTCTCTATGACTATACCAGACTGTAGATCATCTCTGACTATTACCAGACTGTAGATCATCTCTGACTATACCAGACTGTAGGATCATCTCTATGACTATACCAGACTGTAGATCATCTCTATGACTATACAGACTGTAGATCATCTCTGACTATACCAGACTGTAGATCATCTCTATGACTATACCAGACTGTAGATCATCTCTATGACTATACCAGACTGTAGATCATCTCTATGACTATACCAGACTGTAGATCATCTCTGACTATTACCAGACTGTAGATTCATCTTCTGACTATACCTGACTGTAGATCATCTCTATATGACTTATACCAGACTGTAGATCATCTCTGGACTATACCAGACTGTAGATCATCTCTGACTATACCAGACTGTAGATCATCTCTATGACTATACCAGACTGTAGATCATCTCTATGACTATACCAGACTGTAGATCATCTCTGACTATACCGAGACTGTAGATCATCTCTGACCTATACCAGACTGTAGATCATCTCTATGGACTATACCAGACTGTAGAATCATCTCTGACTATACCAGACTGTAGATCATCTCTAGACGTATACCAGACTGTAGATCATCTCTATGACTATACCAGGACTGTAGATCATCTCTATGACTATACCAGTCTGTAGATCATTCATCTATGACTATACCAGACTGTAGATCATCTCTGACTATACCAGACTGTAGATCATCTCTGACTATACCATACCAGACTGTAGATCATCTCTATGGGGGGGAGGTGGGGGGGGGGGGATACCAGACTGTAGATCATCTCTATGACTATACCAGACTGTAGATCATCTCTATGACTATACCAGACTGTAGATCATCTCTGACTATACCAGACTGTAGATCATCTCTATGACTATACCAGACTGTAGATCATCTCTATGGACTACTACCAGACTGTAGATCATCTCTATGGACTATACCAGACAGTAGATCATCTCTATGACTATACCAGACTGTAGATCATCTCTCTGACTATTTACCAGACTGTAGATCATCTCTATGACTATACCAGACTGTAGATCATCTCTATGACTATACCAGACTGTAGATCAATCTCTTGTTATGACTATACCCAGACTGTAGATCATCTCTATGACTATACCTGACTGTAGATCATCTCTGACTATACCAGACTGTAGATCATCTCTCTATGACTATACCAGACTGTAAGATCATCTCTGGACTATACCAGACTGTAGATCATCTCTGACTATCCAGACTGTAGATCATCTCTATGACTATACCAGGACTGTAGATCATTCTCTATGACTATACCAGACTGTAGATCATCTCTGACTATACCAGACTGTAGATCATCTCTCTGGACTATACCAGACTGTAGATCTCTCTATGACTATACCAGACTGTAGATCATCTCTATGACTATACCAGACTGTAGATCATTCTCTTGACTATTACCAGACTGTAGATCATCTCTATGACTATACCAGACTGTAGATCATCTCTGACTATACCAGACTGTAGATCAATCTCTATGACTATACCAGACTGTAGATCATCTCTATGACTATACCAGACTGTAGATCAATCTCTGACTATACCAGACTGTAGATCATCTCTATGACTATACAGGACTGTAGATCATCTCTATGACTATACCGAGACTGTAGAATCATCTCTGACTATACCAGACTGAAGTTAGATCATCTATGACTATACCAGACTGTAGATCATCTCTATGACTATACCAGACTGTAGATCATCTCTATGACTATACCAGACTGTAGATCATCTCTATGACTATACCAGACTGTAGATCATCTCTATGACTATACCAGACTGTAGATCATCTCTGACTATACCAGACTGTAGATCATCTCTATGACTATACCAGACTGTAGATCATCTCTATGACTATACCAGACTGTAGATCATCTCTCTGACTATACCAGACTGTAGATCATCTCTATGAATATACCAGACTGTAGATCATCTCTGGACTATACCAGACTGTAGATCATCTCTGACTATACCAGACTGTAGATCATCTCTGACTATACCAGACTGTAGTTCATCTCTTGACTATAACCAGACTGTAGATCATCTCTATGGACTATACCAGAATGTAGATCATCTCTATGACTATACCAGACTGTAGATCATCTCTATGATGGACTATACCAGACTGTAGATTCATCTCTATGACTATACCAGACTGTAGATCATCTCTATGACTATACCAGACAGTAGATCATCTCTATGACTATAACCAGACTGTAGATTCATCTCTATGACTATACCAGACTGTAGATCATCTTCTCTGACTATACCAGACTGTAGATCATCTCTATGACTATACCAGACTGTAGATTCATCTCTATGACTATACCAGACTGTAGATCATCTCTATGACTATACCAGACTGTAGATCATCTCTGACTATACCAGACTGTAGATCATCTCTGACTATACCAGACTGTAGATAATCTCTGACTATACCAGACTGTAGATCATCTCTGACTATACCAGACTGTAGATCATCTCTGACTATACCAGACTGTAGATCATCTCTATGACTATACCAGACTGTAGATCATCTCTATGACTATACCAGACTGTAGATCATCTCTATGACTATACCAGACTGTAGATCATCTCTATGACTATACCAGACTGTAGATCATCTCTATGACTATACCAGACTGTAGATCATCTCTATGACTATACCAGACTGTAGATCATCTCTATGTGGACTATACCAGACTGTAGATCATCTCTCATTGACTATAACCAGACTGTAGATCATCTCTGACTATACCAGACTGTAGTGATCATCTCTGACTATACCAGACTGTAGATCATCTCTATGACTATACCAGTCCACTGTAGATCATCTCTGTGGACTATACCAGACTGTAGATCATCTCTGATGACTATACCAGACTGTAGATCATCTCTATGGAAATATACCAGACTGTAGATCATCTCTATGACTATACCAGACTGTAGATCATCTCTATGACTATACCAGACTGTAGATCATCTCTCTGACTATACCAGACTGTAGATTCATCTCTGATGACTATACCAGACTGTAGATCATCTCTATGACTATTACCAGACTGTAGATCATCTCTGGGATGACTATACCAGACTGTTTTTTTTGATCATCTCTCTGGACTATACCAGACTGTAGATCATCTCTTCTGACTATACCAGACTGTAGATCAATCTCTATGACTATACCAGACTGTAGATCATCTCTGACTATACCAGACTGTAGATCATCTCTGACTATACCAGACTGTAGATCATCTACTATCGACTATACCAGAACTGTAGATCATCTCTGGACTATACCAGACTGTAGATCATCTCTATGACTATACCAGACTGTAGATCATCTCTATGACCTATACCAGACTGTAGATCATCTCTATGACTATACCAGACTGTTAGATCATCTCTATGACTATACCAGACTGTAGATCATCTCTATGACTTATACCAGACTGTAGATCATCTCTCTGTGACTATACATAGACTGTAGATCATCTCTGACTATTTTACCAGACTGTAGATCATCTCTATGGACTATACCAGGACTGTAGATCATCTCTATGACTATACCAGACTGTAGATTCATCTCTATGACTATACCAGACTGTAGATCATCTCTATGACTATACCAGACTGTAGATCATCTCTATGACTATACCAGACTGTAGATCATCTCTATGACTATACAGACTGTAGATCATCTCTGACTATACCAGACTGTAGATCATCTCTGACCTATACCAGACTGTAGATCATCTCTGACTATACCAGACTGTAGATCATCTCTCTGACTATACCAGACTGTAGATCATCTCTATGACTATACCAGACTGTAGATCATCTCTATGACTATACCAGACTGTAGATCAATCTCTATGACTATACCAGACTGTAGATTCATCTCTTTGACTATACCAGATGTAGGATATCTCTGGACTATACCAGACTGTAGATCATCTCTAATGACTATACCAGGACTGTAGATCATCTCCCTTGACTATACCAGACTGTAGATCATCTCTATGACTATACCAGACTGTAGATCATCTCTGTGGAACTATACCAGAAACTGTAGATCATCTCTATGGGACTATACCAGACTGTAGATCATCTCTATGACTTATACCAGACTGTAGATCATCTCTGACTATACCAGACTGTAGATCATCTCTATGACTATACCAGACTGTAGATCATCTCTATGTGACTATACCAGACTGTAGATCATCTCCTGACTATACCAGACTGTAGATCATCTCTATGGTACTATACCAGACTGTAGATCATCTCTATGACTATACCAGACTGTAGATTCATCTCTATGACTATACCAGACTGTAGATCATCTCTATGGACTATACCAGACTGTAGATCATCTCTATGACTATTTACCAGACTGTAGATCATCTCTATGACTATTACCAGACTGTAGATCATCTCTATGACTATACCAGACTGTAGATCATCTCTATGACTATACCAGACTGTAGATCATCTCTCTGACTATACCAGACTGTAGATCATCTCTATGACTATACCAGACTGTTAGATTCATCTCTTGACTATTTAATAACCAGACTGTAGATCATCTCTATGACACCTATACCAGACTGTAGATCATCTCTATGACTATACCCGGAGACTGTAGATCATCTCTATGACTATACCAGACTGTAGATCATCTCTATGACCTATACCAGTGACTGTAGATCATCTCTATGACGTATACCAGACTGTAGATCTTATCTCTATGACTATACCAGACTGTAGATTCATCTCTCTGACTATACCAGACTGTAGATCATCTCTGCTGACTATTACCAGACTGTAGATCATCTCTATGACTATACCAGACTGTAGATCATCTCTGACTATACCAGACTGTAGATCCATCTCTCTGACTATACCAGACTGTAGATCATCTCTGGACTGACTATACCAGACTGTAGATCATCTCTATGACTATACCAGACTGTAGATGTTCATCTCTAATACTATACCAGACTGTTCTTTTTAAAAAAGGATCATCTCTATGACTATACCAGACTGTAGATCATCTCTATGACTATACCAGACTGTAGATCATCTCTATGACTATACCAGACTGTAGATCATCTCTGACTATACCAGACTGTAGATCATCTCTGACTATACCAGACTGTAGATCATCTCTTGACTATACCAGACTGTAGATCATCTCTATGACTTATAACCAGACTGTAGTTCATCTCTATGGGACTATTACCAGACTGTAGATTCATCTCTGACTATACCAGACCTGTAGATCATCTCTATGACTATACCAGACTGTAGATCATCTCATGACTATACCAGACTGTAGGATCATTCCCCCTCCCCCCCCTGACTATACCAGACTGTAGATCATCTATGACTATACCAGGACTGTAGATCATCTCTATGACTATAACCAGACTGTAGATCATCTCTGACTATACCAGACTGTAGATCATCTCTATGGGTGATCGACTATAACAGACTGTAGATCATCTCTATGACTATACCAGGACTGTAGATCATCTCTGACTATACCAGGACTGTAGATCATCTCTGACTATTTTACAGACTGTAGATATTCTCTATGACCTATACCAGACTGTAGATCATCTCTATGACTATACCAGACTGTAGATCATCTCTGGACTATACAGACTGTAGATCATCTCTATGACTATACCAGACTGTAGATCATATCTGACTATACCAGACTGTAGATCATCTCTGACGGTAGTATCATATACCAGACTGTAGATCATCTCTATGACTATACCAGACTGTAGATCATCTCTATGACTATACCAGACTGTAGATCTTCTATGACTATACCAGACTGTAGATCATCTCTGACTATACCAGACTGTAGATATATAAACATCTCTGACTATACCAGACTGTAGATCATCTCTGACTATACCAGACTGTAGATCATCTCTGACTATACCAGACTGTAGATCATCTCTATGACTATTACCAGACTGTAGATCATCTCTGTGACTATACCAGTTCTGTACTGTAGACATCTCTCTCTGGACTATACCAGTCTGTAGATCATCTCTGACTATTTTTTTAGACTGTATCATCTCTATGACTATACCAGACTGTAGATCATCTCTGACTATACCAGACTGTAGATCATCTCTATGACTATACCAGACTGTAGATCATCTCTGACTATACCAGACTGTAGATCATCTCTATGACTATACCCAGACTGTAGATCATCTCTGACTATACCAGACTGTGACTCATCTCTATGACTATACCAGACTGTAGATTCATCTCTATGACTATACCAGACTGTAGATCATCTCTGACTATACCAGACTGTAGATCATCTCTATGACTATACCAGACTGTAGATCATCTCTATGACTATACCAGAACTGTAGATCATCTCTATGACTATACCAGACTGTAGATCATCTCTATGACTATACCAGACTGTAGATCATCTCTATGACTATTACCAGACTGTAGATCATCTCTATGACTATACCAGACTGTAGATCATCTCTATGACTATACCAGACTGTAGATCATCTCTATGACTATACCAGACTGTAGATCATCTCTAATGACTATACCAGACTGTAGATCATCTCTATGACTATACCAGACTGTAGATCATCTCTGACTATACCAGACTGTAGAGATCATCTCTGACTATACCAGACTGTAGATCATCTCTCTGACTAATACCAGACTGTAGATCATCTCTTTGACTATTACCAGACTGTAGATCATCTCTATGACTATACCAGACTGTAGATCATCTATATGACTATACCAGACTGTAGATCATCTCTATGACTATACCAGACTGTAGATCATCTCTGGACTATACCAGACTGTAGATCATCTCTGACTATTACCAGACTGTAGATCATCTCTATGACTATACCAGACTGTAGATCATCTCTATGACTATACCAGACTGTAGATCATTCTCTGACTATACCAGACTGTAGATCAATCTCTGACTATACCCCCCCCCCCCCCCCCCAGAGGGGGGGGGGGGGGGGGGGGGGGGGGGGGAAACTGTAGATTGTGGTCGGGGGGGATCTCTATGACGTATGGGTGACCAGACTGTAGATCATCTCTATGACTTGGATACCAGACTGTAGATCATCTCTGGATGGTGGGGGTGGAGAGAGGCTGCGGGGAGGTCCAGGGACTGTAGATCATCTCTGACCTATACCAGACTGCTAGATCATCTCTAGTGACTATACCAGACTGTAGATCATCTCTATGACTATACCAGGGTACAGAATGTAGATCATCTCTCTTTGATGACTATACCAGACTGTAGATCATCTCTCTGACTATACCAGACTGTAGATCATCTCTATGACTATACCAGACTGTAGATCATCTCTATGACTATACCAGACTGTAGATCATCTCTTATGACTATACCAGACTGTAGATCATCTCTCATGACTATACCAGACTGTAGATCATCTCTATGACTATACCAGACTGTAGATATCTCTTTATGACTATACCAGACTGTAGATCATCTCTATGACTATACCAGACTGTAGATCATCTCTATGGACTATACCAGACTGTAGATCATCTCTGACTATACCAGACTGTAGGTCATCTCTATGGACTATACCAGACTGTAGATCATCTCTATGACTATACCAGACTGTAGATCATCTCTATGACTATACCAGACTGTAGATCATCTCTATGAATATACCAGACTGTAGATCATCTCTATGACTATACCAGACTGTAGATCATCTCTATGACTATACCAGACTGTAGATCATCTCTATGACTATTTTTTACCAGACTGTAGATCATCTCTGACTATACAGACTGTAGATCATCTCTATGACTATACCAGACTGTAGATCATCTCTATGACTATACCCAGACTGTAGATCATCTCTGACTATACCAGACTGTAGATCATCTCTATGACTATACCAGATGTGTAGATCATCTCTATGACTATACCAGAACTGTAGATCATCTCTATGACTATACCAGGGGGGGTGGGGGGGGACTGTAGATCATCTCTTATGACTATACCAGACTGTAGATCATCTCTGACTATACCAGACTGTAGATCATCTCTATGACTATACCAGACTGTAGATCATCTCTATGACTATACCAGACTGTAGATCATCTCTATGACTATACCAGACTGTAGATCATCTCTATGACTATACTCAGACTGTAGATCATCTCTATGACTATACCAGGACTGTAGATCATCTCTCGGGTGACTATACCAGACTGTAGATTCATCTCTATGACTATACCAGGACTGTAGATCATCTCTATGACTTATACCAGACTGTAGATCATCTCTATGACTATACCAGACTGTAGATCATCTCTATGACTATACCAGACTGTAGATCAATCTATATGACTATACCAGTGGTCTGTAGATCATCTCTATGACTATACAGACTGTGTAGATCATCTCTGACTATACCAGACTGTAGATCATCTCTATGACTATACCAGACTGTAGATCATCTCTATGACTATACCAGATGTAGATCATCTCTATGACTATACCAGAACTGTAGGATCATCTCTATGGACTATACCAGACTGTAGATCATCTCTATGACTATACCAGACTGTAGATTTCATCTATGACTATACCAGACTGTAGATCATCTCTATGACTATACCAGACTGTAGATTCATCTCTGACTATTTACCAGACTGTAGATCATCTCTTGACTATACCAGACTGTAGATCATCTATATGACTATTACCAGGACTGTAGATCATCTCTGACTATCCAGGACTGTAGATCATCTCTATGACTATACCAGACTGTAGATCATCTCTGACTATACCAGGACTGTAGATCATCTCTGACTATTACCAGAACTGTAGATCATCTCTATGACTATACCAGACTGTAGATCATCTCTCTGACTATACCAGACTGTAGATCATCTCTATGACTATACCAGACTGTAGATCATCTCTATGACTATACCAGACTGTAGATCATCTCTATGACTATACCAGGGACTGTAGATCATCTCTGACTATACCAGACTGTAGATCATCTCTGACTATACCAGACTGTAGGATCATCTCTGACTATACCAGACTGTAGATCAATCTCTATGACTATACAGACTGTAGATCCATCTCTATGACTTATACCAGACTGTAAGATCATCTTTTCTATCTCTGACTATACCAGACTGTAGATCATCTTATAGACTATACCAGACTGTAGATCATCTTGACTATGACTATACCAGACTGTAGATCATCTCTATGACTATACCAGACTGTAGATCATCTCTGACTATACCAGACTGTAGATCATCTCTATGACTATACAGACTGTAGATCATATCTTGACTATACCAGACTGTAGATCATCTCTATGACTATACCAGACTGTAGATCATTCTCTATGACTATACCAGTCTGTAGATCATCTCTATGACTATTACCAGACTGTAGATCATCTCTATGACTATACCAGACTGTAGTCATCTGACTATGACTATACCAGACTGTAGATCATCTCTATGACTATTACCAGACTGTTTGATCATCTCTTATTGACTATACCAGATGACTGTAGATCATCTCTATGACGGATACCAGACTGTAGATCACTCTATGACTATACCAGAACTGTAGATCATCTCTATGACTATACCAGACTGTAGATCATCTCTATGACTATACCAGAAGACTGTAGATCATCTCTGACTATACCAGACTGTAGAATCATCTCTCTGACTATACCAGACTGTAGATCATTCTCTATGACTATACCAGACTGTAGATCATCTCTATGACTATACCAGACTGTAGATTATCTCTATGACTTTATACCAGACTGTAGTTATCTTCTATCTCTATTATTTATGACTATCCAGACTGTTGAGATCATCTCTATGACTATACCAGACTGTAGATCATCTCTATGGACTATACCAGACTGTAGATCATCTCTATGACTATACCAGACTGTAGATCATCTCTATGACTATACCAGACTGTAGATCATCTTCTGACTATACCAGAATGTAGATCATCTCTATGACTATACCAGACTGTAGATCATCTCTATGACTATACCAGACTGTAGATCATCTCTATGACTATACCAGACTGTAGATCATCTCTAGACTATACAGACTGTAGATTCATCTCTATGATGACTATACCAGACTGTAGATCATCTCTATGACTATACCAGACTGTAGATCATCTCTCTGACTATACCAGACTGTAGATCATCTCTATGATGACTATACCAGACTGTAGATCATCTCTATGGACTTATACCAGACTGTAGATCATCTCTTATGACTATACAGACTGTAGATCATCTCTATGACTATTTACCAGACTGTAGATCATCTCTTGACTATACCAGACTGGTAGATATCTCTATGACTATACCAGGACTGTAGTCATCTCTATTGGACTATACCAGACTGTAGTTCATCTTCTATGACTATACCAGACTGTAGATCATCTCTATGACTATTACCAGACTGTAGTGTCATCTATATGACTATACCAGGGAATGTAGATCATTCTGACTATACCAGATGTAGATCTTCTATGACTATACCAGTTACTGTAGATCATCTCTGGACTATACCAGGGGACTGTAGATCATCTCTTGACTATACCAGACTGTAGATCATCTCTATGACTATACCAGACTGTTAGATCATCTCTATGACTATACCAGACTGTAGATCTCTCTATGACTATACCAGACTGTTGATCATCTCTATGACTATACCAGACTGTAGATTCTCTCTATGACTATTAGATCATCTCTATGACTATATCCAGACTGTAGAAACATCTCTCTGACTATACCAGACTGTAGATCATCATCTCTGACTATACCAGACTGTAGGGATCATCTCTATGACTATACCAGACTGTAGATCACTCTGACTCATGTAGATCTCTATGTGGACTATACCAGAATGTAGATCATCTCTATATGGACTATACAGACTGTAATCATCTCTATGACTATACCAGACTGTAGATCATCTCTATGACTATACCAGACTGTAGATCATCTCTTTGTCATACTATACCAGACTGTAGATAACTCATCTCTATGGGAGAATCTCTCTATTACCAGACTGTAGCATATTTGGTTATTCATTCTATGACTATACCAGACTGTAGATCATCTCTAATGACTATACCAGACTGTAGATCATCTCTATGACTATACCAGACTGTAGATCATCTCTATGACTATACCAGACTGTAGATCATCTCTATGACTATACAGACTGTAGATCATCTCTATGACTATACCAGACTGTAGATCATCTCTGACTATACCAGACTGTAGATCATCTCTATGACTATACCAGACTGTAGATCATCTCTATGACTATACCAGACTGTAGATCATCTCTCTGACTATACCAGACTGTAGATCATCTCTATGACTATACCAGACTGTAGATCATCTCTATGACTATACCAGACTGTAGATCATCTCTGACTATACCAGACTGTAGATCATCTCTATGACTATACCAGACTGTAGATCATTCTCTATGACTATACCAGACTGTAGATCATCTCTATGACTATACCAGACTGTAGATCAATCTCTATGACTATACCAGACTGTAGATCATCTCTATGACTATACCAGACTGTAGATCATCTCTATGACTATACCAGACTGTAGATCATCTCTATGACTATACCAGACTGTAGATCATCTCTATGACTATACCAGACTGTAGAATCATCTCTATGACTATACCAGACTGTAGATCATCTCTATGACTATACCAGACTGTAGATCATCTCTATGACTATACCAGACTGTAGATCATCTCTGACTATACCAGACTGTAGATCATCTCTATGACTATACCAGACTGTAGATCATCTCTATGACTATACCAGACTGTAGATCATCTCTATGACTATACCAGACTGTAGATCATCTCTATGACTATAACCAAACCAGACTGTAGATCATCTCTATGACTATACCAGACTGTAGATCATCTCTATGACTATACCAGACTGTAGATCATCTCTATGACTATACCAGACTGTAGATCATCTCTTTGACTATACCAGACTGTAGATCATCTCTGACTATACCAGACTGTAGATCATCTCTATGACTATACCAGACTGTAGATCATCTCTATGACTATACCAGACTGTAGATCATCTCTGATGACTATACCAGGACTGTAGATCATCTCTCTGACTATACCAGACTGTAGATCATCTCTGACTATACCAGACTGTAGATCATCTCTGACTATACCAGACTGTAGATCATCTCTCTGACTATAACCAGACTGTAGATCATCTCTGACTATACCAGACTGTAGATCATCTCTGACTATACCCAGACTGTAGATCATCTCTGTGACTATTACCAGACTGTAGATCATCTCTATGACTATACCAGACTGTAGATCATCTCTGACTGACTTTATACCAGACTGTAGATCATCTCTATGACTATACCAGACTGTAGATCATCTCTATGACTATACCAGACTGTAGATCATCTCTATGACTATACCAGACTGTAGATCATCTCTGACTATACCAGACTGTAGATCATCTCTGACTATACCAGACTGTAGATCATCTCTATGACTATACCAGACTGTAGATCATCTCTGACTATACCAGACTGTAGATCATCTCTATGACTATACCAGACTGTAGATCATCTCTGACTATACCAGACTGTAGATCATCTCTATGACTATACCAGACTGTAGATCATCTCTGACTATACCAGACTGTAGATCATCTCTCTGACTATACCAGACTGTAGATCATCTCTATGACTATACCAGACTGTAGACATCTCTATGACTATACCAGACTGTAGATCATCTCTATGACTATACCAGACTGTAGATCATCTCTATGACTATACCAGACTGTAGATCATCTCTATGACTATACCAGACTGTAGATCATCTCTATGACTATACCAGACTGTAGATCATCTCTATGACTATACCAGGACTGTAGATCATCTTCTATGACTATACCAAGGGGGGGGGGGGGGTGGGGGGGGACTGTAGATCATCTCTTTGACTATACCAGACTGTAGATCATCTCTCTGGATGACTATACCAGACTGTAGATCATCTCTATGACTATACCAGACTGTAGATCATCTCTATGGACTATACCAGACTGTAGATTCATCTCTGACTATAACAGACTGTAAGATCATCTCTATGACTAATACCAGACTGTAGATCATCTCTATGACTATACCACCCCCCCCCCCCCCCCCCCCCCCCCCCCCCCCCCCCCCCCCCCCCCCCCCCCCCCCCCCCCCCCCCCCCCCCCCCCCCCCCCCCCCCCCCCCCCCCCCCCCCCCCCCCCCCCCCCCCCCCCGACTGTAGATCATCTCTATGACTATACCAGACTGTAGATCATCTCTATGACTATACCAGACTGTAGATCATCTCTATGACTATACCAGACTGTAGATCATCTCTGACTATACCAGACTGTAGATCATCTCTGACTATACCAGACTGTAGATCATCTCTGACTATACCAGACTGTACTATACCCGATCATCTCTGATGACTATACCAGACTGTAGATCATCTCTGACTATACCAGACTGTAGATCATCTCTGACTATACCAGACTGTAGATCCATCTCTATGACTATACCAGACTGTAGATCATCTCTGACTATACCAGACTGTAGATCATTCTCTGACTATACCAGACTGTAGATCATCTCTATGACTATACCAGACTGTAGATCATCTCTATGACTATACAGACTGTAGATTCATCTCTATGACTATACCAGACTGTAGATCATCTCTCTGACTATACCAGACTGTAGATCATCTCTGACTATACCAGACTGTAGATCATCTCTCTGAACTATACCAGACTGTAGATCATCTCTATGACTATACCAGACTGTAGATCATCTCTATGACTATACCAGACTGTAGGATCATCTCTATGACTATATACCAGACTGTTAGATCAATCTCTATGACTATACCAGACTGTAGATCATCTCTATGACTATACCAGACTTGTAGATCATCTCTATGACTATACAGACTGTAGATCATCTCTATGACTATACAGACTGTAGATCATCTCTGACTATACCCAGACTGTAGATCATCTATAATCTCTGACTATACCAGAAGACTGTTGATCATCTCTATGACTATACCAGACTGTAGATCATCTCTATGACTATACCAGACTGTAGATCATCTCTATGACTATACCAGACTGTAGATCATCTCTATGACTATACCAGACTGTAGATCATCTCTATGACTATACCTGACTGTAGATCATCTCTATGAAAAAAAACTATACCAGACTTGTAGATCATCTCTCTGACTATACCAGACTGTAGATCTTCTCTGACTATACCAGACTTAGATATAAAGACTGTATCATCTCTGGACTATACCAGACTGTTGATCATCTCTGACTATACCAGACAGTTCTGAGATGTAGATCATTCTCTATGACTATACCAGACTGTAGATCATCTCTATTGACTATACCAGACTGTAGATCATCTCTATGGACTATACCAGACTGTAGATCATCTCTATGACTATACCAGACTGTAGATCATCTCTGACTATACCAGACTGTAGATTCATCTCTTTGACTATACCAGACTGTAGATCATCTCTATGACTTATACCAGACTGTAGATCATCTCTATGACTATACCAGACTGTAGAATCATCTCTATGACTATACCAGACTGTAGATCATCTTGACTATACCAGACTGTAGATCTCATCTCTGACTATACCAGACTGTAGATCATTCTATGACTATACCAGACTGTAGATCATCTCTATGACTATACCAGACTTGTAGATCATCTCTGACTATACCAGACTGTAGATCATCTCTATGACTATACCAGGACTGTAGATCATCTCTATGACTATACCAGACTGTAGATCATCTCTTGACTATACCAGACTGTAGATCATCTCTGACTATACCAGACTGTAGATCATCTCTGACTATACCAGACTGTAGATCATCTCTGACTATTTACCAGACTGTAGTCATCTCTATGACTATACCAGACTGTAGATTCATCTCTATGACTATACCAGACTGTAGTTGATCATCTCTATGACTATACCAGACTGTAGATCATCTCTATGACTATACAGACTGTAGATCATCTCTATGACTATACCAGACTGTAGATCATCTCTATGACTATACCAGGACTGTAGATCATCTCTATGGGACTATACCAGACTGTAGATCATCTCTGTGACTTATACCAGACTGTAGATCATCTCTTGACTATGACCTATACCAGAGACTGTAGATCATCTCTATGACTATACCAGACTGTAGATCAATCTCTATGACTATACCAGACTGTAGATCATCTCTATGACTATACCAGACTGTAGATCATCTCTATGACTATACCCAGACTGTAGATCATCTCTATGACTATACCAGACTGGTAGATCATCCTCTTATGACTATACCAGACTGTAGATCATCTCTATGACTATACCAGACTGTAGATCATCTCTATGACTATACCAGACTGTAGATCATCTCTATGACTATACCAGACTGTAGATCATCTCTATGACTATACCCAGACTGTAGATCATCTCTATGACTATACCAGACTGTAGATCATCTCTGACTATACCAGACTGTAGATCATCTCTGATGACTATACCAGACTGTAGATCATCTCTATGAACTTAGCCAGACTGTAGATCATCTCTATGACGTATACCAGACAGTAGATCATCTCTATGACTAATACCAGACTGTAGATCATCTCCTTGACTATACCAGACTGTAGATCATCTCTATGACTATACCAGACTGTAGATCATCTCTCTGACTATACCAGACTGTAGATATCTCTTGACCTATACCAGACCTGCTAGATCATCTCCTATGACTATACCAGACTGTAGATCATCTCTGACCTATACCAGACTGTAGATCATCTCTGACTATACCCAGACTGTAGATCATCTCTGACTATACAAGACTGTAGATCATCTCTCTGACTATACCAGACTGTAGATCATCTTATGGACTATACCAGACTGTAGATCATCTCTGTTGACTATACCAGACTGTAGATCATCTCTATGACTATACCAGACTGTAGATCATCTCTGACTATACCAGACTGTTAGATCATCTCTATGACTATACCAGACTGTAGATCATCTCTATGACTATACCAGACTGTAGATCATCTCTATGACTATACCAGACTGTAGATCATCTCTATGACTACCAGACTGTAGATCATCTCTATGACTATACCAGACTGTAGATCATCTCTGACTATACCAGACTGTAGATCATCTCTCTGACTATACCAGACTGTAGATCATCTCTGACTATACCAGACTGTAGATCATCTCTCTGACTATACCAGACTGTAGGATCATCTCTTGACTATACCAGACTGTAGATCATCTCTGACTATACCAGACTGTAGATCATCTCTGACTATACCAGACTGTAGGATCATCTCTATGACTATACCAGACTGTAGATCATCTCTATGACTATACCAGACTGTAGATCATCTTATGACTATACCAGACTGTAGATCATCTCTATGGACTATACCAGACTGTAGATCATCTCTGACTATACCAGACTGTAGATCATCTCTTTGACTATACCAGACTGTATTCATCTCTGACTACTATACCAGACTGTAGATCATCTCTGACTATACAGACTGTAGATCATCTCTGACTATACAGACTGTAGATCATCTCTGACTATACCAGACTGTAGATTCATCTCTATGACTATACCAGACTGTAGATCATCTTCTATGACTATACCAGACTGTAGATCATCTCTATGACTATACCAGACTGTAGATCATCTCTATGACTATACCAGACTGTAGATCATCTCTAGACTATACCAGACTGTAGATCATCTCTCTGACGTATACCAGACTGTAGATCATCTCTCTGACCTATACCAGACTGTAGATCATCTCTATGACTATACCAGACGTGTAGATCATCTCTGACTATACCAGACTGTAGATCATCTCTATGACTATACCAGAACTGTAGATCATCTCTATGACTATACCATGACTGTAGATGTAGATCCTCTGACTATACCAGACTGTAGATCATCTCTATGACTATACCAGACTGTAGATTTCATCTCTATGACTATACCAGACTGTAGATCATCTCTATGACTATACCAGACTGTAGATCATCTCTATGACTATACCAGACTGTAGATCATCTCTATGACTATACCAGACTGTAGATCAATCTCTGACTTATACCAGACTGTAGATCATCTCTGACTATACCAGACTGTAGATCATCTCTATGACTATACCAGACTGTAGATCATCTCTGACTATACCAGACTGTAGATCATCTCTATGGACTATACCAGACTGTAGATCATCTCTATGACTATACCAGACTGTAGATCATCTCTTGACTATACCAGACTGTAGATCATCTCTATGACTATACCAGACTGTAGATCATCTCTATGACTATACCAGACTGTAGATCATCTCTGGTGGGGGGGGGGGGGTGGGGGGGGGGGTGGGGGGGGGGGGGACTATACCAGACTGTAGATCATCTCTATGACTATACAGACTGTAGATCATCTCTGACTATACCAGACTGTAGATCATCTCTATGACTATACCAGACTGTAGATCATCTCTGACTATACCAGACTGTAGATCATCATCTCTGACTATACCAGACTGTAGATCATCTCTATGACTATACCAGACTGTAGATCATCTCTATGGACTATACCAGACTGTAGATCATCTCTGACTATACCAGACTGTAGATCATCTCTATGACTATACCAGACTGTAGATCATTCTCTATGACTATTCCAGACTGTAGATTCATCTCTATGACTATACCAGACTGTAGATCATCTCTATGACTATACCAGACTGTAGATCATCTCTATGACTATACCAAGACTGTAGATCATTCTCTATGACTATACCAGACTGTAGATCATCTCTATGACTATACCAGACTGTAGATCATTCTCTATGACATATACCAGAACTGTAGATCATCTCTATGACTATACCAGACTGTAGATCATCTCTGACTATACCAGACTGTAGATATCTCTATGACTATACCAGACTGTATCTCTTGATCATCTCTATGACTATACCAGACTGTAGATCATCTCTATGACTATACCAGACTGTAGATATCATCTATCTGATACTATGTAGATCATCTCTGACTATACCAGACTGTAGATCATCTTCTGACTATACCAGACTTGTAGATCATCTCTATGACTATACCAGACTGTAGATCATCTCTATGACTATACCAGACTGTAGATTATCTCTATGACTATACCAGACTGTAGATCATCTCTTATGGAACTATACCAGACTGTAGATCATCTCTGACTATACCAGACTGTAGATCATCTCTGACTACCTACAGTAGATAGATCATCTCTATGACTATACCAGACTGTAGATTCATCTCTGACTATACCAGACTGTAGGATCATCTCTGACTATACCAGACTGTAGATCATCTCTATGACTATACCAGACTGTAGATCATCTCTATGACTATACCAGACTGTAGATCATCTCTATGACTATACCAGACTGTAGATCATCTCTGACTATACCAGACTGTAGATCATCTCTATGGACTATACCATACTGTAGAGTCATCTCTGACTATACCAGACTGTAGATCATCGCTATGACTATACCAGACTGTAGATCATACTCTGACTATACCAGACCTGGGAGATCATCTCTAGACTATACCAGACTGTAATTCATCTCATGACTATACCAGACTGTAGATGCATCTTCTATGACTATACCAGACTGTAGATCATCTCTGACTATACAGACTGTAGAGTCATCTCTATGACTATACCAGGACTGTAGATAATCTCTATGAACTATACGCAGACTGTTAGATCATCTCTAGACTATACCAGACTGTAGATCATCTCTTGACTATACCAGACTGGTAGATCAGCTCTTGACTATACCAGACTGGTAGATCATCTCTAGACTATTCAGACTCGTAGATCATCTCTATGACTATACCAGACTGTAGATCATCTCTATGACTATACACCAGACTGTAGGATCATCTCTATGACTCATACCAGACTCGTAGATCATCTCTATGACTATACCAGACTGTAGATCATCTCTATGACTATACCAGACTGTAGATCATCTCTATGACTATACCAGACTGTAGATCATCTCTGGACTATACCAGACTGTAGATCATCTCTCTGACTATACCAGACTGTAGATCATCTCTATGACTATACCAGACTGTAGATCATCTCTATGACTATACCCAGACTGTAGATCATCTCTGACTATACCAGACTGTTGATCATCTCTATGACTATACCAGACTGTAGATCATTCTCTATGACTATACCAGACTGTAGATCATCTCTGACTGATACCAGACTGTAGATCATCTCTATGACTATACCAGACTGTAGATCATCTCTATGACTATACCAGACTGTAGATCATCTCTGACTATACCAGACTGTAGATCATCTCTATGACTATACCAGACTGTAGATCATCTTCTGACTATACCAGACTGTAGATCATCTCTTATCTGACTATACCAGACTGTAGATCATCTCTGACTATACCAGACTTGTAGATCATCTCTATGACTATACCAGACTGTAGATCATCTCTGACTATATACCAGACTGTAGATCATCTCTATGACTATACCAGACTGTAGATCATCTCTATGACTATACCAGACTGTAGATCATCTCTATGACTATATACCAGACTGTAGATCATCTCTATGACTATTACCAGACTGTAGATCATCTCTATGACTATACCAGACTGTAGATCATCATCTCTGACTATACCAGACTGTAGATCATTCTTCTGACTATACCAGACTGTAGATCATCTCTCTGACTATACCAGACTGTAGATCATCTTCTATGACTATACCAGACTGTAGATCATCTCTATGACTATACCGACTGTAGATCATCTCTGACTATACCAGACTGTAGATCATCTTCTATGACTATACCAGACTGTAGATCATTCTCTGACTATACCAGACTGTAGATCATCTCTATGGTGGGGGGGGGGGGGTGGGGGGGGGGGTGGGACTATACCAGACTGTAGATCATCTCTATGACTATACCAGACTGTAGATCATCTCTATGACTATACCAGACTGTAGATCATCTCTTGACTATACCAGACTGTAGATCATCTCTATGACTATACCAGACTGTAGATCATCTCTATGACTATACCAGACTGTAGATCATCTCTGACTATACCAGACTGTAGATCATCTCTGACTATACCAGACTGTAGATCATCTCTATGACTATACCAGACTGTAGATCATCTCTATGACTATACCAGACTGTAGATCATCTCTGACTATACCAGACTGTAGATCATCTCTATGACTATACCAGACTGTAGATCATCTCTGACTATACCAGACTGTAGATCATCTCTGACTATACCAGACTGTAGATCATCTCTATGACTATACCAGACTGTAGATCATCTCTGACTATACCAGACTGTAGATCATCTCTATGACTATACCAGACTGTAGATCATCTATGACTATACCAGACTGTAGATCATTCTGACTATACCAGACTGTAGATCATCTCTGACTATACCAGACTGTAGATCATTCTGACTATACCAGACTGTAGATCATCTCTGACTATACCAGACTGTAGATCATCTCTGTGACTATACCAGACTGTAGATCATCTCTATGACTATACCAGACTGTAGATCATCTCTGACTATACCAGACTGTAGATGATCTCTGACTATACCAGACTGTAGATCATCTCTGACTATACCAGACTGTAGATCATCTCTATGACTATACCAGAGTGTAGATCATCTCTATGACTATACCAGACTGTAGATCATCTCTGACTATACCAGACTGTAGATCATCTCTATGACTATACCAGACTGTAGATCATCTCTGACTATACCAGACTGTAGATCATCTCTATGACTATACCAGACTGTAGATCATCTCTGACTATACCAGACTGTAGATCATCTCTATGACTATACCAGACTGTAGATCAACTCTGACTATACCAGACTGTAGATCATCTCTATGACTATACCAGACTGTAGATCATCTCTGACTATACCAGACTGTAGATCATCTCTATGACTATACCAGACTGTAGATCATCTCTATGACTATACCAGACTGTAGATCATCTCTATGACTATACCAGACTGTAGATCATCTCTATGACTATACCAGACTGTAGATCATCTCTATGACTATACCAGACTGTAGATCATCTCTCTGACTATACCAGACTGTAGATCATCTCTATGACTATACCAGACTGTAGATCATCTCTATGACTATACCAGACTGTAGATCATCTCTATGACTATACCAGACTGTAGATCATCTCTATGACTATACCAGACTGTAGATCATCTCTATGACTATACCAGACTGTAGATCATCTCTATGACTATACCAGACTGTAGATCATCTCTGACTATACCAGACTGTAGATCATCTCTATGACTATACCAGACTGTAGATCATCTCTGACTATACCAGACTGTAGATCATCTCTCTGACTATACCAGACTGTAGATCATCTCTGACTATACCAGACTGTAGATCATCTCTATGACTATACCAGACTGTAGATCATCTCTATGACTATACCAGACTGTAGATTATCTCTATGACTATACCAGACTGTAGATCATCTCTATGACTATACCAGACTGTAGATCATCTCTGACTATACCAGACTGTAGATCATCTCTGACTATACCAGACTGTAGATCATCTCTATGACTATACCAGACTGTAGATCATCTCTGACTATACCAGACTGTAGATCATCTCTGACTATACCAGACTGTAGATCATCTCTATGACTATACCAGACTGTAGATCATCTCTATGACTATACCAGACTGTAGATCATCTCTGACTATACCAGACTGTAGATCATCTCTATGACTATACCAGACTGTAGATAATCTCTATGACTATACCAGACTGTAGATCATCTCTATGACTATACCAGACTGTAGATCATCTCTATGACTATACCAGACTGTAGATCATCTCTATGACTATACCAGACTGTAGATCATCTCTATGACTATACCAGACTGTAGATCATCTCTATGACTATACCAGACTGTAGATCATCTCTGACTATACCAGACTGTAGATGTCCAACCTGTGCTCAGGTTTTACCATTCAACATCAACATATACACCTCATACATTTCATGTTCTCCCCAAATCTCTCATGTTTCTCTAACCCACTTCCTCCTCTGTCCATGTGTAGATGGCATCGCGTGGCCATCAGTGTAGAGAAGAAGAGTGTGACCATCATTGTGGATTGTAAGAAGAAGCTGAGCAGGCCCCTGAAGAGGAGTGACGGGGCAGCCATCAACACTGACGGCATCATTGTCTTTGGAACCAGGATTCTGGATGAAGAAGTCTTTGAGGTAAGAACATTAAAGACCCAGTGCAGGCAAAAATGTGACTTTTCCTGTGTTTTATATATATATTTTTCCACACTATGAGGTTGGAATAATACTCTGAAATTGTGAATATTGTAAGGACATTGGCTATTGCTTACTGTGCCACTGTATTGTTGATTTTATATATGGATAGTATGCAGCAAATGTTGGATTGATGCCTTTTTGAGACAGGCCCGTACCCGGGGCAAAAAGGGGGCTTATCATCCTCAGTTTCAGTTTTATGTCCCTATATAAAAATAGCAACAAAGTTCAAATGATTGAGTGACAGGTTGGCGCAAAATCTGTATCTCCGCTGCGCTGTCAGCTCACCGTGGTGTGTGTAGTGAGGCTATGGAAAGCCACTGGGGAGCAGGGTTTCCGTTAGCCGGTAACTGCCGGCTTTTGGCCGATAGAATAATGAAAAGCTGATAAATAAAATTGTAGCTGGACAAATTATCCCGGGGCTCCCCCTGCTGCTGAGGAGAGAGAGGAGGCGAGACAGGAGCCTTGGCCTAGGCTACTGTTGATTGCGAAGATGGAGGACGTTTTCATTGAAGCAAAACTAAAGTTAGAGAGTACGCCTGTAGTGAAACGCCTTCAAGCCGGCGCTGCAGGCTGCCATCATTTAGTCGCATTTTGAAACCTGGCGGTGGGAGTTTAAAAAATGTATTGGTTGCATCGGTGCAGGCTGCACATTCATTCAACTCACTAAAAACGTCTTATTTCTTAGGAGGCTAAAACCATGATTTGGTTAAATAGTAAAGTACATTATCCTTGTGATTCCTGTAATGAAAGTGTCTGCCTGCCCCTGTACCTGTTTCTCTGAGGCTTGCTGCTGTGTCCTGCCCCTGTACATGTTTCTCTGGGGCCTGCTGCTGGGGCCTGCCCCTGTCCCTGTTTCTCTGGGACCTGCTGCTGGGGCCTGCCCCTGTACATGTTTCTCTGGGGCCTGCCCCTGTACCTGTTTCTCTGGGGCCTGCTGCTGTGGCCTGCCCCTGTACATGTTTCTCTGGGGCCTGCCCCTGTACCTGTTTCTCTGGGGCCTGCTGCTGTGGCCTGCCCCTGTACCTGTTTCTCTGGGGCCTGCTGCTGGGGCCTGCCCCTGTACATGTTTCTCTGGGGCCTGCTGCTGTGGCCTGCCCCTGTACCTGTTTCTCTGGGGCCTGCTGCTGTGGCCTGCCCCTGTACCTGTTTCTCTGGGGCCTGCTGCTGGGGCCTGCCCCTGTACATGTTTCTCTGGGGCCTGCTGCTGTGGCCTGCCCCTGTACCTGTTTCTCTGGGGCCTGCTGCTGTGGCCTGCCCCTGTACCTGTTTCTCTGGGGCCTGCTGCTGGGGCCTGCCCCTGTACCTGTTTCTCTGGGGCCTGCTGCTGGGGCCTGCCCCTGTACCTGTTTCTCTGGGGCCTGCTGCTGGGGCCTGCCCCTGTACCTGTTTCTCTGGGGCCTGCTGCTGTGGCCTGCCCCTGTACCTGTTTCTCTGGGGCCTGCTGCTGGGGCCTGCCCCTGTACCTGTTTCTCTGGGGCCTGTCTAGCGAACCACTCTCTCTCTCTCTCCTTTCCCAGGCGAAAAATAAATGCTCCGGGAGAAAGAAAAGTGTTCTGATTGTATAGCATTTTAAAAAAATAGAATTGCTGGGAAGACACAGCTATCCTATTGTCACAGATGGAGAGAAGATGTTCTCAGCTTTCTGTAGGTATACTGTTTTTTCTCGACTCTCAGTTTTGAGCTCAATAGCAAGTATTTAACAAACATATTTGAAATGGCTTTGAGATACAGAGCATTGGACATTGGCCTCATTGGAAAGTAGGCTTTAACTGCAACGTTTTTGGGGACATTAAATGTACTGTTAGATTAATACATTGCTACTATGAGTGGGTGTTATATTTAGAGTTAGTGATCTAGCTAATGTGTTTTGAGTTTCCACTTACTCATCTCTATAAAAAATATAAAAAATGAAAAATCATTCTGGAGCCGTATTTTAACAGTAGAATATAGCAACAATAGCCTAGTTGTCTACCCACAATGCATGACGATCACTGGATTAGGTTGCACATAAAACTATTTAGAACCACAACATCACAAGATGATTAAATAACTGTACTTCTTCAACCTCAGCAGTCTATTACACGTTTCATAGAGCTGTGAACGACTTTAGAAGACGATAAGCCTAATCATTTGTTCTATTGCGTGATGCTGGGAAAAAAAATAATTGGTGCGACCAAATCATGGGCTGGTAACACCAACTGAAAAACTTAGTGGCACCAGTGTCACCAGGGAAAATGTTAGTCTGGAGCCCTGCTACAAGGGGAATGTCCTCCATATGGAAAGGTTTTAATATGGTAGTGGACAAAGAAGAGAAGAACATTGGCGCGACCAAAGCAGGATATTGTGAAATTCGCTATTCAGGTAGCATACAATTTTGGAACTTCAATTATTTATTATTTTGGTATGTACAATCATTTGTTTTATTATTATTGTTCTATATACTTGTCATTATTGTAGGCCTATTTATTAATCCAAACCAGTTCTTTGAATATGCAAAAGGTGTTTTGTTTCATTCTGTTCAGACATTGTCATTGACTAAATTAAATTTGATCTGTCTTTTTAATTGTGTGCTCCGTATGTAGTTTAAGATACAGTGCAATCGGAAAGTATTCAGACCCCTTCACTTTTTCCAGATTTTGTTATGTTACAGCCTTATTCTGGTGGTCCTCTGTAGCTCAGCTGGTAGAGCACGGCGCTTGTAACGCCAAGGTAGTGGGTTCGATCCCCGGGACCACCCATACACAAAAAATGTATGCACGCATGACTGTAAGTCGCTTTGGATAAAAGCGTCTGCTAAATGGCATATTATTATTATTATTATTATTATTATTATTATTATAAAATGGATTAAATAAAATATGTTTGTCATCTATCTACACACAATACCCCAAAAAGACCTCCCGAGTGGCGCAGTGGTCTAAGGCACTGCATCGCAGTGCTAGCTGTGCCACTAGAAATCCTGGTTCGTAGCCGGCCACGACCGGGAGACCCATGGGGCGGCGCACAATTGGCCCAGCATCGTCCAGGGTAGGGGAGGGAATGGCCGGCAGGGATGTAGCTCAGTTGGTAGAGCATGGCGTTTGCAACGCCAGGGTTGTGGGTTCGTTTCCCACCGGAGGCCAGTATGAAAAAATGAAATAATAATAATAATAATGTATGCACTCACTAACTGTAAGTCGCTCTGGATAAGAGTGTCTGCTAAATGACTAAAATGTAAATGTAAATGACAAAGTGAAAACAGGTTTTTAGATTTTTTTGCAAATGTATAAAAAATTATAAACAGAAATACCTTATTTACATAAGTATTCAGACCCTTTGCTATGAGACTCAAAATTGAGCTTAGGTGCATCCTGTTTCCATTGATCATCCTTGAGATGTTTCTACAACTTGATTGGAGTCCACCTGTGGTAAATTCAATTGATTGGGCATTCTATATAAGGTCCCACAGTTAACAGTGCATGTCAGAGCAAAAACCAAGCCATGAGGTCGAAATAATTGTCCGTAGAGGTCCGAGACAGGATTGTGTCGAGGCACAGATCTGGGAAAGGGTACCAAAAAATGTCTGCAGCATTGAAGGTCCGCAAGCACACAGTTGCCTCCATCATTCTTAAATGGAAGAAGTTTGGAACCACCAAGACTCTTCCTAGAGCTGGCCGCCTGGCCAAACTGAGCAATCAGGGGAGAAGGGCCTTGGTCAGGGAGGTGACCAACAACCCAATGGTCAATCTGACAGACCTCTAGAGTTCCTCTGTGGAGATGGAAGAAACTTCCAGAAGGACAACTATCTCTGCAGCACTCCACCAATCAGGCCTTTATGGTAAAGTGGCCAGACAGAAGCCACTCCTCAGTAAAAGGCACATGAAAACACACTTGGAGTTTGCCAAAAGGCACCTAAAGGACTCTCAGACCATGAGAAACAAGATTCTCTGGATTGAACTCTAAAGCCTGAATTCCAAGCGTCACGTCTGGAGGAAACCTGGCACCATCCCTACGGTGAAGCCTGGTGGTGGCAGCATCATGCTGTGGGGATGTTTTTCAGCGGCAGGGACTAGGAGGCTAGTCAGGATCGAGGGAAAGATGAACGGAGCAAAGTACAGAGAGATCCTTGATGAAGACCTGCTCTAGAGCGTTCAGGACCTCAGACTGGGAGCGAATGTTCACCTTCCAACAGGACAACGACCCTAAGCACACAGCCAAGACAATGAAGGAGTGGCTTTGGGACAAGTCTCTGAATTTCCTTGAGTGGCCCAGCCAGAGCGCGGACTTGAACCCGATCGAACATCTCTGGAGAGACCTGAAAATAGCTGTGCAGCGACGCTCCCAATCCAACCTGACAGAGCTTGAGAGGATCTGTAGGGAAGAAAGGGAGAAACTCCCCAAATACAGGTGTGCCAAGCTTGTTGCGTCATACCCAAGAAGACTTGAGGCTGTAATCGCTGCAAAAGGTGCTTCAACAAAGTACTGAGTAAAGGGTCTGAATACTTATGTAAATGTGATACTTTTATATTTTCATACATTTGCAAACAATTTTAAAAACCAGTTTTTGCTTTGACATGATGGGGTATTGTGTGTAGATTGATGAGGGGGAAAAAAACAATTGAATCAATTTTAGAATAAGGCTGTAACGTAACAAAATGTGGAAAAAGTCAAGGGGTCTGAATGCTTTCCCAATGCACTGTAGATTATAAGTAGGCCTATTGTTGAATAAATATCATTAGCCTATCATTAGCTGTAATTTTGGTGGGTACGGTAGGCACTAGCCTTTTTTGGTAATTGCTGCAATACAGCCTGTACGAAACTTTTGTGAAGGTTTCTACCAGGTAGCAAGTATTTTGTTCCATTCTGTTGTGCCATTATCTTTGTTTCAAATGAAGTTCCAACTGTTTTCCGAAATGTAATATCCTGCTTTTATTTTCCCTATAAACAATGTCTTGACTTGACTTTTGATATTACCCTACAAAAGTTTAGAAACATTTGTGAAGGTTTGGTGTGGTGTGGTTATTGGACTATTATACTACAGGCCTATGGCACGAAGGCAGTACGCACCGGCGTAGATCGGTGGTCAGTTTGCTGATTCAGCTGGCCACACGGCGTAGATCGGTGGTCAGTTTGCTGATTCAGCTGGCCACATGACGTAGATCGGTGGTCAGTTTGCTGATTCAGCTGGCCACACGGCGTAGATCGGTGGTCAGTTTGCTGATTCAGCTGGCCACACGGCGTAGATCGGTGGTCAGTTTGCTGATTCAGCTGGCCACACGGCGTAGATCGGTGGTCAGTTTGCTGATTCAGCTGGCCACACGGCGTAGATCGGTGGTCAGTTTGCTGATTCAGCTGGCCACACGGCGTAGATCGGTGGTCAGTTTGCTGATTCAGCTGGCCACACGGCGTAGATCGGTGGTCAGTTTGCTGATTCAGCTGGCCACACGGCGTAGATCGGTGGTCAGTTTGCTGATTCAGCTGGCCACATGAAGTAGATCGGTGGTCAGTTTGCTGATTCAGCTGGCCACACGGCGTAGATCGGTGGTCAGTTTGCTGATTCAGCTGGCCACACGGCGTAGATCGGTGGTCAGTTTGCTGATTCAGCTGGCCACACGGCGTAGATCGGTGGTCAGTTTGCTGATTCAGCTGGCCACATGGCGTAGATCGGTGGTCAGTTTGCTGATTCAGCTGGCCACACGACGTAGATCGGTGGTCAGTTTGCTGATTCAGCTGGCCACACGGCGTCGATCGGTGGTCAGTTTGCTGATTCAGCTGGCCACACGACGTAGATCGGTGGTCAGTTTGCTGATTCAGCTGGCCACACGGCGTAGATCGGTGGTCAGTTTGCTGATTCAGCTGGCCACACGGCGTAGATCGGTGGTCAGTTTGCTGATTCAGCTGGCCACACGGCGTAGATCGGTGGTCAGTTTGCTGATTCAGCTGGCCACACGGCGTAGATCGGTGGTCAGTTTGCTGATTCAGCTGGACACATGACGTAGATCGGTGGTCAGTTTGCTGATTCAGCTGGCCACATGACGTAGATCGGTGGTCAGTTTGCTGATTCAGCTGGCCACACGACGTAGATCGGTGGTCAGTTTGCTGATTCAGCTGGCCACACAAGGTAGATCGGTGGTCAGTTTGCTGATTCAGCTGGCCACACGGCGTAGATCGGTGGTCAGTTTGCTGATTCAGCTGGCCACACGGCGTAGATCGGTGGTCAGTTTGCTGATTCAGCTGGCCACACGGCGTAGATCGGTGGTCAGTTTGCTGATTCAGCTGGCCACATGGCGTAGATCGGTGGTCAGTTTGCTGATTCAGCTGGACACATGACGTAGATCGGTGGTCAGTTTGCTGATTCAGCTGGCCACATGACGTAGATCGGTGGTCAGTTTGCTGATTCAGCTGGCCACACGAGGTAGATCGGTGGTCAGTTTGCTGTTCAGCTGGCCACACGACGTAGATCGGTGGTCAGTTTGCTGATTCAGCTGGCCACACGGCGTAGATCGGTGGTCAGTTTGCTGATTCAGCTGGCCACACGGCGTAGATCGGTGGTCAGTTTGCTGATTCAGCTGGCCACACGGCGTAGATCGGTGGTCAGTTTGCTGATTCAGCTGGCCACACGGCGTAGATCGGTGGTCAGTTTGCTGATTCAGCTGGCCACACGGCGTAGATCGGTGGTCAGTTTGCTGATTCAGCTGGCCACATGAAGTAGATCGGTGGTCAGTTTGCTGATTCAGCTGGCCACACGGCGTAGATCGGTGGTCAGTTTGCTGATTCAGCTGGCCACACGGCGTAGATCGGTGGTCAGTTTGCTGATTCAGCTGGCCACACGACGTAGATCGGTGGTCAGTTTGCTGATTCAGCTGGCCACATGACGTAGATCGGTGGTCAGTTTGCTGATTCAGCTGGCCACACGGCGTAGATCGGTGGTCAGTTTGCTGATTCAGCTGGCCACACGGCGTAGATCGGTGGTCAGTTTGCTGATTCAGCTGGCCACACGGCGTAGATCGGTGGTCAGTTTGCTGATTCAGCTGGCCACACGACGTAGATCGGTGGTCAGTTTGCTGATTCAGCTGGCCACACTGCGTAGATCGGTGGTCAGTTTGCTGATTCAGCTGGCCACACGGCGTAGATCGGTGGTCAGTTTGCTGATTCAGCTGGCCACACGACGTAGATCGGTGGTCAGTTTGCTGATTCAGCTGGCCACACGGCGTAGATCGGTGGTCAGTTTGCTGATTCAGCTGGCCACACGGCGTAGATCGGTGGTCAGTTTGCTGATTCAGCTGGCCACACGGCGTAGATCGGTGGTCAGTTTGCTGATTCAGCTGGCCATATGGCGTAGATCGGTGGTCAGTTTGCTGATTCAGCTGGCCACATGGCGTAGATCGGTGGTCAGTTTGCTGATTCAGCTGGCCACATGGCGTAGATCGGTGGTCAGTTTGCTGATTCAGCTGGCCACATGACGTAGATCGGTGGTCAGTTTGCTGATTCAGCTGGCCACTTGACGTAGATCGGTGGTCAATTTGCTGATTCAGCTGGCCACATGACGTAGATCGGTGGTCAGTTTGCTGATTCAGCTGGCCACATGACGTAGATCGGTGGTCAGTTTGCTGATTCAGCTGGCCACATGACGTAGATCGGTGGTCAGTTTGCTGATTCAGCTGGCCACATGACGTAGATCGGTGGTCAGTTTGCTGATTCAGCTGGCCACATGACGTAGATCGGTGGTCAGTTTGCTGATTCAGCCGGCCACATGACGTAGATCGGTGGTCAGTTTGCTGATTCAGCTGCCACATGACGTAGATCGGTGGTCAGTTTGCTGATTCAGCTGCCCACATGACGTAGATCGGTGGTCAGTTTGCTGATTCAGCTGGCCACATGACGTAGATCGGTGGTCAGTTTGCTGATTCAGCTGGCCACATGACGTAGATCGGTGGTCAGTTTGCTGATTCAGCTGGCCACATGACGTAGATCGGTGGTCAGTTTGCTGATTCAGCTGGCCACATGAAGTAGATCAGTGTTTAGTTTGCTGATTCAGCTGGACACATGATGTAGATCAGTGGTCAATTTGCTGATTCAGCTGGCCACATGACGTAGATCAGTAGTCAGTTTGCTGATTCAGCTGGCCACATGACGTAGATCGGTGGTCAGTTTGCTGATTCAGCTGGCCACATGACGTAGATCGGTGGTCAGTTTGCTGATTCAGCTGGCCACATGACGTAGATCGGTGGTCAGTTTGCTGATTCAGCTGGCCACATGACGTAGATCGGTGGTCAGTTTGCTGATTCAGCTGGCCACATGACGTAGATCAGTGGTCAGTTTGCTGATTCAGCTGGTATGAATGAAAATGCAACCACTCACGTCTTTTAAACGCTTGAATTGACCTGCCAATGTTGTTCTTCTCAGGCCATTTAGAAATTCTATATATTTTAAAATAGGTATATGATCACACTGGTAATATTACTTGTTGTATTACTTGTGAGGCATAGCTGAGTGAGCATAATAATTAGCTTTTTTTTTTTTTTACTGAACTGATGGCCTTCATCTGATGGTCAGTCTGTGGGGAGGGAGGGAGGGAGGGAGCAGCAGTGAGGCTGTCTCTCACCCAACTCACCGTCCCTCCTCTCTCCCTCCCTCCGCTGAGAAAAGGGGACACAGTCTTCCAGCTGATGGCGAAACTCAAGTCCCACTGCATTATTTCTGCCTCATGCACCAACTCATGTTGTTACTGCTATGACCAGAGAAAGTGAAATATTCTGCGATATAAAAAAAAGACACAAGCTGCTAATAATAACAACGCAAGCTTCTCGGAACACTTTGCTGTACTCATTCATTGCAGCTGCAGTGCTGGTTGTAGGGTGAGTGGAAGTAGGGAGAACGCACATTTTATGGCTTAAAGTGTTGAACAAAGTGTTGGCAGTGTTTAATAATAACTTAGCCATGAACTTACTCGTAGCTCTTTGCTGTATTCGTTGAGTCTCTCTCTAGTCATGGTTTTAAAAGTTTTGACATTTCACAGTATCAACTTTGCTGTGCGTTCAAGTCTTCTTTTTACAATCTATGGCTCGAGGGAACTGTGCAGACACGGTGATCTGAGCTATCTGATTGGCCAGCGGTAGGCCTGTAGGTGCACTTGATTTGCTCTCTGGGCCTGCCGGGTAGGCAGAGTTTTACCTTCAGTTCTACCTTCAGCCGAAGGGCTGCTGAAACAAGTGCACCTACCGCCAACAGCGGTGATCGACTAGAAATGCCTTGGTGACCACTGACATAGATGAATGTGGATGGATCTTATTGAAGGCATGCTGTATTTCAATTGGTCTCAATTATACTATTATCCAGCATGCATTGGAGTCTACTGGCAGTGAGTAATGTTAGGAGTCGTAAAGTTAATTTGTCTTCAGAAACCAGTTTCTTTATTCTTTCATAAATTTTGTAGTTTTATGGACCATATAACAACAGTACTTGGCTTTCTGCGCTTGGGTAAAGCCCTGCACTGTGTCAAGGGAAAATGGTAGTTGTTTATGACTTTAAATGAGTTTTTCCCCCCTAAAAGAGTGGTAGGAATTGAGAAGAAAGTCTACATAGATGTCTGAAATAAGAACATGCTATGAGGGAGCATATTAAGGATAATTTCTATTTCCAACTCAGTTGTTGTCATGGAGGTTGTTTGTGACATAGAACGTGCTGAGAGTTTTCAGTCATGAATAATATTGTCACTGAGTTACTGTCAGTTTTACTACTACAAAATGTCTTTATTTTGAGTCACCGGAGGACAAGGGGATTCATGGGGTGCAAAACCTCAGAATGTCAAGAAATAGGAATTGTGAATTTAATTGGCAGAGTTATGAGATGATTATGGCGTGAACAATGTAGCTCAGATCCAAGAAGTATTTCATGGTATCCAATCCTAACATACATTAAAGAGCAAATTGACCTGTATAGCTCTCATTACACTTGACGTGATAACACTGGAGGTCAGACAATGTATCTTAGCTGTGAACCCAGCTTCAAGAAATGCCTTGATGTAGCTTGGAGGCTTTCGGGAATTATTTAATGATATCCGCAAATGGACCACCATTAATTGCTCTAGTTACTCCCAATGATAGACGACTGATCATTCTCCTTAGCTCTTAACCCAGCTTTACCACAGACAGGTAGCTGTGAGGTCTATGGAAACTATGAGCGGCATGCTATGCTACGGTACGATACATTACCTGACAAGACGGCTGCAGGTAGCTGTGAGGTCTATGGAAACTATGAGCGGCATGCTATGCTACGGTACGATACATTACCTGACAAGACGGCGGCAGGTAGCTTGGTGGTTAAGAGCGTTGTGCCAGTAATCGAAAGGTCGCTGGTTCCGAGCCGACTAGGTGAAAAATCTGTCGATGTGCCCTTGAGCAAGGCACTTAACCCTAATTGCTCCTGTAAGTCGCTCTGGATAAGAGCGTCTGCTAAATGACTAAAAAAATAAATGACAATGGCCCCATTCTGTCTTGATATTGAGAGGGAAGCACTAAACTGAAAATATGTTGCCTACATGTGTGGACAGCTAGCCAGCTATTTCTGCATTTAACCATACACCATATACAGTACAAATGAATGGTTAGCATTTAGCTAATTAGCATTGGCACTCTCACCACCACCACAGATATTTTAAATTCTGTTTTGAGGCCAAGTTCGGCGCTATGTGGGTGTTCTTTGTTTGAATGTAAATTACGCTAAACTGAGTGGAATTATAGAGCAATTTGGCCTCTCTTTTTCTCTGTTTAGAAACGATGAGAAGAGAAAATGATTTTGTTTGTGCCGGGGGGGGGGGGGGGGGGGGGGGGGGGAATCCGGTTCGCACGTTGGAAGGCGGTTGGTTTCCTTTGGAGCTCTCTAGCCGCTAGCTAGCGGTGCTGTGGTGACTGAGAGAGACTTATGTAGTGCACTACTTTTGACCAGGGCCCGTCCGTAATGCACTATGTAGGGAATAGGGTGCCATTTGGGACACAGACGAGAGCTATTTCTTCAGCTGTAATCATTTCCACTTCAACTTTAATAGCCTTTGGGTTTGTTGATTGTAATCTTTAAGCAAGCTGCACGCTAATGTCCAGCCAAACAGAGTCAGAGGGAAATCCCCTCTAATAGGATGGTGTTGGTTGTAGTTTAGTGACTGAGGATCGAGACTCAGGGATTTGCAGCCCTCCAAGGTAGACAAAGTGTTCACAAACGCAGCTGTTGAAACGAGGCCAGCAAACTTAATCCGTTAAGCAAATTTTGAAAGTGCACCAATAACAAATCAAATCAAAATAAATGTGTATTTATCAAACGCTCCGAATACAACCTTACTGTGAAATGCTTACTTAACCAACAACGCAGTTTGAAGAAAATAGAGTAAAAAAAAAAAAAGTCTTAAGTGTAGTTTTTATAAACCAATTTGTTATTTTGAGGAATATAATGGAACTGAGGCAAATATGTCGTCTCTATTGCAACTCATTACTGTCAAGGTACAATTGCAACACAATGAATAATGCAATCATTGTGCTGTCTTCTAATATGAAGTTATTTTAGTCTAAAATATTATAAGTACAGTATAATATGTGAGTTTGTAGTACCATACACAAAAGCATTTGACAAACAGGGAACACATCAGATTGAACATGTTATAGTGCAGGTATAAACTTGACTCCCATCCGTTCTGTTCCACATATGGCTGGCTCACTGCTGCTGGGCTGATTGTCTAAGCAGGTGTTGGATGTGGAATAGAGAGGAGAGGAGAGGAGAGGAGATGTTCTGTAACTGAAGTCATCTGTTCTGTAGCCTATAGTCTATAATTCATTCATGGATGGGTTGTCGATTCTTTTTCTGTTAGTAGTTGGTTGTCTGTATGTTAGTGTATGGGCAGGATAGCAAACTCCCTGGAGCAGGAGAGTCCTGACTACGGAATCGGACAACTCTCCCCAGGACATTCAGTCTAAAATGGAATCTATAAACTGGGATAGAGGGCTGTTTCACCACTCTTCAAGCCTTTCTACTCCAATCTGCTCCACCATCTCCTCTCCTCTCCTCTCCTCTCCTCTCCTCTCCTCTCCTCTCCTCTCCTCTCCTCTCCTCTCCTCTCCTCTCCTCTCCTCTCCTCTCCTCTCCTCTCTCTCTGCTCCTCCTCTCCTCTCTGCTCCTCCTCACCTCTCCTCTCCTCTCCTCTCCTCTCCTCTCCTCTCCTCTCCTCTCTGCTCCCTTTCTCCTCTCTCTCTCCTCTCCTCTCCTCTCCTCTCCTCTCCTCTCCTCTCCTCTCCTCTCCTCTCCTCTCCTCTCTCTCTGCTCCTCCTCTCCTCTCCTCTCCTCTCCTCTCCTCTCCTCTCCTCTCCTCTCTCTCTGCTCCTCCTCTCCTCTCCTCTCCTCTCCTCTCCTCTCCTCTCCTCTCCTCTCCTCTCCTCTCCTCTCCTCTCCTCTCCTCTCCTCTCCCTCTCTCTCTCTCTCTCTCTCTCTCTCTCTCTCTCTCTCTCTCTCTCTCTCTCTCTCTCTCTCTCTCTCTCTCTCTCTTCCTCTCCTCTCCTCTCCTCTCCTCTCCTCTCCTCTCCTCTCTGCTCCTCCTCTCCTCTCCTCTCCCCCTCTCCTCTCTCTCTGCTTCTCCTCTCATCTCCTCTCTGCTCCTCCTCTCCTCTCCTCTCCTCTCCTCTCCTCTCCTCTCCTCTCATCTCCTCTCCTCTCCTCTCCTCTCCTCTCCTCTCTGCTCCCTTTCTTCTCTCTCTCTCCTCTCCTCTCCTCTCTGCTCCCCCTCTCCTCTCTCTCTCTCTCTCTCTCTCGCTCTCTCTCTCTCTCTCTCTCTCTCTCTCTCTCTCTCTCTCTCTCTCTCTCTCTCTCTCTCTCTCTCCTCTCCTCTCCTCTCTGCTCCTCCTCTCCTCTCTGCTCCTCCTCTCCTCTCCCCCTCTCCTCTCTCTCTGCTCCTCCTCTCTCCTCTCCTCTCCTCTCCTCTCCTCTCCTCTCCTCTCCTCTCCTCTCCTCTCCTCTCCTCTCCTCTCTGCTCCCTTTCTCCTCTCTCTCTCCTCTCCTCTCCTCTCTGCTCCCCCTCTCCTCTCTGCTCCCCCTCTCCTCTCCTCTCCTCTCCTCTCCTCTCCTCTCCTCTCCTCTCCTCTCCTCTCCTCTCCTCTCCTCTCCTCTCCTCTCCTCTCCTCTCCTCTCTGCTCCTCCTCTCCTCTCTGCTCCTCCTCTAACTCCTCTCCCCCTCTCCTCTCTCTCTGCTCCTCCTCTCATCTCCTCTCTGCTCCTCCTCTCCTCTCCTCTCCTCTCCTCTCCTCTCCTCTCCTCTCCTCTCCTCTCCTCTCCTCTCCTCTCCTCTCCTCTCCTCTCCTCTCCTCTCCTCTCTGCTCCCTTTCTCCTCTCTCTCTCCTCTCCTCTCCTCTCTGCTCCCCCTCTCCTCTCTCTCTCTCTCTCTCTCTCTCTCTCTCTCTCTCTCTCTCTCTCTCTCTCTCTCTCTCTCTCTCTCTCTCTCTCCTCTCCTCTCCTCTCTGCTCCTCCTCTCCTCTCTGCTCCTCCTCTCCTCTCCCCCTCTCCTCTCTCTCTGCTCCTCCTCTCCTCTCCTCTCCTCTCCTCTCCTCTCCTCTCCTCTCCTCTCCTCTCCTCTCCTCTCCTCTCCTCTCCTCTCCTCTCCTCTCCTCTCCTCTCCTCTCCTCTCCTCTCCTCTCTGCTCCCTTTCTCCTTTCTCTCTCCTCTCCTCTCCTCTCCTCTCCTCTCCTCTCCTCTCCTCTCCTCTCCTCTCCTCTCCTCTCCTCTCCTCTCCTCTCCTCTCCTCTCCTCTCCTCTCCTCTCCTCTCTGCTTCCCCTCGCTTCTCCTCCACTGTGAGGTAACAGACCCTCTAACAGCCCCCAGTAGTACTGTGAGGTAATGGTCCAAGACGCTCTGTGTTGTTATTACCTGCTGCTGATCTGATGGGAACTGAGAGAGGATGTGATGTGAGCTCACATGCACACACATACACACACACACATACACACACACACACATGCACACGCACATGCACACACACGCACACACGCACAAGCACGCACACACAGACACACACAGGAGAGAGTATGTGGAAGAACTGAATGGAGGAGGAGGGCAGGTAGTCAAGTTCAAACTGTTATTTGAAGTATGGTTTAGTGAGCTACTGGTCTGCGTCTCAAATGGCACCATATTCCCTATATAGATCCCCATGGGCCCTGGTCAATAGTAGTGCACTATATAGGGAATAGGGTGCAATTTTGGACTGAAACACTGACTGCTGGGAAGAAGCAGGCAGTATTAATATTCCATCTACACATGGCATCTGTCTGCTCACAGTCCTGGAAAATAAACTTTTTTTCTCACTCCGCTCTGCTCATCACTCCCACAGAGACTGAGTTTGATGAAAGCTGGGGAAAATCTGGAGGGTATTAAAGTCAAGATTATTGGCTGTAATGCCAACAGGTCTGTGACCAGTCCACATGTGCGACATGACAATTCTCTTACAGCAGTTGGCTGTGACGCCAACAGATCTGGGACAAGTCTACTTGTGTGAACATGACAATTATGTTACAATTCTGTAAATAAAAATGTGTTCTTACCTGACTTGCCTAGTTAAATAAAGGTTCAATACAGTGTGTTCACAGCTGCATCACGCAGTGAAACTTTGCAAGCCATTGACTTTCAATGGAAGGAAAGCGAGAGAAGCGGATTGGGCGAGGGAGCTGAGCAGGGCGGGACTAAAGTTGGGGAAAGCAAGAACTTTATTCAAATCCTCCACGATATCGTGACGTGAGTGACCAATCGAAACTCTCTATTTCTTCCAGCCTCTACTGGATTGGCTGACAAATGCTGTTGATACCTGGCACTACCTAGCTTGCTTTCTAGCTTGTTAGCACACACATGAGGGCAAGGCTAGGCAAGTACCGCTTGTATAGGGTGAACTCTCTGTTAGTCAAAAGAGTTGGCTGTGACACCAACAGATCTGGGACCAGTCTACATGTGTGACATGACTATTCTGTTAGTCAGAACAGCTGTAATGCGAACAGATCTGGGACCAGTCTATATGTGTGACATTACTATTCTGTTAGTCAGAACAGCTGTAATGCGAACAGATCTGGGACCAGTCTATATGTGTGACATTACTATTCTGTTAGTCAGAACAGCTGTAATGCGAACAGATCTGGGACCAGTCTATATGTGTGACATTACTATTCTGTTAGTCAGAACAGCTGTAATGCGAACAGATCTGGGACCAGTCTATATGTGTGACATTACTATTCTGTTAGTCAGAACAGCTGTAATGCGAACAGATCTGGGACCAGTCTATATGTGTGACATTACTATTCTGTTAGTCAGAACAGCTGTAATGCGAACAGATCTGGGACCAGATTTATCATCAGTCCGGTGAGGTGAGCATCAGTCAGGGAGGGAGCAGCGGGGAGTCTTGCTCCCTCCCTGACTGTTAATTGGACAGAATTATGGGGTCATCAAATCAAATGTTATGGGTAGATTTTACCGTGAAATGCTTACTTACAAGCCCTTTCCCAACAATGCAGAGTTAAAAAGTTACAAAATTAGCAAATAAAAATAGAAAATGGTAACACAATAAATAACAATAATGAGGCTATATACAAGGAGTACCGATACCGAGTCAATGTGCAGAGTTATGAGACTGTGAATGTTGATTGGACAGAATGATGGGGTCGTGACTGTTGATTGGACAGAATGAGGGGTCGTGACTGTTGATTGGACAGAATGATGGGGTCGTGACTGTTGATTGGACAGAATGAGGGGTCGTGACTTCTGGGATAGTCCTGAATGACTAGTATACTAAAGACATTGGAATGGAGACACCACATGTTGAGCTGTGAAGGCGGTTTTGCAGACAGAAAATGTCACCCAAGTTCAACACTTGCTACAATCCTCATTTTGTGTGTGGCTCTATTTGGTTTCCACTGAGTGTAATAGAGATGGTTTGGTTAAATAGAGATGGTTTGGTTCAATAGAGATGGTTTGGTTCAATAGAGATGGTTTGGTTAAATAGAGGCAGTTTGGTTAAATAGAGGCAGTTTGGTGAAATGGAGGCGGTTTGCTGAAATGGAGGCGGTTCGGTTAAATGGAGGAGGTTTGGTTAAATGGAGGCGGTTCGGTTAAATGGAGGAGGATTGGTGGCACGTGCGCGTGTTTATTGTCCCGTGATCCAGGTTGCAGTCAGTCGCCTGCCAGGGGCCTATTTCCAATCATGCTTTTAACTATATATTATTCCTAACCAGGTGCCTTTACATTGCCACCCCACCTGGACCCTGTAACAGCCAAGCTAGAAGATGGCCCTGAGGCATGGAAACGCTCAGGAGTCCCTGAGGACAACCACAAAATCTTACCGTTTACATATTACCGTCATTTAGCAGATACTCTTATCCAGAGAGTGAGTGCATACATTGTCATACTCCCCTGTGGGAATCAAACCCACAACCCTGGCGTTGCAAGCGCCATGCTCTACCAACTGAGCTACACCGGAACATACTGTACCGTACCATGAAGAGAAAATAGTATTTTCAAAATACTAACCAGTGGTTCTGTTATTATCCTTAATATATTTGAATGTTGATAAATGCTAAAAGGATCTGGTGATAAATGTTGTCAAAAAAAAATGAAGTTTTAATGGTATGAATTTCTTACGCTCTCATACACACTGATCTATACTATAATAATATATAATATATAATACTATAATGACTCCACCAGGTTCTCCGGCTTTGGAGCTCAGCTCTCCCTCCCTGGGATCACACACACACACACACACACACACACACACACACACACACACACACACACACACACACACACACACACACACACACACACACACACACACACACACACACACACACACAGACACAGACACAGACACAGACACAGACACAGACACAGACACACACACACACACACACACACACACACACACGCAGACACAAACACACACATACAGACACACACACACACACACACACACACCTAATCCCCCATGGCCTTCCTATCAGCATTACATCATGATGACTAAGTGTTCTAAAAACACTGTTTATTTTCCACCAGATAGTAGACTAGAGGGGGAGGTGAGGAGAAGAGGAAGTGCTGACTCCTGGCCATAACTTCATTCCCCTGTTGACTCACTGGTCCAGAGGCAGTAGCAGCATGACTAGCAGCAGCACTAGTAGCAGTAGTAGTAGTAGTAGTAGTAGTAGTAGTAGTAGTAGTAGTAGTAGTACTAGTAGTAGTAGTAGTAGTAGCAGTAGTAGCAGTAGTAGTAGTTAGCAGTAGTAGTTAGCAGTAGTAGTTAGTAGTAGTAGTAGTAGTACTAGTAGTAGTAGTAGTAGTAGCAGTAGTAGCAGTAGTAGTTAGTCGTAGTAGTAGTAGTAGTAGTAGTAGTAGTTCGTAGTTAGTAGTAGTAGTAGTAGTAGCAGTAGTAGTAGTAGTAGTAGTAGTAGCAGTAGTAGTTAGTAGTAGTAGCAGTAGTAGTTAGCAGTAGTAGTTAGTAGTAGTAGTAGTAGTAGTAGTAGTAGTAGTACTAGTAGTAGTAGTAGTAGTAGCAGTAGTAGCAGTAGTAGTAGTTAGCAGTAGTAGTTAGCAGTAGTAGTTAGTAGTAGTAGTAGTAGTACTAGTAGTAGTAGTAGTAGTAGCAGTAGTAGCAGTAGTAGTTAGTAGTAGTAGTAGTAGTAGTAGTAGTAGTTCGTAGTTAGTAGTAGTAGTAGTAGTAGCAGTAGTAGTAGTTAGCAGTAGTAGTTAGCAGTAGTAGTTAGTAGTAGTAGTAGTAGTACTAGTAGTAGTAGTAGTAGTAGCAGTAGTAGCAGTAGTAGTTAGTAGTAGTAGTAGTTCGTAGTTAGTAGTAGTAGTAGCAGTAGTAGTAGTAGCAGTAGCGGTAGTAGTAGTAGTAGTAGCAGTAGTAGTAGTAGTAGCAGTAGTAGCAGTAGTAGTAGCAGTAGTAGCAGTAGCAGTAGTAGTAGTAGTAGTAGTAGTAGTAGTAGTAGTAGCAGTAGTAGTAGTAGTAGTAGTAGTAACAGTAGTAGTAGTAGTAGTAGTAGTAGTAGTAGTAGCAGCAGTAGTAGTAGTAGCTGTAGTAGTAGTAGTAGCAGTAGCAGTAGTAGTACTAGTGTAGTAGCAGTAGTAGTAGTAGTAGTAGTAGTAGTAGCAGTAGTAGTAGTAGTAGCAGTAGTAGTAGTAGCAGTAGTAGTAGTAGTAGTGTATTAGTAGTAGTAGCAGCAGTAGTAGTAGTAGTAGTAGTAGTAGTAGTAGTAGCAGTAGTAGTAGTAGTAGTAGTAGCAGTAGTAGTAGTAGTAGCAGTAGTAGTAGTAGCAGTAGTAGTAGTAGTAGCAGTAGTAGTAGTAGTAGTAACAGTAGTAGTAGTAGTAACAGTAGTAGTAGTAGTAGCAGTAGTACTGTCTCCCGTGTGGCGCAGTGGTCTAAGGCTAGCTGTGCCACTAGAGATCCTGGTTCGAATCCAGGCTCTGTCGTAGCTGGCCGCGACCGGGAGACCCATGGGGCGGCGCATAATTGGCCCTGCGTCATCCAGGGTAGGGGAGGGAATGGCCGGCAGGGATGTATCTCAGTTGGTAGAGCATGGCGTTTGCAACGCCAGGGTTTTGGTTTCAATTCCCACGGGGGGCCAGTATGAAAAAAATTAAAATAATAATAATGTATGCACTCACTAACTGTAAGTCGCTCTGGATAAGAGTGTCTGTAAAAATGTAGTAGTAGTAGTAGTAGCAGTAGCGGCAGTAGTAGTAGTAGTAGTAGTAGTAGTAGTAGTAGTAGTAGTAGTAGTAGTAGTAGTAGTAGTAGTAGTGGTGGTAGTAGTAGTAGTAGTAGTAGTAGCAGTAGCGGCAGTAGTAGTAGTAGTAGTGGTAGTAGTAGTAGTAGTAGTAGTAGTAGCAGTAGCGGCAGTAGTAGTAGTAGTAGTGGTAGTAGTAGTAGTAGTAGTAGTAGTAGTGGTGGTAGTAATAGCAGTAGTAGCAGTAGTAGTAGTAGTAGTAGTAGTAGTAGTAGTAGTAGTAGTGGTGGTAGTAGTAGTAGTAGTAGTGGTGGTAGTAGTAGTAGTAGTATCAGTAGTAGTAGTAGTAGCAGTAGTATCAGTATCAAGCACTCATTGTGGGTATACAGAGGTCAGGGGTCACGCTATGTGCTTGATCTACTCTCCTATAAAAGCCACTCCGGTTCTGATCCGCTCCGCTCTCACGTTTGATGTCATAGCGCAGCCACGGTCTCGCTCCATCTCAAACTGCACCCTATACCCTACGGCCCTGGTCAAAAGTAATGCACTACATAGGGTCCCATTTGGACCACTATCAATGTGCCATGGTCTGCTGACTGAGGACTTGTTGTGTTGCCAACTGGTAGGTGATCAGCTGATCTGAGGAGGTTCTTTACCCGATGTCTCAAATCAAATCAAATTTGTCACGTGTGCGTAATAATAATGGAGTCAATGTAAATATTCCGGGTGGCCATTTGATTCGTTGTTCAGCAGTCTTATGGCTTGAAGCTGTTAAGGAGCCTTTTATTCCTAGACTTGGCCCTTCGGTACCGCTTGCTGTGCGGTAGCAGAGAGAACAGTCTATGACTTGGGTGAATGGAGTCTTTCACCATAATTTTTTGGGCTGCTATAAGGAGTCCTGGAGAGATACTGGGTGCACAGGCTTTTTCTCCAGGAAAGGGGGATACCTAGTCAGTTGTACAACTGAATGTGTGCAACTGACTGGAATGTGTTTCGCAGTTAACCTAACGCTTGTGAATCAGAGAGGTGCAGGTGGCTGCCTTAATCAATATCCACACCTAGGGAGTAGTTGTTGTTGGGGGTTAACTGCCTTGCTTAATAGCAGAACAGCACTTATTTCCACCTTGCCAGCTCGGGGATTCGAACCAACAACCTTTCGGTTACTGGCCCAACGCTCTTAACGGCTAGGCTACCTGTCGCCCCAACACACCTCTACAGGGTAGGGTTGGTCAGCATGGGTAAACCACTACAGGGTAGGGTTGGTCAGCATGGGTAAGCCACTACAGGGTAGGGTTGGTCAGCATGGGTAAGCCACTACAGGGTAGGGTTGGTCAGCATGGGTAAGCCACTACAGCTCGTCCACTGACGACTTAAGTTGTTATGGTAGTCATTTTAAAGGACTTCACTTGAGAAAGGATTACTATAGTAGATATCAATTCATCACTGTTAAACTACCTTGGCAAACCTCCCTTTTCCTTACCAGAACCGGACAAGATGTACAAGACAGACAGAACCAGAGAGAAAGAGTGAGAGAGTGAGAGAGTGAGAGAGTGAGAGAGTGAGAGAGTGAGAGTGAGAGTGAGAGAGAGAGAGAGAGAGAGAAAAGAGAGAGAGAGAGAGAAAAGAGAGAGAGAGAGAGAGAGAGAGAGAGAGAGAGAGAGAGAGAGAGAGAGAGAGAGAGAGAGAGAGAGAGAGAGAGAGATACAGAGAGAGAGAGAGAGAGAGAGAGAGGGGGGAGAATATGACACACCGTAAATCTGACTTTAAGTGCTCCTGCCTAAGACATACAGTAAAACTGACTTTGGGTACAAAACATATTTGTTAGTGAGGGGAAGGAAACATACAGAGGCTTCCGAAAGTATTCACCCCCCTTGGCATTTTTCCTATTTTGTTGCCTTACAACCTGGAATGAAAATGGATTTTTGGGGGGTTTGTATCATTTGATGTACACAACATGCCTACCACTTTGGGGTGAAACAAACAAGAAATAAAACTTGAGCGTGCATAACTATTCACCCCCCCACAAAGTCAATACTTTGTAGAGCCACCTTTTGCAGCAATTACAGCTGCAAGTCTCTTGGGGTCTCTACAAGCTTGGCACATCTAGCCACTGGGATTTTTGCCCATTCTTCAAGGCAAAACTGCTCCAGCTCCTTCAAGTTGGATGGGTTCTGCTGGTATACAGCAATCATTAAGTCATACCACAGATTCTCAATTGGATTGAGGTCTGGGCTTTGACTAGGCCATTCCAAGATATTTAAATGTTTCCCCTTAAACCACTCGAGTGTTGCTTAAGCAGTATGCTTAAGGTCATTGTCCTGCTGGAAGGTGAACCTCCGTCCCAGTCTCAAATCTCTGGAAGACTGAAACAGGTTTCCCTCAAGAATTTCCCTGTATTTAGCGCCATCCATCATTCCTTCAATTCTGACCAGTTTCCCAGTCCCTGCCGATGAAAAACATCCCCACAGCATGATGCTGCCACCACCATGCTTCACTGTGGTGTTCTCTTGGTGAGGAGAGGTATTGGGTTTGCGCCAGACATAGCGTTTTCCTTGATGGCCAAAAAGCTCAATTTTAGTCTCATCTGACCAGAGTACCTTCTTCCATATGTTTGGGGACTCTCCCACATGCCTTTTGGCGAACACCAAACGTGTTTGCTAATTTTTTTCTTTAAGCAATGGCTTTTTTCTGGCCACTCTTCCATAAAGCCCAGCTCTGTGGAGTGTACGGCTTAAAGTGGTCCTATGGACAGATACTCCAATCTCCACTGTGGAGCTTTGCAGCTCCTTCAGGGTTATCTTTGGTCTCTTTGTTGCCTCTCTGATTAATGTCCTCCTTGCCTGGTTCGTAAATTTTGGTGGGAGGCCCTCTCTTGGCAGGTTTGTTGTAGTGCCATATTCTTTCAATTTTTTTATAATGGACTTAATGGTGCTCCGTGGGATGTTCAAAGTTTCTGATATTTTTTTATAACCCAACCCTGATCTGTACTTCTCCACTACTTTGTCCCTGACCTGTTTGAAGAGCTCCTTGGTCTTCATGGTGCCGCTTGCTTGGTGGTGCCCCTTGCTTAGTGGTGTTGCAGACTCTGGGGCCTTTCAGAACACTTGTATATATACTGAGATCATGTGACAGATCATGTGACACTTAGATTGTACACATCTTTGTTAGTGAGGTACAGGCTGGTGGGGAACAAAACATCTTTGTTAGTGAGGTACAGGCTG
The DNA here is from genome assembly GCA_031479575.1 of Coregonus ussuriensis. Classification (NCBI taxonomy): domain Eukaryota; kingdom Metazoa; phylum Chordata; class Actinopteri; order Salmoniformes; family Salmonidae; genus Coregonus; species Coregonus ussuriensis. The sequence continues at coordinate 48,941,381 of CM062486.1, forward strand.
GTGAGGAACAGAACATCTTTGTTAGTGAGGTACAGGCTGGTGAGGAACAAAACAGCTTTGTTAGTGAGGTGCAGGCTGGTGAGGAACAAAACATCTTTGTTAGTGAGGTGCAGGCTGGTGAGGAACAAAACATCTTTGTTAGTGAGGTACAGGCTGGTGAGGAACAAAACATCTTTGTTAGTGAGGTACAGGCTGGCGTGGAAAAACTTGGAAAGAAAAAAGGTCTAGCTGAACACTGAAGTTTACAAACAAAGATACTCTACATCCATTGACTTAATTAATGTTTACAATATGAGTATTGCCTGTCATTTACTAAGACACCGGGTCATTTTAGGAAAACGTGAGCCTGATGATGATGGTTACGATTACATACAAACAGCACATCTATGAATCTATAAACGCTGACTGCGTATGTGTCAAGGCTGCCTGTCATTCAGTGGGTTGTTAAGAGAGTGCTATTAAGAAGCATAATATTCTTATTATGATAAAACATGCATATATATATACAGTACCATGCGTAAAGTCTGTTTATTTCTGTGCCTGTCTGTCATTCAGTGGGTCGTCAGCTAACACCGAGCCAGCGAGAGATGTTAGGAGCCAGCGCCACACACACACACACACACACACACACACACACACACTGCTATTAAGGTTTACTGGTCAGGCCTGACGGAGACAGCCGGTGGTGAATAGCTAATGAGATCTAAGTTATGACAGATGTTAGCTGTAATTGAATGTCATCTGGACGTGTTTCCTCTCTGCTCTCTGATGTGGGGCCACCCTGATAGACCTAGGGTTGCCAGGCTTGCTCTGGTCTGCCAGTGTTAGTAAGCTTGTTTGTGTCCCAAATGGCACCCCTATGCCCTCTGACCCCGGGTCAAAAGTAGTGCACTATACAGTGAATAGGGTGCCATTTGGAACACACTTTGGCCTGGGTCTGGCCTGGGTCTGGCCTGGGTCTGTACTGGGTCTGGCCTGGGTTTGGCCTGGGTCTGGCCTGGGTCTGGCCTGGGTCTGGCCTGGGTCTGGCCTGGGTCTGGCCTGGCCTGAGTTTTTATAATGTAATATTATAGTGAGAGCCCACTTAATGGTACTGATATTTTTTTATAACCCAACCCTGATCTGTACTTCTCCACTACTTTGTCCCTGACCTGTTTGAAGAGCTCCTTGGTCTTCATGGTGCCGCTTGCTTTATGCTGAGGTTTGCTCTGCCTGCTAGCGCCAGTTAGCTTGATCTGGTCTTCATACTGTCTCTATATAAGGTCAACTTAGTGTGAGAGCCACTTAACTTACAGTTTTTCTCAATTGCTAAAACACAATTTCTGAAACCTTGCTCCATTTCCTGAAAACATTAAACACGAAACCTAATCTTCAAGCACTATTTACAAAACCTCTGACTCCTCTCGCAAAATGAAACATTCGCCTCAAAACAGTTTTACCGGTTGTCACGATTCAGACAGACGACCAGAGGACCACAATTGCGTCACACCAGAAAGTTTATTAAACTTAAGGGAAAAGGGAAGTAGGGAGTGAATGAAGGCTCCAGGGGTAACAGGGATCCCGTCCAATGTGCTGGGTCTGTGCCCCCCCCAGTGGCAGCGATGCGTCCTATGAAGCCGGTGGTGGGTGGTCCAGAAGTCCTGGGGGGGGGAGACACAGACACAACAGGGCGGAATGAAACAAGGCAGCAGTACAGTTCAAGGGAAATCCAAAATACGTAGTAGCAAGGCAGAAGGCTGGTCAGAGTTACCGGGATTGAAGAGTAGTCAGGAGTCGTAATGGCAGAAGCAGGTCTGGATCTCCTGAGGCAGAAGAGTATCCAAAAAACAGGCAGGTCCGGGGTCACAAAACCAGGGTGAGCCAGAAGCGCGAGCAAACAGGTTCCGGGTGTGAGCTTTGCAGACGATCTGACACCGGAGAGCTGAAAGACAGGGCCTTAAATACTGGGAGAGGTAGTGGGTAATGCAGCGCAGCTGGCAGAGTAATTAGAGCAGAGCAGAGCAGGGACAGGTGGAGCTAGTTAGGCTGAGTAGAGAGAGTGGTGAGCAGAGTGGAAGAAAATTAAGGTGGTAACCCGGTGGAGAGAGAGGCCCATGACAGAACCCCCCCCCCAAGGGACGGCCCCAGAAGTCCCAAGAGCAACACCACGCCGGGCGGGAGGAGGGGAGCCGGAGGAGGGCTAGAACTCCTCCGAACGGTCCGAGTGAACGTCCTCATCCTCGGAGGAAGCCGGAGGGCCGTGGTCGGGAGATGGGACAGGTCCCGAGACAGGATCAGGCACAGGACAGGAAGCCGAGCGGGCAGGACGGTTAGGGACCCCTCTGGGGCGGCCCCTACGGATTGCAGGTTGATCAGGATGCCGTTGGTGGAAAGCGGTGATGAGAGTCCTATCCACAATCCGACTAGCTGGCACCCAGGTCCTTTCCTCAGGTCCATAGCCCTCCCAGTCAATGAGGTACTGGAGACCCCTACCCCTCCGTCTGGACCGAAGCAGGCGGCGGACGGTGTAAACCAGACCACCATCGACGAGCCGTGGAGGAGGAGGACCAGGCGCCGCAGGGACCAGCGGACTCTCATGGATGGGCTTAATCTTAGACACATGGAAAGTGGGGTGCACCCTCAGGGAATTAGGCAGTTGGAGCCGGACAGCAGTTGGGCTAATCACTCTTATGATAGGGAATGGGCCAATGAACCGAGGTGCCAGCTTCTGCGACTCCACCCTGAGTGGCAGGTTCTTCGATGACAACCACACCCTTTGACCAACATGGTAGGTGGGAGCAGGAATTCTCCGACGGTTGGCCCCGGTAGTGTAGCTGGCAACGGATCTGAGGAGTGTGGCTCGGGCTTGTGACCAGGTGCGGCGACATCGACGGGCAAAAGCAAGTGCAGATGGGCAAGTAACCTCCTCTTCCTGGCTGGCAAATAGAGGAGGCTGGTATCCAAAAACACATTGGAAAGGGGACATACCGATGGCAGAGCAGGTCAGAGAATTGTGTGCGTACTCCACCCATGTCAATTGCTGCGACCAGGAGTGGGGGTTGCGTGAAGTCATGCATCGCAGTGCCTTCTCGAGCTCCTGATTAGCCCGCTCTGACTGCCCATTGGATTGGGGATGGAATCCGGAAGTCAGACTGACTGTGGCTCCCAGCAGGTGACAGAACTCCTTCCAAAAAGCGGAGGAGAATTGTGGACCACGGTCAGAAACTACATCCCTTGGCAGTCCGTGGATCCGGAAGACGTGTTCCAGGACCACCTGGGCGGTCTCCTTGGCGGTTGGGAGCTTGGGGAGGGGAATGAAGTGTGCCATCTTGCTGAAACGGTCAACGATGGTGAGAATGACGGTCATGCCCCTTGAAGGGGGCAGCCCCGTGACAAAGTCAAGGGCGATGTGAGACCAGGGACGTCTGGGCACAGGCAGGGGCTGCAGCAATCCGGCTGGGGGCTGGCAGGACGACTTGTGTTGGTTGCAGATGGGGCAGGCTTGGACGAATTCCCGTACATCCTTCCTCAGAGAGGGCCACCAGAACCTCTGGGCGAGCAGGTTGTAAGTGCGGGTGGAGCCAGGGTGACAAGCTAGGCGGGAGTCATGTCCCCACTGAACGACCTGGGACCTCAGGTCTTCGGGGACAAAAAGGCGGTCAGCTGGGCAGGTGCTGGGACCTGGCTGGTTACGGAGAGCCTCCAGCACCTGTTCCTCAACAGCCCAGGTCAGAGCTGCAACGATGCAGGGACTTGGCAGAATCGACACAGGGTCCTTGGAGGGGGTGTCATCCTTCTGGAATTGACGGGAGAGGGCGTCTGGCTTGGTGTTGCGTGATCCAGGCCGGTATGACAGAGTGAAATTAAACCTGGTGAAGAACAGGGCCCAGCGGGACTGCCTGGAGTTCAACCGTTTGGCCGTGCGGATGTACTCCAAGTTCTTATGATCGGTCCAAACGAGAAATGGAATGGTGGACCCCTCCAGCCAGTGACGCCACTCCTCCAAGGCAAGCTTCACAGCCAGCAGCTCACGGTTCCCTATGTCGTAATTGCACTCAGAGGGGGACAACCGACGTGAGAAAAAGGCACAGGGATGGAGCTTCCTATCCTCCGCAGCCCACTGAGAAATCACAGCACCAACTCCCACATCCGAGGCGTCCACCTCCACAATGAATTGCCGGTCCACATCAGGCATCTGGAGGATGGGAGCGGAGGTGAACCTCACCTTGAGGGTACTGAAGGCCTTGTCGGCTGCTGGGGTCCAGGTGAAGGGTTGCTTGGTGCTGGTTAGAGCAGTGAGAGGGGCAGCAACGGTACTGTAGTTCCGGATAAACTTCCTATAGAAGTTAGCAAACCCCAGAAACTGTTGCAGCTTCTTTCTGTTCTCCGGAACTGGCCATGAAGTGACTGCTGATACTTTGGCAGGATCCATTTGGATACTTCCCTCTGCCACTATGTACCCCAGGAAGGCCACTGTCTTGACGTGAAACTCACATTTCTCTGCCTTGGCGTAGAGGGAATTCTCCAGAAGACGATGAAGGACTTGCTGGACATGGCGGGTGTGTTCAGACAGGTCTCTGGAGTAGATTAAGATGTCATCCAGGTAAACGAAGACAAACTTGTTTAACATGTCCCGCAGTACATCATTCACTAGAGCCTGGAACACAGCAGGAGCATTGGTGAGGCCAAAAGGCATAACCAGATACTCGTAGTGGCCTGTTGGTGTATTGAATGCGGTTTTCCATTCATCTCCCTCCCGGATCCGCACTAGGTGGTAAGCGTTTCTGAGATCCAACTTGGTAAAAACAGTGGCTCCCTGGAGCAACTCAAAAGCAGAGGTGAGCAGAGGCAGAGGGTAACGGTTTTTCACTGTGATGTCGTTGAGTCCCCTGTAGTCGATGCAGGGGCGAAGAGATCCGTCCTTCTTCCCCACAAAGAAGAAGCCAGCACCAGCAGGAGATGAAGATGAACGGATTAATCCTGCGGACAGAGAGCCATTGATGTAGTCCTCCATGGACTTTCTTTCAGGAGCAGACAACGAATAGAGACGACCCCTAGGAGGAGCTGTTCCAGGAAGGAGGTCGATGGCACAGTCGTACGGTCGGTGAGGGGGCAGAGATGTGGCTCTAGCTTTGTTAAACACCTCTCTGAGACCATGGTAGCATTCTGGGACATTGGAGAGGTCAGGAGCGGAGTTAGTAGGTACTGGCCGAGGGGGTAGTGCGGCAGCAAGCAGGCAGGTTCGGTGGCAGTCCTCTCCCCACTCCCTGATCACCCCGGTCACCCAGTCGAGCTGAGGGTTGTGCCGGCGGAGCCATGGGTAACCCAGGATGAGGGGTTGGCCTGGAGAGGGGAGCAGGTGAAACTGGATAGTTTCTTGATGGTTTCCGGACAGACCCATCGAGACCGGGGCCGTGACATGAGTGACCGATCCGAGTAAGTGTCCGTCCAGTGCCCGGGCAGGAATAGGAGGTGTCAAACGGAGGTTCTCCAGTCCCAGTTGGCGTGCCAGCTTGATGTCCATTATGTTGGCTTCGGCGCCAGAATCCACCAGAGCAGCCAGGGTGTGAGTTGAGTCAGAGAGGCGGAGGTGAACTTGCAGCAGGGGTTTGCGGTCGGAGGACTGGATGGTCATTGAACTCAACCGGACTCCCCCTATGCCCGGTGAGCTTCGGCCCTTTAAAGGGCAGGTTACCACACGATGTCCATCACCTCCACAATAGAGGCAGAGGTTTGAGGTGAAGCGGCGCTGGCGCTCTGCAGGAGTGAGAGAGGCTCGCCCAATCTCCATAGGCTCAGACTGATCAAGCTGACCTGGGTGAGTGGCAGTAGATGACAGGAGCCCAGTCGGATCTCTCCGAATGCCGGTAGTAGGTGGACCTTGGCGCCCCCTCTCACGACGACGGGTCTGTATCCTTCTGTCGATCCTGACAGTCAGTGCGATGGCTTCATCAAGAGTGGAAGGCAGTTCATGGGAGACCAACTCGTCCTTGATATAGTCAGCCAAACTATGGAAGAACGCGTCCACCAACGATGGTGTGTTCCAAGAACTTCGTCTAGCCAGGGTTCGGAAGTCGATGGAATGGTCTGCGACTGTACGTCTGCCTTGTCGAATACTGAACAGTTCACGAGACGCCTCTGCGGTGGGTGAATCCAGGTCAAACACCTTCAGCATCTCCTCAGCAAACAGGTCGAAGGTTGCACATGCGGGGGTTTGACGTTCGAACTCTGCTGTTCCCCAGAGTCGAGCTCGGCCCGTCAGGTGAGTGATGGCATACCCAACTTTAGCCCCCTCCGTGGCGAAGGTCCTTGGCTGCAAGGAGAACTGAAGTCGGCAGCTAGTCAGGAATGGCCGGACCTGGGTTAAATCGCCGTTGAACCGCTCGGGGTTTCCAATCTTGGGTTCCGGAGCAGCGGCTGCAATGACCGGGGCAGGTAACTCGGGGGCAGGGCTGGTGGGCAGACTGGCTGGGGTAAGGTTGGTGAGGAGTTGAAAGATCATGGCGAGTTGTTGTTGCTGCTGCTGGAACTGCTGCTCATGCTCATCGGTTTCCATGTCGGGGAAAGTGTGCGCTGAGTCCATAATGGTCAGATCGTACTGTCACGATTCAGACAGACGACCAGAGGACCACAATTGCGTCACACCAGAAAGTTTATTAAACTTAAGGGAAAAGGGAAGTAGGGAGTGAATGAAGGCTCCAGGGGTAACAGGGATCCCGTCCAATGTGCTGGGTCTGTGCCCCCCCCAGTGGCGGCGATGCGTCCTATGAAGCCGGTGGTGGGTGGTCCAGAAGTCCTGGGGGGGGGAGACACAGACACAACAGGGCGGAATGAAACAAGGCAGCAGTACAGTTCAAGGGAAATCCAAAATACGTAGTAGCAAGGCAGAAGGCTGGTCAGAGTTACCGGGATTGAAGAGTAGTCAGGAGTCGTAATGGCAGAAGCAGGTCTGGATCTCCTGAGGCAGAAGAGTATCCAAAAAACAGGCAGGTCCGGGGTCACAAAACCAGGGTGAGCCAGAAGCGCGAGCAAACAGGTTCCGGGTGTGAGCTTTGCAGACGATCTGACACCGGAGAGCTGAAAGACAGGGCCTTAAATACTGGGAGAGGTAGTGGGTAATGCAGCGCAGCTGGCAGAGTAATTAGAGCAGAGCAGAGCAGGGACAGGTGGAGCTAGTTAGGCTGAGTAGAGAGAGTGGTGAGCAGAGTGGAAGAAAATTAAGGTGGTAACCCGGTGGAGAGAGAGGCCCATGACACCGGTGTTCAAAATCAAACACTGCTCTCAAATCATAAACAAAGTGATCAAAATGATAAACACTCTCAAGCAGTCAGTAAACAATACACCGAAAAATAGAAAACACATTGTTCAAAACATACAGTTCTCAGGGAGAAGTACATTTTTAATCTCAAAACAAAATTCATATGTTTCCGTCATTGTCTTTTGATGAACGAAAACATGTTCTATCATAGTAGCTCAAAATTGATCAGAAATGACTACTTTTGTTTTTTGTTCTTCCTCCTCCTTGTACCCCTATTTTTACAGTACTGTACCCTGCATCTCACAAACTTGTCCTTTTGTCTCTGTGATACTGTAATTCTTGTTCTTTGTTGATATGAACCTGCAACCAGTCCAAATCTATTGAGCCGTCAGTCCTGTTAACAAATGGAAAGCCCAATGTTCAGGGCCATACAATTTGTCCATTGTACAGTATACAGCCTACAATGCACTGTGCTACAGCATACAATACTAAAAGGGACAAACATCAAAGGAGTAAACATGTGATCAATGTGCTTCTTCTTGTCTTTGGGCTGGGTCAGGCCAGAGCACTTCGTCGACATCACAAGCAATATTGTCCCTGCTGAGGCAACGGGGGAAGAAGCCTCTTGTGTGCCGTATCCAGCCCTGACATGATTCCTCACCTATATCATCACAGGTTAAATCCATGGCTTGCAGCAGATTTACTCTGGTGTAGGGTTGTCTATCATACACTTTCCATCTCCAAGAGGAGAAAAAACTCCTCAATCGGATTCAGGAAAGGCGAGTATGGAGGGAGGTACAAGGTCATGTCATCCTGTTTGGCCCTGTCCGGGGGTTTCTTCGGATGGGGCCACAGTGTCTCCGGACCGCTCCTGTCTCAGCCTCCAGTATTTATGCTGCAGTAGTTTATGTGTCGGGGGGCTGGGGTTAGTTGGTTATACCTGGAGTACTTCTCCTGTCTTATCCAGTGTCCTGTGTGAATTTAAGTATGCTCTCTCTAATTCTCTCGTTCTCTCTTTCTCTCTGAGAACCTGAGCCCTAGGACCATACGTCAGGACTACCGGGCATGATGACACCTTGCTGTCCCCAGTCCGCCTGGCCTTGCTGCTATTCCAGTTTCAACTGTTCTGCCTGCGGTTACGAAACCCCTACCTGTCCCAGACCTGCTGTTTTCAACTCTTAATGATCGGCTATGAAAAGCCAACTGAGAGACCTGAGCCCTAGGACCATACGTCGGGACTACCGGCCGTGGTGACTCCTTGCTGTCCCCAGTCCGCCTGGCCTTGCTGCTATTCCAGTTTCAACTGTTCTGCCTGCGGTTATGGAACCCCTACCTGTCCCAGACCTGCTGTTTTCAACTCTTAATGATCGGCTATGAAAAGCCAACTGAGATTTATTCCTGATTATTATTTGACCATGCTTGTCACTTATGAACATTTTTGAACATCTTGGCATGGTTCTGTTATAATCTTCACCCGGCACAGCCAGAAGAGGACTGGCCACCCCTCATAGCCTGGTTCCTCTCTAGGTTTCTTCCTAGGTTTTCGCCTTTCTAGGGAGTTTTTCCTAGCCACCGTGCTTCTACACCTGCATTACTAGCTGTTTGGGGTTTTAGGCTGGGTTTCTGTACAGCACTTCGAGATATTAGCTGATGTAAGAAGGGCTATATAAAATAAAATTGATTGAAAAATTGATTGATAAACTGCCCGTTGATGTTAAACCATTTCCTTACCTGAGCAGCTCGGTGGAAACTGACATTGTCCCACACTATCACATGGGTGGGAATGGGATTCTCATTTAGCTCTCGACCCTGCTGCTCTTGAACCTGCTGCTCAAATAAAATATATCTTAGATTGGCAATAAATCTTAGAAGGTGCCGGGTGTTATATGGCCCGAGTGTAACATGGTGATGTAGAACACCATGGTTGCCGATAGCAGCACAGATTGTGACATCGCCACCTCGTTGACCAGGGACTTCAACAACAGCCCGCTGTCCAATCATGTTTCGGGCCTCTCCTTCTCCTCTTTGTTAGATTGAAGCCTGCTTACATTTTAGTCATTTAGCAGACGCTCTTATCCAGAGCAACTTACAGTTAGTGAATACGTATCTTTTTTTTTATACTGGCCCCCCGTGGGAATCGAACCCACAACCCTGGCGTTGCAAACGCCATGCTCTATCAACTGAGCTACATCCCTGTCGGCCATTCCCTCCCCTACCCTGGACCAATTGTGCGCCGCCTCTGAGTCGTATTGCATTATCTTGAAGGACCATGCCAACTATAACGGCCTCTTGCTCCCCAGTGAATATAGCTGTCCTTCCACCTGCATGTGGCAGCCTTGCAATTCTACAAAAAGTAGTTGTGCGGTTACAAAACATATTCATGCAGTACAATACATACAGTGATTAACTTTACAAATGTCTATTGAAACAGCTGCATATAGTGTAGTACAGTAAATTTGCAATTACAAAAATACAGTACAGTACCTGTTCTCTTCTCTGAATGTCCTTACTATGGTGTAGACAGAAAATCGGCTCAAATTGGGTTGCAATCTAAGTCCTGCTTCCCTCATTGTCAGTCCATGGACAAGAACATGGTCTATGACTGTTGCTTGAATTTCATCAAATATTTCCACTCTTTGTCTTCCTCTTCCTCTTCCTCTTCGTCCTCCTCTTCCTCTTTCTTACCCTCCTCCTCCTCTTCCTCCTCGTCGCCCACCTCGCATACGCACTCGTCCTCGTCCTCTCACATTGTTTCTTCTATCCATTCTCAGACTTTCTCCTTCCCACCTTCAACAACCTGTTTGCTCTCTGAACTGGCTTATATTGGTTGTGTCGCATCATTTGAAACAGGTTAAATCAATTTTGAGTGGTTGTGTTCAATCAATGACATGTGTTCTCTATTTGTATTTGATTGTTGCCACTTGTGTTTACCAGTATGGATAAACATGTGCATTAGAGTGCAGAATGTGTTTTGAGAATGAGAATGTGTTTAGAGTTTTGCTGAAAAGTCTAAGTGAGATCTGCAAATTGTGTTTTACCATGTGAAATGGTTTAAGGTATTGACAACAGACTGCATAATTAGCTAAATGAGTCCAGGCAACTGAGAACTTTGTTCAGCCATGTCACGCCCTGGCTCTGGGGACTCTTATATGTTGAGCCAGGGTGTGGATTTTCTATGTGTTATTTTCTATGTTTTGTTCTAGTTCGTGTATTTCTATGTTGGCCAGGGTGGTTCCCAATCAGAGGCAGCTGTAGCTTGTTGTCTCTGATTGGGGACCATACTTAGGCAGCCTGTTTGGCACTGTTTATTGTGGGATCTTGTTCCGGAAGGTTTGTGTTCAACCCAGGACTTCACGTATCATTTGTTTTGGTTCGTGTTGTGTACTGAAATAAAAGAATGTACGCATATCACGCTGCGCCTTGGTCCGCTTCATCTAACGACGATCGTGACAGAAGATCCCATCATAAAAGGACCAAGCAGCGTGCCAAGCAGGAGGAGTTGGCGATGTCCCAGGTGGGCGAATGGTGGTCTTGGGAGGACATATTCGCGGGCAGAGGGCCCTGGGCAAAGGTACAGGCCCTGGCAAGAGAGGAGAAACGGCACCAACCGTGCCGACGACGGACACGCGAGAGGCAACACAGCATGGACGACGGGGCTGCTGGAGGCAGCTACAGGGCGCATCAGCGATTTAGGAGAGGAGGCCACCAGGTTTGGGGGCCTGGAAGGGTGGTTGGCGGAGCCTAGAGGTAGAGCAGAGCCAACTTCCCGTACTCAGGCTAGGCAACGTGAGACTGGGCAGGTTCCGAGTTATGCGGAGCTACGTACTGTGCCGCGAGTGTTCCGGCACAGTCCTGTACGTCCTGTGCTAGCACCACGCAAGTGTCGTGCTAAGGTAGGCATGCAGCCAGGACGGAGTGTGCCGGCTCAACACTCGTGGCCTCCAGTACCCCTCCTCGGTCCCGGATATCCTGCGCCAGTGCCATGTGCTGTAGTGTCAGTACGAGTGCACAGCCCTGTACGTCCTGTGCTGATGCCTCACAGAGAGTGTGTGGAAATAGACATTCAGCCAGGATGGGTTGTGTCAGCTCTCCGTTCCAGACCTCCAGTACGTCTCCACAGTCCAGCCCGGCCTGTTCCTGTCCCTCGCACCAAGCCTGTGGTGCGCGTCGTCAGCCCGGTCCGGCCTGTTCCTGCTCCCCGCACCAAGCCAGTGGTGCGCGTCGCCAGCCCGGTCCGGCCTGTTCCTGTCCCTCGCACCAAGGCTGTGGTGCGCGTCGCCAGCCTGGTCCGGCCTGTTCCGGTCCCTCGCACCAAGCCTGTGGTGCGCGTCGCCAGCCCGGTCCGGCCTGTTCCTGCTCCCTGCACCAAGCCAGTGGTGCGCGTCGCCAGCCCGGTCCGGCCTGTTCCTGCTCCCCGCACCAAGCCAGTGGTGCGTGTCGCCAGCCCGGTCCGGCCCGTTCCTGCTCCCCGCACCAAGCCAGTGGTGCGCGTCGCCAGCCCGGTCCGGCCTGTTCCTGCTCCCCGCACCAAGCCAGTGGTGTGCGCCGCCAGCCCGGTCCGGCCAGTTCCTGCTCCCCGCACCAAGCCAGTGGTGCGCGTCGTCAGCCAGCCCGGTCCGGCCTGTTCCTATTCCCCGCACCAAGCCAGTGGTGCGCGTCGTCAGCCCGGTCCGGCCCGTTCCTGCTCCCCGCACCAAGCCAGTGGTGCACGTCGCCAGTCCGGTCCGGCCTGTTCTTGTCCCTCGCACCAAGGCTGTGGTGCGCGTTGCCAGCCCGGTCCGGCCTGTTCCGGTCCCTCGCACCAAGCCTGTGGTGCGCGTCGCCAGCCCGGTCCGGCCTGTTCCTGCTCCCCGCACCAAGCCAGTGGTGCGCGTCGCCAGCCCGGTCCGGCCTGTTCCTGCTCCCCGCACCAAGCCAGTGGTGCGCGTCGCCAGCCCGGTCCGGCCTGTTCCTGCTCCCCACACCAAGCCAGTGGTGCGCGTCGTCAGCCCGGTCCGGCCCGTTCCTGCTCCCCGCACCAAGCCAGTGGTGCGCGTCGTCAGCCCGATCCGGCCCGTTCCTGCTCCCCGCACCAAGCCAGTGCTGCGCGTCGTCAGTCCGGCACGGTCCGTGCCTGTTCCACCGGTGCCTGATCCGGCACCGGTCAGCTGCTCCACACCGGAGCCAGAGCAATCCGCTCCACCGATGTCCAGTCCAGCTCCGGCCAGGTCCGGCCTGTTCCGGTCCCTCGCACCAAGCCTGTGGTGCGCGTCGCCAGCCCGGTCCGGCCTGTTCCTGCTTCCCGCACCAAGCCAGTGGTGCGCGTCGCCAGCCCGGTCCGGCCTGTTCCTGCTCCCCGCACCAAGCCAGTGGTGCGTGTCGCCAGCCCGGTCCGGCCCGTTCCTGCTCCCCGCACCAAGCCAGTGGTGCGCGTCGCCAGCCCGGTCCGGCCTGTTCCTGCTCCCCGCACCAAGCCAGTGGTGTGCGTCGCCAGCCCGGTCCGGCCAGTTCCTGCTCCCCGCACCAAGCCAGTGGTGCGCGTCGTCAGCCAGCCCGGTCCGGCCCGTTCCTGCTCCCCGCACCAAGCCAGTGGTGCGCGTCGCCAGCCCGGTCCGGCCTGTTCCTGCTCCCCGCACCAAGCCAGTGGTGCGTGTCGCCAGCCCGGTCCGGCCCGTTCCTGCTCCCCGCACCAAGCCAGTGGTGCGCGTCGCCAGCCCGGTCCGGCCTGTTCCTGCTCCCCGCACCAAGCCAGTGGTGTGCGTCGCCAGCCCGGTCCGGCCAGTTCCTGCTCCCCGCACCAAGCCAGTGGTGCGCGTCGTCAGCCAGCCCGGTCCGGCCCGTTCCTGCTCCCCGCACCAAGCCAGTGGTGTGCGTCGTCAGCCCGATCCGGCCCGTTCCTGCTCCCCGCACCAAGCCAGTGGTGCGCGTCGTCAGTCCGGCGCGGTCCGTGCCTGTTCCACCGGTGCCTGGTCCGGCACCGGTCAGCTGCTCCACACCGGAGCCAGAGCAATCCGCTCCACCGATGTCCAGTCCAGCTCCGGCCAGCGGGTACAGACCAGACCAGGGGCGCTACGGGGGGGTAGAGAGAGAGTGGTGGTCAAGCCCGGAGCCGGATCTGCCTCCGAGGCGGAATGCCCACCTGGCCCCTACCCTCTTGTGTTTGGTTGGCGAGGTCGCAGTCCGCGCCTTTGGGGGGGGGGTACTGTCACGCCCTGGCTCTTGGGACTCTTATATGTTGAGCCAGGGTGTGGATTTTCTATGTGTTATTTTCTATGTTTTGTTCTAGTTCGTGTATTTCTATGTTGGCCAGGGTGGTTCCCAATCAGAGGCAGCTGTAGCTTGTTGTCTCTGATTGGGGACAATACATAGGCAGCCTGTTTGGCACTGTTTATTGTGGGATCTTGTTCCGGAAGGTTTGTGTTCAACCCAGGACTTCACGTATCATTTGTTTTGTTGTTTTGGTTCGTGTTGTGTACTGAAATAAAAGAATGTACGCATATAACGCTGCGCCTTGGTCCGCTTCATCTAACGACGATCATGACAAGCCAATGGGTTTTAGTGTTTTAGCAATTGAGAAAAACTGTAATGACCTATTTTATTGATCATGTATTTAACCACCACTTAGTTGATATAGTCATGTATGCTGAGGAGAGCAGAAGACGAGAAACTCATCTTGTATACACATCAGTGGAGCCACACACAGAGGAGGCCCAGGAGGGTCAGCTGAGGTATTTGGTCGGGTGCTGCTAGTTAACATTCTCCACAGCAGTGGCAGAGAGAGAGAGAGAGAGAGAGACAGAGAGAGACAGAGAGAGAGAGAGAGAGACAGAGAGAGAGAGAGAGAGAGAGAGAGAGAGAGAGAGAGAGAGAGAGAGAGAGAGAGAGCTCATCTCTTGGCAGTAGTACTGTAGACTACTTTATCACTGACCTCAACCCAGAGTCTCTCAGAGCATTCACAGTCAGCCCACTGACACCCATATCAGATCACAGATCATGGTCTATTGAACAGAGCAATACTCAATCATGAGGCATCAAAGCCAAAGGAACTGAGTAATATTAAGAAATGCTATAGATGGAAGGAAAGTAGTGTAGAAACCTACCAAAAAAACAATTAGGCAACAACAAATTCAATCCCTTTTAGACAACTTCCTGGACAAAATGTTTCACTGTAATAGTGAAGGTGTAAACTTGGCAGTAAAAAACCTAAACAGTATATTTGACCTCTCAGCTTCCCTATCAAATCTAAACATTTCTAACAGAAAACCAAACACAATTAACAACAATGACAAATGGTTTGATGAAGAATGCAAAAACCTAAGAAAGAAATTGAGAAACCTATCCAACCAAAAACATAGAGACCCAGAAAACCTGAGCCTACGCCTTCACTATGGTGAATCACTAAAACAATACAGAAATACAGTGGGGAAAAAAAGTATTTAGTCAGCCACCAATTGTGCAAGTTCTCCCACTTAAAAAGATGAGAGAGGCCTGTAATTTTCATCATAGGTACACGTCAACTATGACAGACAAAATGAGAAAAAAAATTTCCAGAAAATCACATTGTAGGATTTTTTATGAATTTATTTGCAAATTATGGTGGAAAATAAGTATTTGGTCAATAACAAAAGTTTCTCAATACTTTGTTATATACCCTTTGTTGGCAATGGCACAGGTCAAACGTTTTCTGTAAGTCTTCACAAGGTTTTCACACACTGTTGCTGGTATTTTGGCCCATTCCTCCATGCAGATCTCCTCTATAGCAGTGATGTTTTGGGGCTGTCGCTGGGCAACAACTCCCTCCAAAGATTTTCTATGGGGTTGAGATCTGGAGACTGGCTAGGCCACTCCAGGACCTTGAAATGCTTCTTACGAAGCCACTCCTTCGTTGCCCGGGCGGTGTGTTTGGGATCATTGTCATGCTGAAAGACCCAGCCACGTTTCATCTTCAATGCCCTTGCTGATGGAAGGAGGTTTTCACTCAAAATCTCACGATACATGGCCCCATTCATTCTTTCCTTTACACGGATCAGTCGTCCTGGTCCCTTTGCAGAAAAACAGCCCCAAAGCATGATGTTTCCACCCCATGCTTCACAGTAGGTATGGTGTTCTTTGGATGCAACTCAGCATTCTTTGTCCTCCAAACACGAAGAGTTGAGTTTTTACCAAAAAGTTATATTTTGGTTTCATCTGACCATATGACATTCTCCCAATCCTCTTCTGGATCATCCAAATGCACTCTAGCAAACTTCAGACGGGCCTGGACATGTACTGGCTTAAGCAGGGGGACACGTCTGGCACTGCAGGATTTGAGTCCCTGGCGGCGTAGTGTGTTACTGATGGTAGGCTTTGTTACTTTGGTCCCAGCTCTCTGCAGGTCATTCACTAGGTCCCCCCGTGTGGTTCTGGGATTTTTGCTCACCGTTCTTGTGATCATTTTGAACCCACGGGGTGAGATCTTGCGTGGAGCCCCAGATCGAGGGAGATTATCAGTGGTCTTGTATGTCTTCCATTTCCTAATAATTGCTCCCACAGTTGATTTCTTCAAACCAAGCTGCTTACCTATTGCAGATTCAGTCTTCCCAGCCTGGTGCAGGTCTACAATTTTGTTTCTGGTGTCCTTTGACAGCTCTTTGGTCTTGGCCATAGTGGAGTTTGGAGTGTGACTGTTTGAGGTTGTGGACAGGTGTCTTTTATACTGATAACAAGTTCAAACAGGTGCCATTAATACAGGTAACGAGTGGAGGACAGAGGAGCCTCTTAAAGAAGAAGTTACAGGTCTGTGACAGCCAGAAATCTTGCTTGTTTGTAGGTGACCAAATACTTATTTTCCACCATAATTTTCAAATAAATTCATTAAAAATCCTACAATGTGATTTTCTGGATTTTTTTCTTCTCAATTTGTCTGTCATAGTTGACGTGTACCTATGATGAAAATTACAGGCCTCTCTCATATTTTTAAGTGGGAGAACTTGCACAATTGGTGGCTGACTAAATACTTTTTTCCCCCACTGTACACTACGGAAAAAGAAGGAACATTATGTCAGAAATCAGCTCAATGAAATTGAAGAATCCATAGACTCTAACCACTTCTGGGAAAATTGGAAAACACAAAACAAACAACAACACGAAAAGCTATCTATCCAAAACGGAGATGTATGGGTAAACCACTTATCCAATCTTGTTGGCCCTATAACAAAGAACAAACAGCAAAAAAAAATACATGATCCAAAAAAAAATCTTAGAATAAACAATTAAAGACTACCAGAACCCACAAGATTCTCCAATTACATTGAATGAACTACAGGACAAAATACAAACCCTCCAACCCAAAAAGGTCTGTGGTGTTGATGGTATCCTCAATGAAATTATAAAATATACAGACCACAAATTCCAATTGGCTATAATTAAAGTCTTTAACATCATCCTTAGCTCTGGCATCTTCCCCAACATCTGGAACCAAGGACTGATCACCCCAATCCACAAAAGTGGAGACAAATTTGACACCAATAACTACCGTGGGATATGCGTCAACAGCAACCTTGGGAAAATCCTCTGCATTATCATTAACAGCAGACTAGTTCATTTCCTCAGTGAAAACAATGTACTGAGCAAATGTCAAATTGGCTTTTTACCAAATTACCGTACGACAGACCACGTATTCACCCTGCACACCCTAATTGACAAACAAACAAACCAAAGGAAAATGCAAAGTCTTCTCATGCTTTGTTGATTTCAAAAATGTGGCATGAGGGTCTGCAAGACAAATTGATGGAAAGTGGTGTTGGGGGAAAAACATACGACACTATAAAATCCATGTACACAAACAGCAAGTGTGTGGTGAAAATTATTTCCACAGGGCCGTGGGGTGAGACACCCTCTTCAACATATATATCAACGAATTGGCGAGGGCACTAGAACAGTCTGCAGCACCCGGCCTCACCCT
>CM062486.1:48966039-48971039 GCA_031479575.1 Coregonus ussuriensis
TCTCGCTCTCTCTCTCTCTCTCTCTCTCTCCAAAATAAAAATGATGTCCCCCCCCCCACTTCTAAAACCAAAGTTGCGCCTCTGAATGAACTGCAACAGATATTAAAACAGAAAGCTAGTAACGAACGAATGAGTTGATAAGTCCGACCACTCTTTGACTGAGTCCCAAATGGCACCCTTTGTTGCCTATCTTAGTGCATTGCTTTTGACCGCAGCCACTTGGGCCCTGGGGGAATCAGACCTTATGTTCTTATGTCTTTCAACGTATTTTACAGGCTGTTTACTGTGACTGTAACTTAAGCCCCAGTATCTCCTGTTGAAACAGTAGCTATATCCCCTTCTGTCTTTAGGTTGCCCATAAGGGTTCACCCATAAACACACACAAACACACATCTTTCCGTTTTAGAAAGGCCTCTCAGAGTGACCTATTAGAGGCCTGTAGGCGGATGAGTTTTCATTGGGCACCACATTAACCAAGCTAACATCCTGTTTTATGCATGCTGTTTTTTTTTTTTTATTGCCCTCTTCGACGCTGCAAACATGAACCCTTATTACAGGTCGTGTGAAATGTTCTGAATTATGCGTCTCTTTGTGTTTTTCTGGATCAGGATGGTGTAATTTTTCACATGACCCACATATCCGCCATTTTGTTGTAGCTATTGCATGCTGCAATTGTGAAAAAAACTAATGCATCTCATAATAATACTACAATATATTCTCCCTCAGCACTATAGTAAGGGAAAGGAGGATATATACAGTATGTATATATACAGTACCAGTCAAAAGTTTGGACACACCTACTCATTCAAGGGTTTTTCTTTATTTTTTACTATTTTCTACATTGTAGAATAATAGTGAAGACATCAAAACTATGAAATAACACATATGGAATCATGTAGTAACCAAAAACGTGTTAAACAAATCAAAACATACAGTGGGGAGAACAAGTATTTGATACACTGCCGATTTTGCAGGTTTTCCTACTTACAAAGCATGTAGAGGTCTGTACTTTTTATCATAGGTACACTTCAACTGTGAGAGACGGAAAATCCAGAAAATCACATTGTATGATTTTTAAGTAATTAATTTTACATTTTATTGCATGACATAAGTATTTGATACATCAGAAAAGCAGAACTTAATATTTGGTACAGAAACCTTTGTTTGCAATTACAGAGATCATACGTTTCCTGTAGGTCTTGACCAGGTTTGCACACACTGCAGCAGGGATTTTGGCCCACTCCTCCATACAGACCTTCTCCAGATCTTTCAGGTTTCGGGGCTGTTGTTGGGCAATACAGACTTTCAGCTCCCTCCAAAGATTTTCTATTGGGTTCAGGTCTGGAGACTGGCTAGGCCACTCCAGGACCTTGAGATGCTTCTTACGGAGCCACTCCTTAGTTGCCCTGGCTGTGTGTTTCGGGTCGTTGTCATGCTGGAAGACCCAGCCACGACCCATCTTCAATGCTCTTACTGAGGGAAGGGGGTTGTTGGCCAAGATCTCGCAATACATGGCCCCATCCATCCTCCCCTCAATATGGTGCAGTCGTCCTGTCCCCTTTGCAGAAAAGCATCCCCAAAGAATTATGTTTCCACCTCCATGCTTCACGGTTGGGATGGTGTTCTTGGGGTTGTACTCATCCTTCTTCTTCCTCCAAACACGGCGAGTGGAGTTTAGACCAAAAACCTCTATTTTTGTCTCATCAGACCACATGACCTTCTCCCATTCCTCCTCTGGATCATCCAGATGGTCATTGGCAAACTTCAGACGGGCCTGGACATGCGCTGGCTTGAGCAGGGGGACCTTGCGTACGCTGCAGGATTTTAATCCATGACGGCGTAGTGTGTTACTAATGGTTTTCTTTGAGACTGTGGTCCCAGCTCTCTTCAGGTCATTGACCAGGTCCTGCCGTGTAGTTCTGGGCTGATCCCTCACCTTCCTCATGATCATTGATGCCCCACGAAGTGAGATCTTGCATGGAGCCCCAGACCGAGGCTGATTGACCGTCATCTTGAACTTCTTCCATTTTCTAATAATTGCGCCAACAGTTGTTGCCTTCTCACCAAGCTGCTTGCCTATTGTCCTGTAGCCCATCCCAGCCTTGTGCAGGTCTCAAGTGCAGTCGCAAAAACCATCAAGTGCTATGATGAAACTGGCTCTCATGAGGACCGCCACAGGAATGGAAGACCCAGAGTTACCTCTGCTGCAGAGGATATATATATATATATATATATATATATATATATATATATATATATAAATTATGGGGTATTGTGTGTAGATATATGAGGAAAAAATACAATTTACTCCATTTTAGATTAAGGCTGTAACGTAACAAAATGTGGAAAAAAGTCAAGGGGTCTGAATACTTTCCGAATGCACTGTATATATAGATGCTTAAAACGTTGTCTGTGAGTCATTTGATTATTTTGCAACACACACTCCAGTATCATATTTAGATGTTAGATTATAGAGAGCCTGTGGACTGTCTGAACAACATTAAACATGTTTTTCCTTCATCAGCTCTCATCTCAGTCATAGCCATGTAAATATGAAGGATATGACTTATCGTATTTTCCTTTTTTTATGTTGAAAAAGGATACTGTCCTATTTACTAACTGGATGCCTGGCTGTTTCTCCTCTCCCGTCCAGTACAATTCATACGACTTGGAGTACAGTGAGGCCTATGACTACAGTGAAGGAGGAGTAGCCACTGAAACTGCCCCAACCGAAGGAGACAAACCTGCACCTGAGGTAAAACACACCTGTAGATTCACACACACACGCACGCACGCACGCAAACACACACACACACACACACACACACACACACACACACGCACGCACGCACGCACGCAAACAGACACACACACACACACACACACACCAAGTGGACAATGACTCCGTTTCATGAAGTTGAATTATATCTAACCTATCTGATATCTAACATACTGTAGCTCTGATATCTAACATACAGTAGCTCTGATATCTAACATACTGTAGCTCTGATATCTAACATACTGTAGCTCTGATATCTAACATACTGTAGCTCTGATATCTAACATACTGTAGCTCTGATATCTAACATACAGTAGCTCTGATATCTAACATACAGTAGCTCTGATATCTAACATACTGTAGCTCTGATATCTAACATACAGTAGCTATGGATATCTAACATACAGTAGCTCTGATATCTAACATACTGTAGCTCTGATATCTAACATACTGTAGCTCTGATATCTAACATACTGTAGCTCTGATATCTAACATACTGTAGCTCTGATATCTAACATACTGTAGCTATGGGATATCTAACATACTGTAGCTCTGATATCTAACATACAGTAGCTCTGATATCTAACATACAGTAGCTCTGATATCTAACATACAGTAGCTCTGATATCTAACATACTGTAGCTCTGATATCTAACATACTGTAGCTCTGATATCTAACATACTGTAGCTCTGATATCTAACATACTGTAGCTATGGATATAAGTATATATATACTATCTAATTGATTTTTTTACTACCAAGTTCTATAATGGTTATAACAATAGGTCAGTATGGATGTTGTTATCACACCATGACGCTAAGGTGGCTGGCTCTACATTGTCATTAGGTCCTTCACTAGCTTAAGCATTTCCAACCCTTTTATCATCTAACCATTTTTTTTAACCGTTTCTTCTGTTTGCTCTGTGTTGTTGTTGTTGTTGTTGTTGTTGTTGTTGTTGTTGTTGTGTAGGACGGAGCTCAACCCACTGAGAACCCTGCAGACTCAACCGTTCCCATCCTGGTACGTTAACATGGCCTCACCTTCCTCTACGACGCGTCATCACTAAAGTAGTGTTTCACTAAAAACTACTGAGTTTAACAGAGTTGTGTGTCCAAAATAAGACATGATAAAGTGAGCTACATTTGACCTGGGACAAGGTCCCCCCCCCCCCCATTTCCTCCTTCAGGTAAAGCTACTTGTTGTGTCTAAAATGGCACCCATTTCCCTGATTACGCTCTTAACCACTAAAAGCTACCTGCCGCCCCAAAGACGGACCAGTTCATTCCTTATTCTATTCTGTTTATTTAGGTTTTGTGTCTATATGGAATGCTGGAACGCCTGCCAATACCACGTGATGTGATATGAATACCTCACGTTATATTGTGGTCCTCTGTAGCTCAGCCGGTAGAGCACGGCGCTTGTAACGCCAGGGGTAGTGGGTTCGATCACCGGGACCACCACGTTAGATTGTTACATTACTAGATATTACAAAGATCAAAGCACAAAACAATCTTGAAACAATAGATGCCAATATGTTTCTTCCTAATCTCAACCATCTTCCTCGGAGTCATCAGAACCCTGCGTGGCTTTTAGGCCTCTATCCATCAGAAACAACTCTTCATATAAACTGAACTAGTAAAACTAATGCCAGCTAATGAATTGCGACCGAAGGGGTTCATCCCATCTCCTATTGTCTCATTTCCAAAACGGGGCAGTTTCCTGTAGTTTGCCCATCTTATTTTGGGCTAAACCATCACATGAACTCAGTCCTTAATGAGAGACATCCTGGGGTAAAGCGAAAACAGTATGGATGCAATGCAACCAAGATGCATCTCGAATGGCACCCAACCTATTACCTATGTGGCCATCAGAAACAACTGTGGGGCATTGTGGGAATGTTCCGTGCAAACCCTTTGTGAATATCACAACGATATTCTTGCAACATTAAGGGAATGTCCTGTGCAACCTATATTAAACATTGTATGAATGGTACCCTAAACACTTGTATCAGGGGTGCACAAAACATTGCTTTGACGTTGCAAGAATGATGCACAGAATAGCCTTTTTTGAGTTCTTTAAAGGTTCCCAGAACATTTAAATTAGGTTGTGGGAACAGTGTGGATACATCGCAGGGGGATACAGTAGGACGTTCACAGCGTGTGTGTTTTTTATGTTTAACATAATATTCCATTGATGTTCACGCAATATACATTTTACCTT
>CM062486.1:48976039-48991039 GCA_031479575.1 Coregonus ussuriensis
TACAGTACAACCCTCATATAATATACAGTACAACCTCATATAATATACAGTACAACCCTCATATAATATACAGTACAACCCTCATATAATATACATTACAATCCTCATATAATATACAGTACAACCCTCATATAATATACAGTACAACCCTCATATACTATACAGTACAACCCTCATATAATATGCAGTACAACCCTCATATAATATACAGTACAACCCTCATATATCATACAGTACAACCCTCATATACTATACAGTACAACCCTCATATACTATACAGTACAACCCTCAGATAATATACAGTACAACCCTCATATATCATACAGTACAACCCTCATATACTATACAGTACAACCCTCATATAATATACAGTACAACCTCATATACTATACAGTACAACCCTCATATATCATACAGTACAACCCTCATATATCATACAGTACAACCCTCATATACTATACAGTACAACCCTCATATACTATACAGTACAACCCTCAGATAATATACAGTACAACCCTCATATATCATACAGTACAACCCTCATATACTATACAGTACAACCCTCATATAATATACATAACAACCCTCATATAATATACACTACAACCCTCATATAATATACAGTACAACCCTCATATAATATACAGTACAACCCTCATATAATATACAGTACAACCCTCATATACTATACAGTACAACCCTCATATACTATACAGTACAACCCTCATATAATATACAGTACAACCCTCATATAATATACAGTACAACCCTCATATAATATACAGTAAAACCCTCATATAATATACAGAACAACCCTCATATAATATACAGTACAACCCTCATATAATATACAGAACAACCCTCATATAATATACAGAACAACCCTCATATAATATACAGTACAACCCTCATATAATATACAGAACAACCCTCATATAATATACAGAACAACCCATCTCAAAGGAGATCTAAGTGAATGGAATGTTGAGGGAGATCTAAATGTACAGTGCATTCGAGAAGTATTCAGAGCCCTTGACTTTTCCCACATTTTGTGACGTTACAGCCTTATTCTAAAATGTATTAAATAAAAAATAAAATGTCATCGATCTACACACAATACCCCATAATGACAAACCAAAAACAGTTGTTTTTTTTTTACATTTTTGCAAATGTATAAAGAGAGGAGAGAGAGGAGAGGGAAGAGAGAGGGGAGAGACAGGAGAGGGAGGAGAGGAGAGGGAGGAGAAGGAGAAGAGGAGGAGAGAGAGGAGAGGGAGGAGAGGAGGAGAGAGAGAGGAGAGAGAGGAGAGGAGAGGGAGAAGAGGGAGAAGAGGAGGAGAGAGAGGGAGGAGAAGAGAGGGAGGAAAGAGAGGAGAGGAGGAGAGAGAGGAGAGGAGGAGAGAGAGGAGAGGGACGAGAGGGAGGAGAGTAGGAGAGAGAGGAGAGGGACGAGAGGGAGGAGAGTAGGAGAGACAGGAGAGGGAGGAGAGGGAGGAGAGGGAGGAGAGAGAGGAGAGAGAGGAGAGGGAGGAGGGAGAGGAGAGGGAGGAGAGAGAGGAGAGGAGAGGGGGGAGAGAGAGGAGAGAGAGGAGAGGGAAGAGAGAGAGGAGAGGAGGAGAGAGAGGAGGGACGAGAGGGAGGAGAGTAGGAGAGACAGGAAAGGGAGGAGAGAGAGGAGAGGGAGGAGGGAGAGGAGAGAGAGGAGAGGGAGGAGGGATAGGAGAGAGAGGAGAGGGAGGAGAGAGAGGAGAGGGAGGAGAGGGAGGAGAGTAAGAGAGACAGGAGAGGGAGGAGAGAGAGGAGTGAGAGGAGAGAGGAGAGAGAGGAGAGGAGGAGAGAGAGGAGAGGGAGGAGAGACAGGAGAGAGAGGAGAGGGAGGAGAGAAAGGAGAGGGAGGAGAGAGAGGAGAGGGAGGAGGGAGAGGAGAGGGACGAGAGGGAGGAGAGTAGGAGAGACAGGAGAGAGAGGAGAGGGAGGAGAGGGAGGAGAGTAGGAGAGACAGGAGAGGGAGGAGAGAGAGGAGATGGAGGAGGGAGAGGAGAGAGAGGAGAGGAGGAGAGAGAGGAGAGGGAGGAGAGAGAGGAGAAGAGGAGAGAGAGAGAGGAGAGGGAGGAGAGAGAGGAGATGGAGGAGAGAGAGGAGAGGGAGGAGGGAGAGGAGAGAGAGGGGAGGAGGAGAGAGAGGATAGGAGGAGAGAGAGGAGGGGGAGGAGAGAGAGGAGAGGGAGGAGGGAGAGGAGAGAGAGGAGAGGGAGGAGAGGAGGAGAGAGAGGAGAGGAGGAGAGGAGGAGAGAGAGGAGAGGAGGAGAGGAGGAGAGGGACGAGAGGGAGGAGGGAGAGGAGAGGAAGACAGATGAGCAGGCAGGGAAACCAGATACACCAGATTACCCTCAACAAAACATAGTTGTAGAGCTATGTCCCTATTCCCTATCGGCCCTGTTTAAAAGAAGTACACTATATAGGGAATAGGGTGCCATTTGGGTCACAGTTGTTTTTTGATGTCTCATATGGTACCGCTCAGTGTCAAGGGGCCTTAAGCGATCCTCAGACCCTCCAGCAGCACATCAAACAACAAGCAACCTCAGACCGTCAATGTGCTTCTTTACATTTTAGTCATTTAGCAGACGCTCTTATCCAGAGCGACTTACAGTTAGCGAATACCTAATTTTTTTTGTATACTGACCCCATGGGAATCGAACCCACAACCCTGGCATTGCAAACGCCATGCTCTATCATCTGAGCTACATCCCTGCCGGCCATTCCCTCCCCTACCCTGGACGACTTGTGCGCCGCCCATGAGTCTCCTGGTCGCGGCCGGCTGCGACAGAGCCTGGATTCGAACCAGGATCTCTAGTGGCACAGTTAGCACTGCGATGCAGTGCCTTAGACCACTGCGCCACTCTGAAGTACAGTACTTCTTTAGGACTGCACTGGGCCCAGGTCAAAAGTAGTGCAGAGGAGAGGAGAGGAGAGGAGAGGAGAGGAGAGGAGAGGAGAGGAGAGGAGAGGAGAGGAGAGGAGAGGAGAGGAGAGGAGAGGAGAGGAGAGGAGAGGAGAGGAGAGGAGAGGAGAGGAGAGGAGAGGGACGTTTGACTTTGCTGAGGTGGGTGTGTCTCGTTTTCTCAGAGGGCATTCTAAGGGTGAGTCCCTTATATATATATATATATATAGGGTCTATGGTGCCATTTGGGTCATAGTCTGGGACTGTGGATCTGAGGACATTTAGGTTTGATTGATTATTAGACACTTATTTAAGAAGCTGGAGCACGAGGTTTGTTTTTCTCTGAATGTGGTGAACCTACCCCATTTCCCACTCCCCCCTACACCCCCCTCCCTGTCCCCAGAGGGGGTTAACGCTTCTTATGCGTCACAAATGGCACCCTCTTCCCTACATAGTGCACTACCTTTGAGCAGAGCAACCCATAGGGCTCATAGTACACTATAAAAGGAATAGGGTGACTTGGGACTCACGCTTAGAATGCCCTCTGAGAAAACGAGACACACCCACCTCAGCAAAGTCAAACGTCCCTCTACTCTCCTATTTTTATTTTTTTTAATTTTTTTTGTCATTTAGCAGACGCTCTTATCCAGAGCGACTTACAGGAGCAATTAGGGTTAAGTGCCTTGCTCAAGGGCACATCGACAGATTTTTCACCTAGTCGGCTCTGGGATTAGAACCAGCGACCTTTCGGTTACTGGCACAACGCTCTTAACCACTAAGCTACCTGCCGCCTCCTCTCCTCTCCTCTTGACACAAAAGCCTTTTTGTTCCAGTAAGGGCAGAATGCTCAGTAAATATTTGTCTGATCCTGGATCTGATCCTGGATCCCCCCACCCCAGTCTGTTGTTCCCTCCTCATTTCCTCCCAGGAGGAGTTAGTCTAGCTGAGAATTGACAGGCCCATTGAAAGTGACACTGTGGTGGTGGTCCTGAAGTTTTGGATTTTTGGAGAGAGCAGGGTCACACACACACACACACACACACACACACACACACACATACACACACACACACACACACACACACACACACACACACACACACACACACTATACGCAAGCAAGGGTCCCCTAGACTATCCTTTGATCAGCACATTTCTCGCATAACCTACCCTTCACCCCTCGCCTCCTCTCTCCCCACCACACCCTACCCCACCCAATGATTTATATATATGACCGTTCAAAAGACCGTACATTACCGTTCAAAAGTTTGGGGTCACTTAGAAATGTCCATTCAAATAACATCAAATTGATCAGAAATACAGTATAGACATTGTTAATGTTGTAAATGGCTATTGTAGCTGGAAACGGCTGATTTTTAATGGAATATCTACATAGGCGTACAGAGGCCCATTATCTTTAACCATCAGTCCTGTGTTCCAATGGCACGTTGTGTTTGCTAATCCAAGTTTATCATTTTAAAAGGCTAGCTGATCATTAGAAAACCCTTTTGCAATTATGTTAGCAAAGCTGAAAACTGTTGTGCTGATTAAAGAAGCAATAAAACTGGCCTTCTTGAGACTAGTTGAGTATCTGGAGCATCAGCAATTGTGGGTTCGATTACAGGATCAAAATGTC
Organism: Coregonus ussuriensis; assembly: GCA_031479575.1. Taxonomy (NCBI): domain Eukaryota; kingdom Metazoa; phylum Chordata; class Actinopteri; order Salmoniformes; family Salmonidae; genus Coregonus; species Coregonus ussuriensis. The sequence goes on from CM062486.1 coordinate 48,980,616, forward strand.
CAGAAACAAATAACTTTCTTCTGAAACTCGTCAGTCTATTCTTGTTCTGAGAAATGAAGGCTATTCTATGCGAGAAATTGCCAAGAAACTGAAGATCTCGTACAATGCTGTGTACTACTCCCTTCACAGAACAGCGCAAACTGGCTCTAACCAGAATAGAAAGAGGAGTGGGAGGCCCCGGTGCACATCTGAGCAAGAGGACAAATACATTAGAGTATCTAGTATGAGAAACAGACGCCTAACAGGTCCTCAAATGGCAGCTTCATTAAATAGTACCCGCAAAACACCAGTCTCAACGTCAACAGTGAAGCGGCGACTCCTGGATGCTGACCTTCTAGGCAGAGTTGCAAAGAAAAAGCCATATCTCAGACTGGCCAATAAAAATAAAAGATTAAGATGGGCAGTCTGAGAGATGGCTTTTTCTTTGCAACTCTGCCTAGAAGGTCAGCATCCCGGAGTCGCCTTTTCACTGTTGACGTTGAGACTGGTGTCTGGTTGACTCTGGTCAAAAGTAGTGCACTATATAGGGAATAGGGTGCCATTCTCTGGTCAAAAGTAGTGCACTATATAGGGAATAGGGTGCCATTCTCTGGTCTAAAGTAGTGCACTATGTAGGGAATAGGTTGCCATTCTCTGGTCTAAAGTAGTGCACTATATAGGGAATAGGGTGCCATTCTCTGGTCTAAAGTAGTGCACTATGTAGGGAATAGGGTGCCATTCTCTGGTCTAAAGTAGTGCACTATATAGGGAATAGGGTGCCATTCTTTGGTCTAAAGTAGTGCACTATATAGGGAATAGGGTGCCATTCTCTGGTCTAAAGTAGTGCACTATGTAGGGAATAGGTGGTGCTCTGTATAGGGAATAGGCTGTTACAGAGTTAGCGTTATGTAGCTCTCTGGATATCCCTCTGGATAAGGCAGTCAGTCAGCCACTCAGCCAGCCAGCCAGCCAGCCAGCCAGCCACCCAGTCAGCAAGTCAGCCAGTCAGGCAGCCAGACAGGCAGCCAGACAGGCAGCCAGTCAGTCAGGCAGCCAGAAAGGCAGCCAGCCTGCCAGTCAGTCAGCCAGCCAGTCAGTCAGCCAGCCAGCCAGTCAGGCAGCCAGCCAGCCAGAAAGGCAGTCAGCCAGCCAGTCAGCCAGCCAGCCAGTTAGCCAGCCAGTCAGCCAGCCAGCCAGCCAGCCAGGCAGCCAGTCAGCTAGCCAGTCAGTCAGCCAGCCAGCCAGTCAGGCAGCCAGCCAGCCAGAAAGGCAGTCAGCCAGCCAGTCAGCCAGCCAGCCAGTCAGCCAGCCAGTCAGCCAGCCAGCCAGCCAGCCAGCCAGCCAGTCAGCCAGCCAGCCAGCCAGCCAGTCAGGCAGCCAATCAGCCAGCTAGCCAGTCAGGCAGCCAGCCAGCCAGCCAGTCAGCCAGCCAGTCAGGCAGTCAGTTAGTCAGAGGGGGGAAGCAGTAACACATGGGACCAATTTGACGCAGCAGAGAAGAGCCCAGCAGAGCGCGTCTGAGACAGACAGAGACTAGAGCACAGCGCGTGATCTATCCCTGGTCTGGCATGTTAGAGATCTAGCCCTAGCCTGGCCTGCTGAAGAGATCTAGCCCGGGCCTGGCCTGTTAAAGAGATCTAGCCCTGGTCAGGCCTGCTGAAGATATATATTCCTGGCCTGGTCTGCTGGTGGAAATACAGTGGATATACTGTCATTCATAATTCATCTTTAGCCTGGACTATTTGTACTAGAAAATAATAATTCTAACATATGTTAGTTTTGATTTTGCCATGCTCTGATTTTGCCATGCTCTGATTTTGCCATGCTCTGATTTTGCCATGCTCTGATTTTGCCATGCTCTGATTTTGTCATGCTCTGATTTGAATGTCAATGAGAATCAAGTAGGTTTATAACCGGACAGTTTTGTTGATTTACATTACATTTTAGTCATTTAGCAGACGCTCATATCCATAGTAGGGATGTAACGAATGTAAAACATTTCTTAACGTTTAAACTACCATTTTTATAGTTTAAATGTTTAAACGTTACAAAAAAATCAAAAAATTACGTGAATTCACTTCAATCCAGATATGAACCTGCGTATGACCGTTAGGGGCAGTGCAGTTCAATCTACCTCAGTCCTGGCAACCTACCAGACAGCGCTCACTTTACTGCTGTCCTGGCAACCTACCAGACAGAGCTCACCTTACGGCTGTCCTGGCAACCTACCAGACAGAGCTCACCTTACGGCTGTCCTGGCAACCTACCAGACAGAGCTCACCTTACGGCTGTCCTGGCAACCTACCAGACAGAGCTCACCTTACTGCTGTCCTGGCTAACTACCAGACAGAGCTCACCTTACTGCTGTCCTGGCTACCTACCAGACAGAGCTCACCTTACTGCTGTCCTGGCTAACTACCAGACAGAGCTCACCTTACTGCTGTCCTGGCTAACTACCAGACAGAGCTCACCTTACTGCTGTCCTGGCTACCTACCAGACAGAGCTCACCTTACGGCTGTCCCCCACCCACTCAGCAATGATGGTAGTTAATGCCGTTTTAGGTTCTCTGCTGTGTGTCTCTCCTCCATGTTCTCAGCTGTCAATACATGGGACTTCATGTCCTATCTCTCATCAATGTGATGGCTCGTGGCAGTGATGTGTGACGGTGTGTTCATAGACGTCCAACAATCTGTTGTTAACGCCACTTACGGGGTGTTTGAGAGCTTGTGCTTTGTACGTTGCAGAGAAATCATTGTGCAATTTCTCCGTCCAGGGCGTGACAGTTTTTTTTTCGACATGGCATCTTGTAGTCTGTTTCTAGACGTGCCGTCAGGGTATTGAAGCCGACATCCTCTACTTCTCTACATTTAACTTCTTAAAGTATTCAACCGTTATCAACGATGACGTGCGGAGCGCTTTATATCCGTGGCAAATATTTTGAAAGAATCATATCTTCTCCTACTAAGGCCTACGGCACTGTTGCATTAAGTATTTGTTAAATTTGTTTTTTTGTTTTTTTGTTTTTATGATGATGATCGGGACCTGTTAGTGGTAGTTTTGTGATAACTGCATTGTGATTAAAATGTTTGTTTGTACTTTTACTTAACAATCCTAAATGTGTTTAAAATGACCTTCTTTAAACGTCACACCCCTAATCCAGAGTGATTTACAGTTTATACAGAGTGCATTCGTCTTGCGATAGCATATCCACTATATCATTAGCATTAGCATAACTATTTTCCTTAGTTCTTTGTCAACAACATAATGTTGTCCTGATGTGTTTGAGTGCCCAATACATACCTTTACATTGATTTCACAATGCTAATAAATGCAGTGTATTTTGTATAGCATATCCATTATATCATTAGCATAACTATTTTCCTGCTAATAAATGCAGTGTATTTTGTATGGTTGGATATGAGTATAAGCCTAATAGCTCACTAGCTAATGATCCTGCCTAGCCTCAATACTGTGAAGCCCCACCACTCTGATAATACACAGTGGGAAGCCCCACCCCTCTGATAATACACAGTGGGAAGCCCCACCCCTCTGATAATACACAGTGGGAAGCCCCACCACTCTGATAATACACAGTGGGAAGCCCCACCCCTCTGATAATACACAGTGGGAAGCCCCACCCCTCTGATAATACACAGTGGGAAGCCCCACCACTCTGATAATACACAGTGGGAAGCCCCACCCCTCTGATGATACACAGTGGGAAGCCCCACCACTCTGATAATACACAGTGGGAAGCCCCACCCCTCTGATAATACACAGTGGGAAGCCCCACCACTCTGATAATACACAGTGGGAAGCCCCACCCCTCTGATAATACACCGTAGGAAGCTCCACCCCTCTGATAATACACAGTAGGAAGCTCCACCCCTCTGATAATACACAGTGGGAAGCCCCACCCCTCTGATAATACACAGTGGGAAGCTCCACCCCTCTGATAATAGACAGTGGGAAGCTCCACCCCTCTGATAATACACAGTAGGAAGCCCCACCCCTCGGCTCCTCAGTAGGGAGCCTGTAGTAAAGGATCTCCATAGCCAAACATGAAACCTCTCCATCTCCACTACTCTCTATAGGTAATGAAATACCCCAAATGTTCTGTACCCACATACTCTTTTCCTCTTTACAGCTTTATTTTGGTGATAATTGATATTTCCTATGTGATCATGATTAAGAAGTTCTGTCCCCTTGGACTTTGTAGTCAACCTCTCTCTAAATTATTCTATAATAACCAACTCTCTCTCTCTCTGTGTCTCTCTGTGTGTGTGTGTCTCTCTCTCTCTCTCTCTCTCTCTCTCTCTCTCTCTCTCTCTCTCTCTCTCTCTCTCTCTCTCTCTCTCTCTCTCTCTCTCTCTCTCTCTCTCTTTCTCTCTCTCTCCTACATTACCCAGGGTCCTCCAGGGCGTGCTGGTCTTCCTGGTTCAGACGGAGTTCCTGGTCCTCCAGGTACCCTTCTAATGCTGCCAGTAAGTCCCCTCTTCCCTCATCCTTCCTCTCTCTCTACCTCCCTCCTTCCCTCTCTTCCAAATGCCACTGCTCTTATAAAAGGTTCAATTTTCATGTTGACAGTAAGTCCCCTCCCCACCTCCCTCCCTCCCTAAATTATGGAGGTAAGGCAATAAATAGGTGTCTCTGTTTGGACCGTGAAGTCCCCTTGTTTAACACACTTTACCTCACTGCATCCCCGTTAAGACCTCAGTACATATGAACCTCAGTCTAAGAACCTTATTTGCTCACCCAGCGGCAAATCATTCACCTTGTAAATGTCACTGGGTGCAGTGGACTGGAACCGGTGACTGTGTAACCACTCTGCATGCAGCTCAGCGGACATTTTGGATCTAATGGATCTCTCATAGAGCCCAGTGGCAGGTTTATACGTACTACAGGGCTGCAACTCAGTGTCCATGTTGGATATGGTGGTGTTCACCTGCTCAGACTTTGCTGAACCATGCTAGATCTTACAACGCCTGGATAGGTATTTTACCTATCAGCTATCCACATCATTGTGTTATAGCAGTCTGGTGCCCGACGGCACAGTCGATGACATGGCACGCAACCGTTGGTCAACGTCTGAGCAGGGGGACGTGACCATCGTCTGTCTGGGATGACCAGTGACAGGTTTACACTTGCTGCTGAACATACAGGGCTGCCAAACAAAAGGTGTAATGGCACTCAAAAAGATGTCGCATAAAGCTTACATTTTCTTACATGTTCTTATTCTTTCCGCACAGGGCTGCCCGCAGAGATCTTATCCAGTTGTAAGATGTAATGATGTGGGACGGCAGCTCAGTGGTTTGTTGGTTTGCCTGCTTGTCTTCTAACGTGTGTCTCTTGTGTTGTGATTGACAGTTCCGTGCAGGTGGAGATGCACGTAAGGGACCAGTGGTTTCAGCTCAGGAAGCCCAAGCTCAGGCTATCCTTTCCCAAGCCAGGGTAAGACACAGCTATCTTCTATAATGATATGCTACCTGAAATATCACTATATTACATTAATATAATGGTAGGGTAAGACACAGCTATCTTCTATAATGATATGCTACCTGAAATATGACTATGTTACATTAATATAATGGTAGGGTAAGACACAGCTATCTTCTATAATGATATGCTACCTGAAATATCACTGTATTACATTAATATAATGGTAGGGTAAGACACAGCTATCTTCTATAATGATATGCTACCTGAAATATGACTATGTTACATTAATATAATGGTAGGGTAAGACACAGCTATCTTCTATAATGATATGCTACCTGAAATATCACTGTATTACATTAATATAATGGTAGGGTAAGACTCAGCTATCTTCTATAATGATATGCTACCTGAAATATCACTGTATTACATTAATATAATGGTAGGGTAAGACACAGCTATCTTCTATAATGATATGCTACCTGAAATATCACTATATTACATTAATATAATGGTAGGGTAAGACACAGCTAGCTTCTATAATGATATGCTACCTGAAATATGACTATGTTACATTAATGTAATGGTAGGGTACGACTCTAGGTACCATTTGAGACGCACTCTAGGAATAGGGTACCATTAGAGACGCACCATCCTATTGTATATAGTGTTTGGACATCCACTGCAGCCCTGTGAATGCTGCTTACAAGACCGTATAGAGTAGCTAGGGAGGTGCTGGAGCAGGGGGAAAGGACTGTATAAGAAGTGCTTTGTAGTAACATGCTTCCTATTGACTCAGATCCTGATGGATTTCTGGGATTTTGAGCATCAATCCTGTACCCTGACTGGTTGTTTTATGATGAGCTGTCTGTCTAATCACAGCTCTCCATGAGGGGTCCTCCTGGGCCAATGGGAATGTCAGGAAGATCTGGGCCTTTGGTGAGTCTCTCTCTCTCTCTCGCACACACACACACACACACACACACACACACACGCATGTACGCACACACACACACACACACACACACACACACACACACACACACACACACGCATGTACGCACACACACACACACACACACACACATACACACGTACGCACACACACACACATACGCATGTACACACACACACACACACACACACGCATGCCAACAGCGTTGCACACACACCCACGATGTGATGTGCAGCCAGTGTTTTTGGCGTGGAGAGTAAAACAGTAATGAAAACATACATCAGGTAATATTTATGCTGAATATAATCCCTCATACATAGTCACTAGGGTCAGGCTGAACAGAACATAGCTGTCCTGGCAGCAGGTATACAGTGCATTCGGAAAGTATTCAGACCCCTTGACTTTTTCCACATTTTGTTACGTTACAGCATTATTCTAAAATTGATTAAATAGTTTTTTCCCCTCATCAATCTACACACAATACCCCAAATATGACAAAGCATTAACAGCAGGTTTTCTGAAATTTTTGCTAATTTATCAAATAAAATAAACTGAAATATTACATTTACATAAGTATGGGGCGGCAGGTAGCTTAGTGGTTAAGAGCTTAGTGCCAGCAACCGAAAGGTCGCTGGTTCTAATCCCCGAGCCGACTAGGTGAAAAATCTGTCGATGTGCCCTTGAGCAAGGCACTTAACCCTAATTGCTCCTGTAAGTCGCTCTGGATAAGAGCGTCTGCTAAATGACTAAAATGTAAATGTAAATATTCATACCATTTACTCAGTACTTTGTTGAAGCACCTTTGGCAGCGATTACAGCCTCAAATCTTCTTGGGTATGACGCTACAAGCTTGGCACACCTGTATTTGGGGAGTTTCTCCCATTCTTCTCTGCAGATACTCTTAAGCTCTGTGTCACACCCTGGCTCTGGGACTCATTATGTTGAGCCAGGGTGTGTGCATTCTATGTGTTTATTTCTATGTTGGTAGTTCTGTTGTGTCTATTTCTAGGTTGTTGTATTTCTTTGTTTGAGTGACTCCCAATCAGAGGTAACGAGTGTCAGCTGTTGGCTCGTTGTCTCTGATTGGGAGCCATATTTAAACTGTCTGTGTTCACCATGTGTTTGTGGGTTTTTGTTCCGTGTTCAGTCGTTGTTACTGTGGACTTCACGAGTCGTCTTTTGTTTTGTATTTAGATACTTTAATATAATAAAGTCATGTTCATTTCACACGCTGCGCCTTGGTCTACTCTCCTTTACGACGATCGTGACAGAAAAACCCACCTTACCAGGACCAAGCAGCGTGTCCAGGAACAGGCAACCTGGACGTGGGAGCAGCGTCGGAGGGTCGAGAGGCAACCCCAAGAAATTTTTAGGGGGGGGCACACGGCATGGACGACGGGGGCGAATCCAGGAGGCCACCAGGCCAGGGGTACACCGCCCTGTATGTCCTGTGCGGATGCCTCACACAGAGTGTGTGAGGGTAGGCATTCAGCCAGGACGGGTGGTGGCCGCTGTTCACTCCAGGCCTCCTATCCGTCTCCACAGCCCGGTCCGGCCTGTTCCTGCCACCCGCACCAAGTCTACGGTGCGCGTCGCCAGCCCGACCCGGCCTGTTCCTGCCACTCGCACTAAACCTACGGTGCGCGTCGCCAGCCCGACCCGGCCTGTTCCTGCCACTCGCACCAAACCTACGGTGCGCGTCACCAGCCCGGTCCGGCCTGTTCCTGCCACCCGCACCAAGTCTACGGTGCGCGTCGCCAGCCCGACCCGGCCTGTTCCTGCCACTCGCACCAAACCTACGGTGCGCGTCGCCAGCCCGGTCCGGCCTGTTCCTGCCACCCGCACCATGTCTACGGTGCGCGTCGCCAGCCCGACCCGGCCTGTTCCTGCCACTCGCACTAAGCCAGGGGTGCGAGAAGTCAGCCTGGTAAGGCCCGTTCCTCCTCCACGCACAAAGCCAGGGGTGCGAGTCGTCAGCCTGGTAAGGCCCGTTCCTCCTCCACGCACCAAGCCTACGGGGTGCGTCGTCAGCCCTGTCCGGCTCGTTCCTGCTCTTCGCACCAAACCTACGGTGCGCGTCGCCAGCCCGGTCCGGCCTGTTCCTGCCACTCGCACTAAGCCAGGGGTGCGAGAAGTCAGCCTGGTAAGGCCCATTCCTCCTCAACGCACCAAGCCAGGGGTGCGAGTCGACAGCCTGGAAAGGACCGCTCCTGTTAAGTCCAGTCCTGCTCCAGCCGGCGGGGCCAGACTGGACCAGGGGCGCATTGGGGGGTGTATTGAAGGGTGGTGGTCAAGGCCGGAGCCAGAACCGCCACCGAGGAGGTATGCCCGCCCAGCCCTCCCCTGTTTTGGTTAGTTGAGGCGCGGTCGCAGTCCGCGCCTTTAGGGGGGGGTACTGTCACACCCTGGCTCTGGGACTCATTATGTTGAGCCAGGGTGTGTGCATTCTATGTGTTTATTTCTATGTTGGTAGTTCTGTTGTGTCTATTTCTAGGTTGTTGTATTTCTTTGTTTGAGTGACTCCCAATCAGAGGTAACGAGTGTCAGCTGTTGGCTCGTTGTCTCTGATTGGGAGCCATATTTAAACTGTCTGTGTTCACCATGTGTTTGTGGGTTTTTGTTCCGTGTTCAGTCGTTGTTACTGTGGACTTCACGAGTCGTCTTTTGTTTTGTATTTAGATACTTTAATATAATAAAGTCATGTTCATTTCACACGCTGCGCCTTGGTCTACTCTCCTTTACGACGATCGTGACACTCTGTCAGGTTGGATGAGGAGCATCGCTGCACAGCTATCTTCAGGTCTCTCCAGAGATGTTTGATCGGGTTCAAAGTCCTGCCTCTGGCTGGGCCACTCAAGGACGTTCAGAGACTTGTCCCGAAGCCACTCCTGCGTTGTCTTGGCTGTGTGATTAGGGTCGTTGTCCTGTTGGAAGGTGAACCTTCGCCCCAGTCTGAGGTCCAGATTTCTCTGTCCTTTGCTCCGTTCATCTTTCCCTCAATGCTGACTAGTCTCCCAGTCCCTGCCGCTGAAAAACATCCCCACAGCATGATGCTGCCACCACCATGCTTCACCATAGGGATGGTGCCAGGTTTCCTCCAGACGTGACGATTGGCATTCAGGCCAAAGAGTTCAATCTTGGTTTCATTAGACCAGACAATTTTGTTTCTCATGGTCTGAGTCCTTTTGGTGCCTTTTGGCAAACTCCAAGCGGGCTGTCATGTGCTTTTTACTGTGGAGTGGCTTCCGTCTGTCCACTCTACCATAAAGGCCTGATTGGTGGAGTGCTGCAGAGGTGGTTGTCCTTCTGGAAGGTTCTCCCATCTTCACAGAGGAACTCTGGAGCTCTGTCAGAGTGACCATCGGGTTCTTGGTCACCTCCCTGACCAAGGCCCTTCTCCCCCGATTGCTCAGTTTGGCCGGGCGGCCAGCTGTAGGAAGAGTCTTGGTGGTTCCAAACTTCTTCCATTTAAGAATGATGGAGGCCACTGTGTTCTTGGTGACCTTCAATGCTGCAGACAGTTTTTGGTACCCTTCCCCAGATTTGTGCCTCGACACAATCCTGTCTCGGAGCTCTACGGACAATTCCTTCACCCTCATGGCTTGGTTTTTGCTCTGACATGCACTGTCAACTGTGGGACCTTATATAGACAGCTGTGTGCCTTTCAAAATCATGTCCAATCAATTGAATTTACCGCAGGTGGACTCCAATCAAGTTGTAGAAACATCTCCAGGATGACGAATGGAAACAGGATGCACCTGAGCTCAATTTCGAGTCTCATAGCAAAGGGTCTGAATATTTATGTATATAAGGTATTTCTGTTTTTTTATTTTTTATAAATTAGCAAACATTTCTAAAAACCTGTTTTCACTTTGTCATTATTGGGTATTGTGTGTAGATTGATGAGGGATTTGAAAAAATATATATATATTTTAGAATAAGGCTTTAACGTAACATCAGACATATTCTACTGAAATAGGAAAGCATTCCTCTAGATCCTAGAGGTTTGTATTTGTCATCTGTTTTTGGATTCAGACTTGTTCTGGGAGGGTC
>CM062486.1:48996039-49006039 GCA_031479575.1 Coregonus ussuriensis
GACTGGTCTCTGGCCTGCTAGTCCTTATCCAAAGGACTGGTCTCTGGCCTGCTAGTCCTTATCCAAAGGACTGGTCTCTGGCCTGCTAGTCCTTATCCAAAGGACTGGTCTCTGGCCTGCTAGTCCTTATCCAAAGGACTGGTCTCTGGCCTGCTAGTCCTTATCCAAAGGACTGGTCTCTGGCCTGCTAGTCCTTATCCAAAGGACTGGTCTCTGGCCTGCTAGTCCTTATCCAAAGGACTGGTGTCTGGCCTGCTAGTCCTTATCCACAGGACTGGTCTCTGGCCTGCTAGTCCTTATCCAAAGGACTGGTCTCTGGCCTGCTAGTCCTTATCCAAAGGACTGGTCTCTGGCCTGCTAGTCCTTATCCACAGGACTGGTCTCTGGCCTGCTAGTCCTTATCCAAAGGACTGGTCTCTGGCCTGCTAGTCCTTATCCACAGGACTGGTCTCTGGCCTGCTAGTCCTTATCCAAAGGACTGGTCTCTGGCCTGCTAGTCCTTATCCAAAGGACTGGTCTCTGGCCTGCTAGTCCTTATCCAAAGGACTGGTCTCTGGCCTGCTAGTCCTTATCCACAGGACTGGTCTCTGGCCTGCTAGTCCTTATCCAAAGGACTGGTCTCTGGCCTGCTAGTCCTTATCCAAAGGACTGGTCTCTGGCCTGCTAGTCCTTATCCAAAGGACTGGTCTCTGGCCTGCTAGTCCTTATCCAAAGGACTGGTCTCTGGCCTGCTAGTCCTTATCCAAAGGACTGGTCTCTGGCCTGCTAGTCCTTATCCAAAGGACTGGTCTCTGGCCTGCTAGTCCTTATCCAAAGGACTGGTCTCTGGCCTGCTAGTCCTTATCCAAAGGACTGGTCTCTGGCCTGCTAGTCCTTATCCAAAGGACTGGTCTCTGGCCTGCTAGTCCTTATCCAAAGGACTGGTCTCTGGCCTGCTAGTCCTTATCCAAAGGACTGGTCTCTGGCCTGCTAGTCCTTATCCAAAGGACTGGTCTCTGGCCTGCTAGTCCTTATCCAAAGGACTGGTCTCTGGCCTGCTAGTCCTTATCCAAAGGACTGGTCTCTGGCCTGCTAGTCCTTATCCAAAGGACTGGTCTCTGGCCTGCTAGTCCTTATCCAAAGGACTGGTGTCTGGCCTGCTAGTCCTTATCCAAAGGACTGGTGTCTGGCCTGCTAGTCCTTATCCAAAGGACTGGTGTCTGGCCTGCTAGTCCTTATCCAAAGGACTGGTGTCTGGCCTGCTAGTCCTTATCCAAAGGACTGGTCTCTGGCCTGCTAGTCCTTATCCAAAGGACTGGTCTCTGGCCTGCTAGTCCTTATCCAAAGGACTGGTCTCTGGCCTGCTAGTCCTTATCCAAAGGACTGGTCTCTGGCCTGCTAGTCCTTATCCAAAGGACTGGTCTCTGGCCTGCTAGTCCTTATCCAAAGGACTGGTCTCTGGCCTGCTAGTCCTTATCCACAGGACTGGTCTCTGGCCTGCTAGTCCTTATCCAAAGGACTGGTGTCTGGCCTGCTAGTCCTTATCCAAAGGACTGGTGTCTGGCCTGCTAGTCCTTATCCAAAGGACTGGTCTCTGGCCTGCTAGTCCTTATCCAAAGGACTGGTGTCTGGCCTGCTAGTCCTTATCCAAAGGACTGGTCTCTGGCCTGCTAGTCCTTATCCAAAGGACTGGTCTCTGGCCTGCTAGTCCTTATCCAAAGGACTGGTCTCTGGCCTGCTAGTCCTTATCTTGTACTACATCATGACAGAGCAGACTGAGTAAAGACATAGTAAAGACTGAATAAAGACAGAGTAAAGACAGAGTAAAGACATATTAAAGACAAATTAAAGACATATTAAAGACAGTAAAGACCGAGTAAAGACAGTAAAGACATATTAAAGACATAGTAAAGACAGTAAAGACCGAGTAAAGACAGTAAAGACATATTAAAGACAAATTAAAGACATAGTAAAGACAGAGTAAAGAGAGTAAAGACAGAGTAAAGACAAGCCTCTTGTAAACCTCAGAGTTAAGCTATATAACTAGTGGAAACAACATTAGTACCTACCAAGAGTGGCAGCCATGATTATAATAAAAACCTCTCTCTCTCCTTCTGTCTCCATCTTGATGTTCCTTCCTGTCTCCTTCTTCTCTCTCTCTCTCTCTCTCTCTCTCTCTCTCTCTCTCTCTCTCTCTCTCTCTCTCTCTCTCTCTCTCTCTCTCTCCAGGGTGAGCTGGGTTCCACCGGCTCTCCAGGTGCTCCAGGAGACGATGGCCAGAGAGTGAGTACCCCAAACTACATATCCCATGATGCAGTCTGCCAAATCTCTCCCTCTATTCCACAATATCCCACTCTTCTCTTCTCTCTCTTCTCGACAGGGCGAGGATGGTGAGATCGGACAGAGGGGTCTGGCTGGAGAGAGTGTAAGTATTTTCTAATGCGTAATACCATTGTCAAACATAACAGACTTGTGTATCAGAGTTTTATGCTTCAGACAGACTTGCAGAGGTCCAATGAACATAGTGGCCCAGAGGTTGAAGATTACATCACCTAAACGCCCCAGTCTCCTTCACCCCAACACACATTCTCTCCTTCCCCCAACACACACATGCTCCAACACACACACACACACACACACACAATCACACACACACTTCTTACCTGCATCCTCCCCTGTATGCCCATTACATCAATTACTTAAACAGAAGACCCACCCTTCTCTATTTGCACTTTCTTCCCAATCCCCTTCCTCCCCTCCTTCTCTCCCTACCTCTCCCCACTTCTCCTCTCCTCTCTCTCCCCTCCTTCCTTCCTCTCCTTACCTCTCCCAACTTCTCCCTACCCCTACCCTCCTTCCTTCCTCTCTCCACCTCTCCCAACTTCTCCCTACCCCTCCCCTCCTCCATCCCTCTCCCCACCTCTCCCACCTCTCCCAACTTCTCCCTACCCCTCTCCTCCTTCCTTCCTCTCCTTACCTCTCCCAACTTCTCCCTACCCCTCCCTCCTCCATCCCTCTCCCCACCTCTCCCCACCTCTCCCAACTTCTCCCTACCCCTCCCCTCCTTCCTTCCTCTCCTTACCTCTCCCCACTTCTCCCTACCCCTCCTCCTCCTTCCTTCCTCTCCTTACCTCTCCCAACTTCTCCCTACCCCTCCCCTCCTCCATCCCTCTCCCACCTCTCCCCACCTCTCCCCACTTCTCCCTACCCCTCCCCTCCTCCATCCCTCTCCCCCTCCCCTCCTTCCTTCCTGAAGACTCATAATGGTGTTCCCGCCTGCTATGTCCATATCATTAATAAAGTTGCCCTTGGTGAGAGGAGTGAGACAGACAGAGTGGGAGTAACTAATAGCTCCTCGCAGGAAATACATAGCTTGAGAAACAGCTATTCTCACTTTACTCCTGAAAAACAACCTCATTCTACTCCTGGCTGGCCTCATGTGGACCATAGAAAGAATTTCTCAAAGTTCGGTCTACATGACCCAATTCACTGTTTCTCTATCCCTGTGTACCCGTTTATGTCACTACGTCAATGTTTTCAGATATTATTTCTTATTACGAAACGTCCAAATGTCCAAAAGACAAAAGACAGCAGTACATGTAGATCAGTGAGCTGTTGTGTACTTGTAGTTACCATAATGGCCATATGAGGTCAGTGTTGCTATCACTCAGCAAGGCTTCGGTGGACAACGAGTACATTCTGCTAAAACCACTGCTGCCAAACAGTGCCTGAGTACGTTACCATCTTACTTTGCACTGAAACACATTATGGGCGATTTTGCAACTAGGTAGATGTGTAAGAAAAAAGGAAATGTTTTTGTACATTTTTATTTTTATTTTTGCCCTAGAGGCACCAATTCATCCAATTTTAGAGAGCTTTGGAGATCATTCCACAAGTAAGGTGCAGAAACACTAAAACTCAGTGGGGATGGAAGGGACCTCCAGAGTTAGTCATCGCTGAGTCTGGTATCTCGTACGTCTGTAAGTTAATAAGGAAGTAAGGATCGGCGGTAGTTTATGCAGGAGGGCTTTATAAACAAAAAGAGATCGTTGATCTACGAGACTTGAGGGCCGGCCTACTTTCTGATACAGAATGCAGTGATGTGTACTGAACCTATCATTTGTAATAAAGCGTAGGGCACTATGATAAACTGCTTCAATACAGCGGCAGCTGCATTCATATACACAATATGAATGATTGGTATTCTGCTATTTAGTGAAAGGCACATTGTTAGTCATGATGTGTTACACCTGGCCCAGAGAGTCACCTCATTAGTCAGGATGTGTTTCACCTGGCCCAGAGAGTCACCTCATTAGTCAGGATGTATTACACCTGGCCCAGAGAGTCACCTCATTAGTCAGGATGTGTTACACCTGGCCCAGAGAGTCACCTCATTAGTCAGAATGTGTTTCACCTGGCCCAGAGAGTCACCTCATTAGTCAGGATGTGTTTCACCTGGCCCAGAGAGTCACCTCATTAGTCAGGATGTGTTTCACCTGGCCCAGAGAGTCACCTCATTAGTCAGGATAGGTATTACACCTGGCCCAGAGAGTCACCTCGTTAGTCAGGATAGGTGTTACACCTGGCCCAGAGAGTCACCTCATTAGTCAGAATGTGTTTCACCTGGCCCAGAGAGTCACCTCATTAGTCAGGATGTGTTTCACCTGGCCCAGAGAGTCACCTCATTAGTCAGGATGTGTTTCCCCTGCGCTGGCCCAGCTGGTATTTGTGCATCGGTTGGAGAGGAGCTGTTGGGAGAGCTACACCGCACATTAGCGCTTCCACTTGAGTTAGCCAAAAAGATGCCTGAAATGTATGTTTTCCCCTGTTTGCTTATGCAACTTTCAAACTGATTTCACCAACCCTATAACCCCATTAGAGCTTCAACCCTATAACCCCAGTAGAGCTTCAATCATATAACCCCATTAGAGCTTCAGTCATATAACCCCAGTAGAGATTCAATCCTATAACCCCAGTAGAGCTTCAACCGTATAACCCCAGTAGAGATTCAACCCTATAACCCCAGTAGAGCTTCAACCCTATAACCCCAGTAGAGCTTCAATGATATAACCCCAGTAGAGCTTCAAACCTGTAACCCCAGTAGAGCTTCAAACCTATAACCCCAGTAGAGATTCAAGCCTATAACCCCATTAGAGCTTCAACTCTATAACCCCAGTAGAGCTTCAATCATTGAACCCCAGTAGAGTTTCAATCATATAACCCCATTAGAGCTTCAGTCATATAACCCCAGTAGAGATTCAATCCTACAACCCCAGTAGAGCTTCAAACCTATAACCCCAGTAGAGCTTCCACCCTATAACCCCAGTAGAGTTTCAACCCTATAACCCCAGTAGAGCTTCAAACCTATAACCCCAGTAGAGCTTCCACCCTATAACCCCAGTAGAGCTTCAATCATATATCCCCATTAGATCTTCAACCCTGTAACCCCAGTAGAGTTTCAATCCTATAACCCCAGTAGAGCTTCAACCCTGTAACCCCAGTAGAGCTTCAATCATATAACCCCAGTAGATCTTCAACCCTATAACCCCATTAGAGCTTCCACCCTATAACCCCATTAGATCTTCAATCCTGTAACCCCAGTAGAGCTTCAGAGTAGGTGAGTAGAGTGACTCCCATACTCATGGGAAACAAGGTCCTGGACGAGCCCCCATTTTGTTACGTTCCCAAATGAGGAAATCTAATTGTTGTCGCTCACAGAAAAGTGACTTGGACAACCAGAACAAAACAAAGGGTTCCAAAAGGGGTTCTGAAAGACACCCATTGGCAGGGCCGTGCAGAGAACTTTTAGGAGGCATGTGCGCAAAAAAAAAAGGGCAGCCCAAAAAATGTATTTCACACTCGTTGAGCAATTATTACAAGAAGGGAAAGTGGCACAATCTGATGAGTAAAGTATTTAGCAAAAGTATTTTGAACTGGAATAAATGCTGCACTTATTAACCATGACAACACAATTCCAGTCAAAATAGAAGATGGTCAGAAATACTGTAGCCTACCATGACTATATCAACCCAACTCCATTTGTTGCCACTATCATGTATCCCAGTGGTTTTCAAACCTTTTGGACCGCGACCCCCCAAAAAGGAGTGGTACAAAACTTGCTACCCAACGCAAGCACATGCACCGCTGCACAAATGTAGCCTGTCATAAATGGTGATGCATTTTCAAAATGCAAGATAGTATACAGAAATAAACTGTGTTTTACACCTGCATTTGGAGCTGAAAGTCATTCATGTTAGCCTCTTAAGGATCGGACCCTTTTTTTCAATTTTCGCCTAAAATGACATAGCCAAATCTAACTGCCTGTAGCTCAGGACCTGAAGCAAAGATATGCATATTCTTGATACCATTTGAAAGGAAACAGGTTGAAGTTTGTGGAAATGTGAAATTAATGTAGGAGAATATAACACATTAGATCTGATAAAAGATAATACAAACAAAAAAACATGTTTATTTTAGTTTTTTTCCATCATCTTTGAAATGCAAGAGAAAGGCCACAATATAATATTGCAGTTTAGGCGTCATTTAGATTTTGCCCACTAGAAGCCAGCAGTGTGTGTGCAAAGTTTCAGATTGATCCAGTGAAGCATTGCAATACTGGACTATTTTGTATCAAGTCTGCCCAAATGTGCCGAATTGGTCAATTGAAACATTTTCAAGTACATAACTATAGAGAACATACAAAATGATATGGTAATACATAATGTAAGTTTACACACTCCCAGGAATGTTATACATGATGGATCATTAGCTTATACACTAACTTTCACACATTTAGATGGCCGGGCGGGGTGGGTGTGGAGCCAGAGACAGCAGGGGTTCAAACTGTAGAACCCAGTTCCTACATTTGAATATAAAAATTGATTTTATCAAACAAAACTATGCTACATTTTATCTCTGGGACCCTTAGGATGACAAATCAGAGCAAGATTACTGAATGTAAGTACATTATTTACCTTCAGAGGTGAATGTATCAAACCAGTTGCCGTGATACGTTTTTTGTTGTTGTGCACTCTCCTCAAACAATAGCATGGTATTTTTTCACTGTCATAGCAACTGTAAATTGGACAGTGCAGTTAGATTAACAAGAATGTAAGCGTTCTGCCCATATAAGACATGTCTATGTCTTGGAACGTTTGCTGTTACTTACAAAAGTCATGCTAATCACATTAGCGCACGTTAGCTCAACCGTCCCGTATACGGGACACCGATCCCGTAGAGGTTAGCAGCCAATATCGACTAGGGATATATCATGTCACTTCTCTGGAGTCCAGAGCTAAATCGTACACCTACTTGTAGTGGAGGTGGCAGGATCAGATGGAAAGCATGTTCTGCTTGCACCGCACCATCACGTTGAATGGGCAGCCTGCCTGCAGAGCGCCAGTTGACAGCCTGGTGGCCCTGTTTTTTCCTCACAAAATATCCTAATAAATTCACCAGAATATGATACATCTTTAAGACAGTGCGATGTTACAGCTGCTTACCTTTAGACATACAGTATAGCCAGTAGCCATCCAAACTAGTATCACATCGCCAGGTAGCCTATTGTTCTAGCAAAGATGAGTCAGTAGTAAATTACTAAAGTGTATTTTATATGATGATAAACGTAGGCTACTCTGTTTTAGCCAGGCAAAAAACTGGAGGAAATGAAACAAGTGCTTTCTGGTCACTAATCTGGATATGAATAATAAAATAATAAATAATATGCCATTTAGCAGACGCTTTTATCCAAAGCGACTTACAGTCATGTGTGCATAAATTTTTGTGTATGGGTGGTTCCCGGGATCGAACCCACTACCCTGGCGTTACAAGCGCCATGCTCTACCAATTGAGCTACAGAGGCCCACTAGTGCACCTGCCTTTTCGTGCCAATGCTGATGACTGGTCATTGGTCCACAATAAAGACGCGCAACTTACTGGTTCTGGAGCATAGGTGGGTTCAGAACAACGACTTGGGTTCAGAACAACAACGACAACACATGTATACAAACAAATGTGCACATGCCTGTCCATGGCAACCAATAAGAGGTTTCTAAAAGACACCTACCATGCCTGTCCATGGCAACCAATAAGAGGTTTCTAAAAGACACCTACCATTGACTGCCTACTAATTTTGCCTCAGTGGACAAACTAAAGGAAAACAACCCACACCAATTTAAAGATAGGGAGTAAAATGAATATGGAGCAAAATTGGAAAAACATCTGCAGAAAGTGTTTTTTGGAGAAAATTGAGTAAAATCCATGTTTACATTTTACATTTTAGTCATTTAGCAGACGCTCTTATCCAGAGCGACTTACAGGAGCAATTAGGGTTAAGTGCCTTGCTCAAGGGCACATTAACGTCATTTAGCAGACGCTCTTAGCCAGAGCGACTCACAAATTGGTGCGTTCACCCTATAGCCAGTGGGATAACCACTTTACAATTTGGGGCGGGGGGGGGGGGTTAGAAGGAATACTTTATCCTATCCCAGGTATTCCTTAAAGAGGTGGGGTTTCAAGTGTCTCCGGAAGGTGGTGAGTGACTCCGCTGTCCTGGCGTCGTGAGGGAGCTTGTTCCACCATTGGGGTGCCAGAGCAGCGAACAGTTTTGACTGGGCTGAGCGGGAACTGTGCTTCCGCAGAGGAAGGGGAGCCAGCAGGCCAGAGGTGGATGAACGCAATGCCCTCGTTTGGGTGTAGGGACTGATCAGAGCCTGAAAGTACAGAGGTGCCGTTCCCCTCACTGCTCCATAGGCAAGCACCATGGTCATGTATTGTCAAATAAAATGGTTACAGCCATTACCAGTTTATGGTTCCTGAAAAAATTATAAAAGTATTTCTGCTTTTTTTTTTTCAACAATGCCAAAAGTCCCCATAGTTGGAAAATCACCCTTGAACAACACTTGCTGTTCAGAATTGTAATGTTTATGTGTATGTTTTTTTTAACCCTATTTTTGTCTTACAGGGACCTAGAGGTCTGCTTGGTCCTAGAGGATCACCTGGGACTGGTGGACAGCGTGTATGTATACAGTACCTCTACAATACTGCAATTCTACTGCAATTCTACTGCAATGCTACTGCAATGCTACTGCAATGCTACTGCAATGCTACTGCAATGCTACTGCAATGCTACTGCAATGCTGTTAATGCTGTTAAAACTAAACATGTCTGAAATATGTTCACAGGGTCTCGCTGGACTGGACGGCCAAGCTGGTCCTAAAGGAAACCAGGTCAGAAAGTACCTGATTATACCTCGTACATCACAACACACATCACTCAGCCCTCTGCCACACAACTATCCTGTCGTTACAGATCATTGGAGGGAAACAAACAGACTTTTATTCCACTCTAGAGCTGCACCAGTTCAGTTCACTGACTTGACTTAAACCTAGACTTAAACCTTGACTTAAACCTAGACTTAAACCTAGACTTAAACCATGTGGGACCATTGGGAGCGTCCACCATGGCTCTCCACCTTAACTTTCAGTCCAGTAGCCATGTGGTTTTAGCCAGAGGGGTAAGGTCATATTCCTCCCAGCCTGTGATTGGTGACATTTAACCTTTGACCTGGCAGCAGTGTGGGTCAGAGGTCAGAAGGGTGACGACAGACTAGTGACTTGGGGGTCAGTAGTATTACACTCAGGGTGCGTCCCAAATGGTACCCTATTCCCTATATAGTGCACTACTTTAGACCAGAGAATGGCACCCTATTCCCTATATAGTGCACTACTTTAGACCAGAGAATGGCACCCTATTCCCTATATAGTGCACTACTTTAGACCAGCGAATGGCACCCTATTCCCTATATAGTGCACTACTTTAGACCAGAGAATGGCACCCTATTCCCTATATAGTGCACTACTTTAGACCAGAGAATGGCACCCTATTCCCTACATAGTGCACTACTTTAGACCAGAGAATGGCACCCTATTCCCTATATAGTGCACTACTTTAGACCAGCGAATGGCACCCTATTCCCTATATAGTGCACTACTTTAGACCAGAGAATGGCACCCTATTCCCT
>CM062486.1:49011039-49056998 GCA_031479575.1 Coregonus ussuriensis
ACACCCTTTGACCTAACTGTTAAAATGATATTTACTTGATTGATTAATAGATTTGATTGGTTAATACATTAATTCATTGATTGAATTCATAAGAAATACATAAACACCCACAACAACAATCCAACGGCAGTAGTCAACTGTACATTGGTAAATGATATATTCTTGAATCATCATTCCTCCTCTGTTTCCTCCTACAGGGTGCTGAGGGCATCAGGGGCCTTAAAGGTGGCGGAGGAGAAAAGGTAAGCAACAACAATGTGGCCGCCTCAAGTGGTTCTCAACCACAGATCCAGGATCAGATTGCCCCACATCCAATCTTAACCTTAGCCATTAGAGGGATGAGCTAATATCTGACCCTGAGTCAGAGGTACGAGGGAAACTTTTCCTCTAGCTCCACCATCTACCATAGTTGTAATTCATTCCATTTTGGTTCAGGCCTTTTTAGCAGGCAGGCAGATCTAGTGGAAAACCCCTTAAATGCCTATCGGGTTGAAAGGCTTCAGCTCATTAAGTAGTAATGGGGTGTAGAACATTAAAGGGATATTGCAAGATTCTGGCATTTAAGGCCATGTTCTACGTAAGATGAACTTGTGGATAGCATTTTTATGTCTCTGCATGCAGTATGACGGAAATTAGAGGTCGTTTTGCGAACCAATCCTAGCTAGCATTAGCGCAACGACTGGAAGTCTACAGGTACAGTAGCAATGAGATCTAAAATAGGCTGCCATTGTTGTTCCCGGCTGCTCTAAACGTGTCAGCTTGTTTATCTGCATCATTGTTTGAGTTTCCTCCTGAGTCAGCAGGCTGATGAACCCAGCTGTTTTTAGATGCAGGAGCAGAATGACTTAACATTTCCTTTAAAAAAATAAAATTACTTTTCTATTTGGGTCTGCTGTTTTCCTCATGAGGGAGGCAAAGTTATAAACTAACAAATGCTTACATCAAATCAAATCAAATGGTATTTGCCACATGCGCTGAATACAACAGTTGTAGACCTTACAGTGAAATGCTTACTTACAAGCCCTTAACCAACAACGCAGTTTTAAGAAAAATAAGAGTTAAGTAAAAAGTAGATAGGTTAAAAATAAAATTAAACAATAATTAAAGAGCAGCAGTAAAATAAAAGAACAGTAGCGAGGCTATATACAGGGGGTACCGCTACAGAGTCAATGTGCGGGGGCAACAGGTTAGTCGAGGTAATTGTGGTAATATGTACATGTAGGTAGAGTTAAAGTGACTATGCATAGATAATAAACAAGAGAGTAGCAGCAGCGTAAAAAGAGGGGGTGGGGTGGGGTGGGGTGGGCGGACAATGCAAATAGTCCGGGTAGTCATGATTAGCTGTTCAGGAGTCTTATGGCTTGGGGGTAGAAGCTCTTAAGAAGCCTTTTGGACCTAGACTTGGCGCTCCGGTACCACTTGTTGTGCGGTAGCAGAGAGAAAAGTCTATGACTAGGGTGGCTGGAGTCTTTGACAATTATTAGGGCCTTCCTCCATCACTGCCTGGTATGGCAACTGCTCGGCCTCCGACCACAAGGCACTACAGAGGGTAGTGCGTACGGCCCAGTACATCACTGGGGCCAAGCTTCCAGCCATCCAGGACATCTACACCAGTTGCCATACCAGGCAGTGATGCAACCAGTCAGGATGCTCTCAATGGTGCAGCTGTGTTTTTTTTTTTAGGATCTGAGGACCCATGCCAAATCTTTTCAGTCTCCTGAGGGGGAATAGGCTTTGTCGTGCCCTCTTCACGACTGTCTTGGTTTGTTTGGACCATGATAGTTTGTTGGTGATGTGGACACCAAGGAACTTGAAGCTCTCAACCTGTTCCACTACAGCCCCGTCGATGAGAATGGGGGCATGCTCTGTCCTCTTTTTTTTTTCCTGTAGTCCACAATCATCTCCTTTGTCTTGATCACGTTGAGGGAGAGGTTGTTATCCTGGCACCACATGGCCAGGTCTCTGACCTCCTCCCTAAAGGCTGTCTCATCGATGTCGGTGATCAGGCCTACCACTGTTGTGTCGTCGGCAAACTTAATGATGGTGTTGGAGTCGTGCCTGGCCATGCAGTCATGGGTGAACAGGGAGTACAGGAGGGGACTGAGCACGCACCCCTGAGGGGGCCCCTGTGTTGAGGATCAGCGTGGCAGATGTGTTGTTACCTACCCTTACCACCTGGGGGCGGCCCGTCAGGATGTCCAGGATCCAGTTGCAGAGGGAGGTGTTTAGTCCCAGGGTCCTCAGCTTAGTGATGAGCTTTGAGGGCACTATGGTGTCGAACGCTGAGCTGTAGTCAATGAACAGCATTCTCACGTAGGTGTTCCTCTTGTCCAGCTGGGAAAGGGCAGTGTGGAGTGCAATAGAGATTGTATCATCTGTGTACCTGTTGGGGCGGTATGCAAACATACATACTGTAGAAGGATCTCTTTGATCTCTCCACTGCTTACAGTAGACCCTAAGTAAGAAGGGAAGACTTCAAAACGTCTTGTCGGACATTATTCATTCTAATCAGACAGGTTTTTTTACATGGACGATACATTGGAGATAGTATAAGGAAAGTACTGGAAACAATAGAACACTATGAAATATCTGGGAAACCAGGCCTGCTATTCATACAGTGCCTTGCAAAAGTATTCATCCCCCTTGGCGTTTTGCCTATTTTGTTGCATAACAACCTGTAATTTAAATGGATTCATTAGATCATTTGTTTTGGTAATGTCCATTTGTAGCTTGTTTTTGGTCACAGGTCCAGGAATGGCTGAAGGATTGCAATATTTACCTGGAGCTAACCCTGTAGATAGCACTACTGGGTGATCTGAAATAATATAATAATACTTTTAGCAAAAAAAAATATTTTCAATTTACAATCTTGACAAAGAATGAGAATAGAAGGGTTCAGAACCTTTGTGAAACATCACAGTGCAGTTGAGAAATATATGGCAAGTATAAATCCAATATGGATGGTGTTAAGAGATAGATGGGAGGTGTTGAATGGAGCTGAAGGATGTGACTAATAACAACTAACAACAACAAGATAACTAATGTAAAACATACTGTGTCCATAATAAGTATATAGGTTGAGAACCTTTGTGAAAGAGCACAGTTTGGGGGATATGGCATGTAGAGGCAAACCGGATGGACATCATGAAAATTATCGGAGGAAGTTCAGGAGTAAAAACATACAAAATATAATTATTGTAAAATTGACTGTGTCCATAAAATGTATATAGTATGTATAAGCTGGAAGTAGAGGCCTAAGCGTTGTTGTTCACTAGTTTACTCCAATTAGGGAAGGGGTTGTGGGGTTGGAAAGTAATAAAGGAAAAAAACATTTTAAAAAAGGATATGTATATATATGTATGTAAATGTATTTATATGTATGTATGTGTATATGTCTGTATGTGTATGTACATATATATATATATATATATATATATATATATATATATATATTTTTTTTTTGTGGGGAAAAAATCCTATGGGGGATTGGAAGTGATGCAGACAATTAAATTGATGGAAGTTACAATCTATCTGCAATATTAAAGCTGATCTACCCCCTAAGAAAAAAAAAGGGAAAAAAAGGGTGGTGTGAGTGCTATTTGGAAATGATAGAGCCTCTATGCCAACACTGGCAAACTGCATTCTGAGTTCTGCCCACCAGATGTCAGTATAACTCAATATTCAGTGACTCTGCAATTCATCATATTACCATTAGATGTCCACATCTATCTTTCAAGTTTAGAGTGGAAGCAATTTATGCCTTGCTTCTCATGTGAAATCAACACAGAACAGATATACAGTATATTTAATACAGGTATTTATGCATGATATGAATTTTATTATTATTTGTAAACCATTTTTTTTTTTTTTTTTTTTTTTTTTTACAATTTCAAGTGATTCAGAGGACTCTTTGAACTTATCTTGGCCGTTGTTGAAGATGATATTTTCTGTGTTTCAGGGAGAGGACGGTTTTCCAGGTTTCAAAGGAGACATGGGCATCAAAGGAGACAAGGGAGAGCTCGGTGTCCTAGGGGCCAGAGGTGAAGACGGACCTGAGGGCCCCAAGGGTCGATCCGGCCCCAACGGAGAGGCTGGCCCCATCGGGTCCGCTGGAGAGAAGGTACTGACACCTCAGTATCACTATCGTCACTCTCTTGATTCGTTTTTACAAGCCTGTTTGCTATTTTAACCCTGTTTTATGTTGTGTAGGGTAAACTCGGTGTCCCCGGATTACCTGGCTACCCAGGAAGACAAGGACCTAAGGTATGTGATAACAGCACAAAACTGGCTACGGTATCAGTGTGTCCGTATATATCTCTATGTTACTGACTCTACCGTCTATATCTCTATGTTACTGACTCTACCATCTATATCTCTGTTACTGACTCTACCATCTATATCTCTATGTTACTGACTCTACCATCTATATCTCTGTTACTGACTCTACCATCCATCTCTACTGTTACTGACTCTACCATCTATATCTCTATGTTACTGACTCTACCATCTATATCTCTATGTTACTGACTCTACCATCTATATCTCTATGTTACTGACTCTACCATCTATCTCTCTATGTTACTGACTCTACCATCTATCTCTCTGTGTTACTGACTCTACCATCTATATCTCTATGTTACTGACTCTACCATCTATATCTCTATGTTACTGACTCTACCATCTATATCTCTATGTTACTGACTCTACCATCTATATCTCTATGTTACTGACTCTACCATCTATATCTCTATGTTACTGACTCTATGTTATTATGGTGATGTTACGTTGATGCTACAGTGATATTATGGTGATGTTACGGTAATATTACGGTGATATTATGTTG
Organism: Coregonus ussuriensis; assembly: GCA_031479575.1. Taxonomy (NCBI): domain Eukaryota; kingdom Metazoa; phylum Chordata; class Actinopteri; order Salmoniformes; family Salmonidae; genus Coregonus; species Coregonus ussuriensis. Next base: position 49,015,883 of record CM062486.1, read on the forward strand.
CTGTTACAGTGATGTTACAGTGATGTTACAGTGATGTTGTGTAATGAGAAAGGGGAGGGCAGCAGTTGAGAGTTGCATTTAACATTCTGCACCTCTCCCTTCTCCTCCCTTTCCCTTCTCCTCCCTCTCCCTCTCCCTTCTCCTCCCTCTCCTTCTCCCTTCTCCTCCCTCTCCCTTCTCCTCCCTCTCCCTCTCCCTTCTCCTCCCTCTCACTTCTCCTCCCTCTCCCTCTCCCTTCTCCTCCCTCTCCCTCTCCCTTCTCCTCCCTCTCCCTTCTCCTCCCTCTCCCTTCTCCTCCTTCTCCCTTCTCCTCCTTCTCCCTTCTCCTCCCTCTCCCCTCTCCTCCCTCTCCCTCTCCCTTCTCCTCCCTCTCCCTTCTCCTCCCTCTCCCTCTCCCTTCTCCTCCCTCTCCCCTCTCCTCCTTCTCCCTTCTCCTCACTCTCCTTCTCCCTTCTCCTCCCTCTGTAAACTGGTGACTGAGAGTTCAGTTTCTTAGCAGCCTCGCTCTGGCAGTCTCTGTTAACAGCTTTCCCCCAGGGTGAATTCACCAAACTATTTGCTATCGCCCTGCCTGTCTTAACTGTGGTGTAAGTCAGCCTAATCCTATCTCCTCTCCTCCTTCTCCTCCTCTCCTTCTCCTCCTCCTCCTCTCCTCCTCATCTCCTCCTCCTCTCCTCCTCCTCTCCTCCTCTCCTCCTCTACTCCTCCTCTCCTCTCCTCCTCCTCTCCTCCTCCTCTCCTCTACTCCTCTCCTCATCCTCTCCTCTACTCCTCCTCCTCCTCCTCCTCCTCCTCCTCCTCCTCCTATCCTCCTCCTCTCCTCCTCCTCCTCCTCCTCTCCTCTCCCTCTCCTTACCAGTAAATAAAACAATTAAGCCACAGAGATCCTTCTCACTGTCTCTCTCCACCTTCCAATGTTTTTTCAGTGCTGTCTAATGGAATGGGTTTATTCTACACCAGATAGCACAGTCACAGATGGACATACACATACTGTATGAGAGAGCATGCACATGCATAAACACTTCCGCCATTTCAAGTAGACACTTTTGCTATGTGTGCTATGAAGCACATAAACTATAACTTTGTTTCTCTACTTTGTCTGTATTTTCCAATGCTGCTTGAAGGGAGGCTACAATGGTAATCTCCTCTGGATTCCTTCTTTATCCAACATGGTGATGGTCCAATGCCACATTGAGCCTTTAACTTCGTCATTTATTTGACTGGCATTGTGATTTCCATCAGTGGTAGTAGCCTGTGATAGCAGAACAGCGCAATGTCTGATGTGTATCCAACAGGAGATGGAGCTTTCCCCTCTATTGTCTATTTGCTTTACCCACCCAGTATATCTATTTTGTGTTGGGTTGTCACTAGTTACCACAGCCACCAAGTCGTAATAATGGCTAAACCCTTCCTATTTCTAAAATGTATCTTCTTAAAAATCTGATTTTAAACCTAACCCTAACCTTAACCACACTGCTAACCTTAAATTAAGACCAAAAAGTGCATTTTTGTTTTCATCAAAACAAAATATTCAAGAGCCAATTTCGACTTTGTAGCTGTGGTAACTAGTGACAACCCCTTATGTTGTTTTTTCCTGTGTGCTAACAAGCTAGCGTCTCATGTTTTGAGCCTGACAGGAGGCTTGAAGAGCAAAGCCTTTTACCATGATTCCCATATGTCCCTTTATGTTGTCCATCAATAATGACAAACCTCCTGGTATTGACAACTTAGATGGCAATGACCCTCTCCCGAGTGGCGCAGTGGTCTAAGGCACTGCACCGCAGTGCTAGCTGTGCCACTAGAGATCCTGGTTCGTATCCAGGCTCTGTTGTAGCTCTGTTGTAGCCGGCCGCGACTGGGAGACCCATGGGGCGGCGCACAATTGGCCCAGCATCGTCCAGGGTAGGGGAGGGAATGGCCGGCAGGGATGTAGCTCAGTTGGTAGAGGATGGCGTTTGCTACGCCAGGGTTGTGGGTTCGATTCCCACGGGGGGCCAGTATGAAAAAAATAAAAAAATAATGTATGCGCTCACTAACTGTAAGTCCCTCTGGATAAGAGCGTCTGCTAAAAATTACTAACATTTTTTTTAAATGAAAGCTACTGAGGATGTTAGCTGCCTCTATAGCCACTCCAATCTGTCATATCTTTAATCTGAGCCTAGAGGAAAGTCTTTGTCCTCAGGCCTGGAGGGAAGCAAAAGTTATTCCACTACCCAAGAGTGGGAAAGCGGCCTTTGCTGGTTTTAACATCAGACCATCAGCTTGCTGTCAGCTCTTGGCAAACTGTTGGAAAAAATGGTGTTTGACCAAATTCAATGCTATTTCTCTGTGAACAAATTAACAACAGACTTTCAGCATGCTTATAGAGAAAGGCACTCAATTGTACTGCACTGACACAAATGATTGATGATTGGCTGAAATAAATTGATAATAAGAAGATTATGGGAGCTGTATTGTTAGACTTCAGTGCAGCCTTTGATATTATTGACCATAACCTGTTGTTAAGAAAACATATTTGTTATGGCTTTTCAACCTCTGTCATATTGTGGATTCAGAGCTATCTATCTAATTTATTTAATGGAAGCTTCTCTAATGTCAAACATGTAAATTGTGGTGTACCACAGGGCAGCTCTCTTGGCCCTCTGCTCTTTTCTAGGTTTACCAATTACATGTGTGTCCATGTATGCTGATGAGTCAACCATATACGCATCAGCAACCACAGCTAATGAAGTCACTAAAACACTTAACAAAGAGTTGCAGTCTGTTTTGGAATGGGTGGCCAGTAATAAACTGAACATCTCTAAAACTAAGAGCATTGTATTTGGTACAAAATATTCCCTAAGCTCTAGACCTCAGCTGAATCTGGTAATGAATGGTGTGGCTGTTGAACAAGTTGAGGAGACTACATTACTTGGTGTTACCTTAGATTGTAAACTGTCATGGTCAAAACATATAGATTCAATGGTTGTAAAGATGGGGAGAGGTCTGTCCGTAATATATAGTTTTTTAAAATTATTTTTACTCCACACTCCAAAAAGCAAGTCCTGCATGTTCTAGTTATGTCTTATCTTGATTATTGTCCAGTCATGTGGTCGAGTGCTGCAAGGAAATACTTAGCTAAGCTGCAGCTGGCCCAGAACAGAGCGGCGCGTCTTAATCTTCATTGTAATCAGAGGGCTAATATTAATACTACAGTGCCTTGCAAAATTATTCATCCCCCATGGCGTTTTTCCTATTTTGTTGCATTACAACCTGTAATTTAAATGGATTTTTATTTGGATTTCATGTAATGGACATACACAAAATAGTCCAAATTGGTGAAGTGAAATGAAAAAATTAACTTGTTTCAAAAAATTATAAAAAATAAATAACGGAAAAGTGGTGCGTGCATATGTATTGACCCTCTTTGCTATGAAGCCCCTAAATAAGATCTGGTGCAACCAATTACCTTCAAAAGTCACATAATTAGTTAAATAAAGTCCACCTGTGTGCAATCTAAGTGTCACATGATATGTCACATGATCTCAGTATATATACACCTGTTCTGAAAGGCCCCAGAGTCTGCAACACCACTAAGCAAGGGGCACCACCAAGTAAGTGGCACCATGAAGACCGAGGAGCTCTCCAAACAGGTCAGGGACAAAGTTGTGGAGAACTACAGATCAGGGTTGGGTTATAAAAAAATATCAGAAATTTTGAACACCCCACGGAGCACCATTAAATCCATTATAAAAAAATGGAAAGAATATGTCACCCCAACAAACCTGCCAAGAGAGGGCCGCCCACCAAAACTCACGGACCAGGCAAGGAGGGCATTAATCAGAGAGGCAACAAAGAGACCAAAGATAACCCTGAAGGTGCTGCAAAGCTCCACAGCGGAGATTGGAGTATCTGTCCATTGGACCACATTAAGCTGTACACTCCACAGAGCTGGGCTTTGCGGAAGAGTGGCCAGAAAAAAGCCAAGAAGTGATGCACTCACAAGAAAAAAATAAGCAAACACGTTTGGTGTTCACCAAAAGGCATGTGGGAGACTCCCCAAACATATGGAAGAAGGTACTCTGGTCAGAAGAGACTAAAATTGAGCTTTTTGGTCATCAATGAAAACGCTATGTCTGGCGCAAACCCAACACCTCTCATCACCCCGAGAACACCATCCCCACGGTGAAGCATGGTGGTGGCAGCATCATGCTGTGGGGATGTTTTTCATCGGCAGGGACTGGGAAACTAGTCAGAACTGAAGGAATGATGGATGGCGCTAAATACAGGGACATTCTTGAGGGAAACCTGTTTCAGTCTTCCAGATATTTGAGACTGGGACGGAGGTTCACCTTCCAGCAGGACAATGACCCTAAGCATACTGCTAAAGCAACACTTGAGTGGTTTAAGGGGAAACATTTAAATGTCTTGGAATGGCCTAGTTAAAGCACAGACCTCAATCCAATTGAGAATCTGTGGTATGACTTAAAGATTGCTGTACACCAGCGGAACCCATACAACTTGAAGGAGCTGGAGCTGGTTTGCCTTGAAGAATGTGCAAAAATCCCAGTGGCTAGATGTGCCAATTTTATAGAGACATACCCCAAGAGACTTGCAGCTGTAATTGCTGCAAAAGGTGGCTCTACAAAGTATTGACTTTGGGGGGGTGAATAGTTATGCATGCTCAAGTTTTCTGTTTTTTTTGTCTTATTTCTTGTTTGTTTCACAATAAAAATGATTTTGCATCTTCAAAGTGGTAGGCATGTTGTGTAAATCAAATGATACAAACCCCCCAAAAAATCCATTTTAATTCCAGGTTGTAAGGCAACAAAATACGAAAAATGCCAAGGGGGGTGAATACTTTCGCAAGCCACTGTATGTATGCCAGTCTAAGAGTTGAGGAAAGACTGACTGATTCATTTCTTGTTTTTATAAGAATTCCAACTTGTTTGCATAGTCAACTTACACACAGCACTGACACACACACACACTTGCCACACCAGACATGCCACCAGGGGTCTTTTCACAGTCCCCAGGTCCAGAACAAATTCAAGGAAACTTACAGTATTATACAGAGCCATGAACAAACTCATATAGTGTTAGTGAACAGCAAACCTGGTTTAAAAAAACAAATAAAGCAACACCTCACGGCACAACGCCTCTCCCCCATGTGGCCTACTTGTTGTGTGTATGTACTGACGTGTATGTGTAGCTGATAAATGCAGACAAACACACATGCACGTTAATGTTTTTAAATGTGTCAAAAGTCTAATGGGGATCCTAATAAATCAAATCAAATATTCTCTATGGGACTTGGATAGAAAGGACAGAGGCTACATGAGACGCATAGCACCTCTTCTTATCAGCTCTTCCACTCAACTAACAATCTCTCTGTCCGTTCACAGGGCTCCAATGGCTTCCCTGGGTTCCCCGGCTCCAACGGAGAGAAGGGGGGACGGGTGAGGCACTTTAGATTACTACTTGACTTATTAACTTATTTTCAAAGACTTCTATGGTGCTCTGGAGTATCACTATTCACCCTCGATGACACCAGTCTGAATCTGGAGAATTACTATATCTCTCTTCACCCTCTGAATCTGTCTGAAGAACTCTTGTGGAGCTATAGTCCTTAACCTCCAAGTAGAGTCTAGAATAACTACTGTCAAAGTAAAATAGGACAGTAGAGTCATGAACTAATGTCAAAATGGAGGAAGTGGAGGGGTGGAGGGTGTGGTGGGGAAGTGGAGGGTGAGGTAGGGAATTGGAGGGTGAGGTAGGGAAGTGGATGGTGAGGTAGGGAAGTGGATGGTGAGGTAGGGAAGTGGAGGGTGAGGTCGGGAAGTGGAGGGTGAGGTGGGGAAGTGGAGTGTGAGGTAGGGAAGTGGAGGGTGAGGTAGGGAAGTGGAGGGTGAGGTAGGGAAGTGGAGGGTGAGGTGGGGAAGTGGAGGGTGAGGTAGGGAAGTGGAGGGTGAGGTAGGGAAGTGGAGGGTGAGGTAGGGAAGTGGAGGGTGAGGTAGGGAAGTGGAGGGTGAGGTAGGGAAGTGGATGGTGAGGTAGGGAAGTGGAGGGTGAGGTGGGGAAGTGGAGGGTGAGTTGGGGAAGTGGAGGTTGAGGTGGGGAAGTGGATGGTGAGGTAGGGAAGTGGAGGGTGAGGTGGGGAAGTGGAGGGTGAGTTGGGGAAGTGGAGGTTGAGGTGGGGAAGTGGAGGGTGAGGTAGGGAAGTGGAGGGTGAGTTTGGGAAGTGGAGGGTGAGGTAGGGAAGTGGAGGGTGAGGTGGGGAAGTGGAGGGTGAGGTGGGGAAGTGGAGGGTGAGGTAGGGAAGTGGAGGGTGAGGTGGGGAAGTGGAGGGTGAGTTGGGGAAGTGGAGGTTGAGGTGGGGAAGTGGAGGGTGAGGTAGGGAAGTGGAGGGTGAGTTTGGGAAGTGGAGGTTGAGGTGGGGAAGTGGATGGTGAGGTAGGGAAGTGGAGGGTGAGTTGGGGAAGTGGAGGGGTGGAGGGTGAGGTGGGGAAGTGGAGGGGTGGAGGGTGAGGTAGGGAAGTGGAGGGTGAGGTGAGGAAGTGGAGGGTGAGGTAGGGAAGTGGAGGGTGAGGTGGGGAAGTGGAGGGTGAGGTGAGGAAGTGGAGGGTGAGGTAGGGAAGTGGAGGGTGAGGTGGGGAAGTGGAGGGTGAGGTGGGGAAGTGGAGGGTGAGGTAGGGAAGTGGAGGGTGAGTTGGGGAAGTGGAGGGGTGGAGGGTGAGGTGAGGTGGGGAAGGGGTATGGAAGAGAGGAGAAGAGAGGAGAAGAGAGGAGAAGAGAGGAGAAGAGAGGAGAAGAGAGGAGAAGAGAGGGAGGCTTTGGAGGCATTGCTGAAACAAGCTCCTTCCCTCTCAAACAGACAGTGAAGAGTGAGGAGTAGACACCTAGCTTGCGTACCAAATGGCACCCTATTCCCTGTGTAGTGCTCTATTTTTGAGTGTGCTACAGTATATTAGAGCACTATATAGGGAATAGGGTGTCATTTGGGACACCTCAGGAGCCAATATGCCAGAGCTGACAGGCAGGTCTCTGAGTAATGTCGGTATCTATTTACCGCTCGCTCTAATTTTATTATTTATTTCTCTAAAAGATATTCCGGATAGTTCTAGCTCACTCAGACTCTAAGCCCACAGAGTAGCGGAGGAGTCTGTCTTCATCTGAGCTGTAGAACGGTTGAATGACTTCAGAGTTAAGACTTTCTTGGAGGCCTAAACTTCTTCTGTGTGAATACATTAATCTATAATTACTGTTTGCAAAGGTTTTCTGTCAAGATTTAACTATATAATTATGCCGTCTAACTGTTTGCTTTCTGTGACAGCATAACGTTAGAATGTTTGTGCTTTGAACCCCCAGTCTCATGAATAAAGATGCTTGTGTGGTTGTGTGTGTTTTGCAGGGTATCGCTGGTAAATCCGGACCCAGGGGACAACGTGGCCCAACGGTAGTTACCTGAAAACTCATCTATCAGTCAATTCACAGTATATTTTCTCTAACTCACACTTTCTCTGAGTTGCTAGATGATGGTCTTCTCTGTGTTCTGTATCTAGGGTCCCCGTGGTGGAAGAGGTGCCAGAGGACCAACCGGAAAGCCAGGTGCTAAGGTAAGTTACATCTGTCTCTAATTGAAGTATCATATTTTAATCATCAACTTTTAAAGCTGGCTTTAAAACCCACTTCTACAGACTATCATTCTCATAGTCCTAGTCCCAATTTGGGTTGTATTTTACCACCTATTTTACCTGCTATGATTCTAAATGTATCTTGTTTTTATTATATTCTTGTTTGTAAGTAGAGCTTTGAGATAACTCTGGAATGAAAAGTTATATACAAATTAAATGTATTATGATTATTGTTATTATTATGATTATTATCTCTTTTAGTTTACACACAAAATGTATTTCCATATCACCTGTTGTCACTCTACATAATACAATACAGTACCAATGCCTCTGACCTCTGACCTCTGACCTTTGACTGTGTCTGTCTGTGGTGTGTTCATGACTAACCTTCACACACTGTCTCTGTATCTGACTGTCTCTGTCTGCTGCCTCCACAGGGAACATCAGGTAATGACGGGCCTCCGGGTGGACCAGGAGAGAGAGTGAGTTCTAGTCTGCTGTTCTATTGATTTTTTTTTCTTCTCCTGTCAAGCCTTATAATAAAAAGGGCATTGTCTTTCAACAATTTCCTCATGAGATGGAGGCACGTGATGAGGGTTATGATTTTCTGAAGTTCATCTTCTTCTTCTTCTATCTCAGGGACCCCAAGGACCCCAGGGGCCAGTCGGCTTCCCAGGACCAAAGGGCCCTAACGTAAGTACCCTTCCCAGGACCAAAGGGCCCTAACGTAAGTACCCTTCCCAGGACCTAAGGGCCCTAAAGTAAGTACCCTTCCCAGGACCCCAGGGGCCAGTCGGCTTCCCAGGACCAAAGGGCCCTAACGTAAGTACCCTTCCCAGGACCAAAGGGCCCTAATGTAAGTACCCTTCCCAGGACCAAAGGGCCCTAAAGTAAGTACCCTTCCCAGGACCTAAGGGCCCTAACGTAAGTACCCTTCCCAGGACCTAAGGGCCCTAACATTAGTACCCTCCCCTCTCCTTTACAATTGTTGATGGTACAGGTACATAGTATATGGTTATCATTCTATTTCAGCCATGTGGTCCCTATTAACTTAACCTGTCCACCTCATCTCCCACAGGGGCCCCCTGGTAAGGACGGACTTCCTGGTCACCCTGGACAGAGAGGAGAGACAGGTTTCCAGGGAAAGACTGGCCCCCCTGGGCCTGGAGGTGTTGTAGGACCTCAGGTAAGGTTCAAACATGGCCGCTAATAAGCATAAACATGAAACAGGGGTCTTCTGGAGCTCAGTTGGTAGAGCATGGTGCTTGCAATGCCAAGATAGTGGGTTTGTTTCCTGGGACCACCCACACGTACAAAATGTATGCACACATGACTATACAGTGGGGGGAAAAAAGTATTTAGTCAGCCACCAATTGTGCAAGTTCTCCCACTCAAAAAGATGAGAGAGGCCTGTAATTTTCATCATAGGTACACGTCAACTATGTCAGACAAATTGAGGAAAAAAAATCCAGAAAATCACATTGTAGGATTTTTAATGAATTTATTTGCAAATTATGGTGGAAAATAAGTATTTGGTCACCTACAAACAAGCAAGATTTCTGGCTCTCACAGACCTGTAACTTCTTCTTTAAGAGGCTCCTCTGTCCTCCACTCGTTACCTGTATTAATGGCACCTGTTTGAACTTATTATCAGTATAAAAGACACCTGTCCACAACCTCAAACAGTCACACTCCAAACTTCACAATGGCCAAGACCAAAGAGCTGTCAAAGGACACCAAAAACAAAATTGTAGACCTGCACCAGGCTGGGAAGACTGAATCTGCAATAGGTAAGCAGCTTGGTTTGAAGAAATCAACTGTGGGAGCAATTATTAGGAAATGGAAGACATACAAGACCACTGATAATCTCCCTCGATCTGGGGCTCCACGCAAGATCTCACCCCGTGGGGTCAAAATGATCACAAGAACGGTGAGCAAAAATCCCAGAACCACACGGGGGGACCTAGTGAATGACCTGCAGAGAGCTGGGACCAAAGTAACAAAGCCAACCATCAGTAACACACTACGCCGCCAGGGACTCAAATCCTGCAGTGCGAGACGTGTCCCCCTGCTTAAGCCAGTACATGTCTAGGCCCGTCTGAAGTGCATTTGGATGATCCAGAAGAGGATTGGGAGAATGTCATATGGTCAGATGAAACCAAAATATAACTTTTTGGTAAAAACTCAACTCGTCATGTTTGGAGGACAAAGAATGCTGAGTTGCATCCAAAGAACACCATACCTACTGTGAAGCATGGGGTTGGAAACATCATGCTTTGGGGCTGTTTTTCTGCAAAGGGACCAGGACGACTGATCCGTGTAAAGGAAAGAATGAATGGGGCCATGTATCGTGAGATTTTGAGTGAAACCCTCCTTCCATCAGCAAGGGCATTGAAGATGAAACGTGGCTGGGTCTTTCAGCATGACAATGATCCCAAACACACCGCCCGGGCAACGAAGGAGTGGCTTCGTAAGAAGCATTTCAAGGTCCTGGAGTGGCCTAGCCAGTCTCCAGATCTCAACCCCATAGAAAATCTTTGGAGGGAGTTGAAAGTCTGTGTTGCCCAGCAACAGCCCCAAAACATCACTGCTCTAGAGGAGATCTGCATGGAGGAATGGGCCAAAATACCAGCAACAGTGTGTGAAAACCTTGTGAAGACTTACAGAAAACGTTTGACCTGTGTCATTGCCAACAAAGGGTATATAACAAAGTATTGAGAAACATTTGTTATTGACCAAATACTTATTTTCCACCATCATATGCCAATAAATTCATTAAAAATCCTACAATGTGATTTTCTGGATTTTTTTTTCTCATTTTGTCTGTCATAGTTGACGTGTACCTATGATGAAAATTACAGGCCTCTCTCATCTTTTTAAGTGGGAGAACTTGCACAATTGGTGGCTGACTAAATACTTTTTTTCCCCACTGTAAGTCACTTTGAATAAAAGTGTCTGCTAAATTATTTTAGTCATTTAGCAGACACCCTTATCCAGAGCAACTTACAGTAGTGAGTGCATAATTTTTTTTATATTTTTTTGTACTGGTCCCCCGTGGGAATTGAACCTACAACCCTGGTAATGCAAGCTCTACCAACTGAGCCACACGGGACATATGGTATGCTTTACTGTGATACAGTTTGTAGTGAGGGATTCTTGAAAGTCAGGACAATCCTTGTTAAGCAGGGACATTTTATTTTTATAGTAAAAATAATATTTTGTTGCATTATTTGAGCTTAAAAATTACATTTAGGGGAATTTTATAAGGGAAAATATCTGTGTTTGGAATTTTTGTAATACTTTCAATATTATTAATTTCCATGTCGGCTCAATGTCTGGAAATGCCCTTGTCCGGGAACAAAGGATTCCAATTTCAAACTCTCCAAAACAAGTGCTTACAATTCTTAAAACTGGCAATAATTAATATTACCTGAAATATTATCTTATGTAGTTTCTTGCAATAGCACTCTGTGACTTTAAATAATATCTATCTTAAAACTGTGATTCCTAAAAGATGTGTTCGAAAATTTGGTCAACTCCGTCAGATTTGTCTAAAATTAATCAGGAATGAGCAGGGTCAGCTATACCATAAGGACCCCTTATTCATGCACTCATTACATGTGGTGCAACAAGACCACTCATGATCTGGAAAGTTCTCTACTTTTGATAGATTTAAGTAAACAATATTGGAATCACCATGGTTACAACCGTAAACTGTCAACTCCGTCTGCCTGATAGATTAAAATAGAATATGAATATGTACAATTTAATTTGTTTTTAGGGTCATAAAACAACTGAGGAAAAACTCAATTGCTACTGTGTAATACCACTTGAATGAAGAAGAAAAATGAAATGTTCATCAACTACGTCAGATTTTTTGTCTAACGTCAACTCCATCAGGGTGCTGAAAGTTCTAATAGAATGGTTATGTTTTTATTGGGGATTTTCAAATTAATAATTTTCCATATTTTACAAATGCTTTGTATTTACCTTTTATTTTTTAGAGGCAAAAATATGTCTGTTTTGAGTATCTTTTTGTCAACTCTGTCAGTGTCTTGTCGATTACTTGTCAATATTCAGAAAATATATTTGAATCATTGTTCTGCAACATATGCTTAAACTATTGATATATTTGAATGTTCTAAACCTAAGTGATCATGTTTGCTTTAAGAATGTTGTTTTATGTTCTAAATGTAGAAAAACATGCCAAAATGCTAACAAAATTAGCCCTGGAGCATTTAATAATAGTGCTATAAAACAAAACATAAATAAGTTTGGAGATTTGTATTAAACTATGAAAAATGGATAAGAACGTCTGCTAAATGACTAAAATGTAAAATGTAAATGTATTACATATTTGAATAATCTAATGTTAGAATTAAATAATCAAGGCCTTTAAACACTTGTTGGACAATGATTGTAAAAATGAAATTACATTTTACATTTTAGTCATTTAGTCAAGCACCATGCTCTACCAACTGAGGCTGTGCCTTTTATGGCGTCTGACAGAAATCCAGTTAGTTGCATTTTATGATTCCTTTACATACTTGAGATTTGTCCCGTCTTTCAACAAACCCTGCGGGTTTGACCAACCGCTGGTGTTTTGTCTGTCTGACAGGGACCAACAGGAGAGACCGGCGGCATCGGAGAGAGAGGACACCCTGGCTCCCCTGGGCCCCCTGGAGAGCAAGGCTTACCCGGAGCTGCTGGGAAAGAAGGAGGAAAGGTAAACAGTGTTCTCACCCGGCCAAAGCACAAGACCAGGGCAAGAACATACCCTTTCGTATTAAATGGGGGGGAAATGGTTAAAAACACACAAACTGGGCTTTGTCTGTCTATTGAAATGCCAGAATAGGACCATCAACAACACTTACCGTTGTCATGGAAAACCTAATAGCACTTACAGGTATCTAACAAATGACCCCAATTGACTAAATCCTGAGAATAAATCTCTTGAAAATAGCAACAGTAAGTTGGCTTCTAAAATCCACTTGAAGACGATGATTATTAGATTGACATTCAAAGTGTGAATGTGGAGTAGGTGGAACAGACTCTTAGGATCTCATCTTTGAGAGAGAGAGAGAGAGAGAGAGAGAGAGAGAGAGAGAGAGAGAGAGAGAGAGAGAGAGAGAGAGAGAGAGAGAGAGAGAGAGAGAGAGAGAGAGAGAGAGAGAGAGAGAGAGAGAGAGAGAGAGAGAGAGAGAGAGAGAGAGAGAGACAGAGACAGAGACAGAGAGACGAAGATTGCATGACTGCTGCAGCACTCAGTACAGTAAACCTAACCTCTATGATTTAAGCTGAGAGCAAATAAAGAAAGGAACAGTAATGCGGCGTCCTCTTAACTTGATTATCTTGGCCCAGGAATATAACAGAGAGAGACTGGGGTGGTTTGGTGGAGTGAGGGAGATAGGTAGAAAAGTGGTGCCACTCCAATTAACCGTCACTGGTCTAATATTCTGTACTCTAATTGAATTTCCATTTGAGTCATTTAGCAGACGCTCTTATCCAGAGTCTTACAGTAGTGAGTCATTTAGCAGACGCTCTTATCCAGAGCCACTACAGTAGTGAGTCATTTAGCAGACGCTCTTATTCAGAGAGACTACAGTAGTGAGTCATTTAGCAGACGCTCTTATCCAGAGTCTTACAGTAGTGAGTCATTTAGCAGACGCTCTTATCCAGAGTCTTACAGTAGTGAGTCATTTAGCAGACGCTCTTATCCAGAGTCTTACAGTAGTGAGTCATTTAGCAGACGCTCTCATCCAGAGCCACTACAGTAGTGAGTCATTTAGCAGACGCTCTTATCCAGAGTCTTACAGTAGTGAGTCATTTAGCAGACGCTCTTATCCAGAGCCACTACAGTAGTGAGTCATTTAGCAGACGCTCTTATCCAGAGCCACTACAGTAGTGAGTCATTTAGCAGATGCTCTTATCCAGAGCACTATAGTAGTGAGTCATTTAGCAGACGCTCTTATCCAGTCTTACAGTAGTGAGTCATTTAGCAGACGCTCTTATCCAGAGCCACTACAGTAGTGAGTCATTTAGCAGACGCTCTCATCCAGAGCCACTACAGTAGTGAGTCATTTAGCAGACGCTCTCATCCAGAGCCACTACAGTAGTGAGTCATTTAGCAGACGCTCTTATCCAGAGCCACTACAGCAGTGAGTCATTTAGCAGACGCTCTTATTCAGAGAGACTACAGTAGTGAGTCATTTAGCAGACGCTCTTATCCAGAGTCTTACAGTAGTGAGTCATTTAGCAGACGCTCTTATCCAGAGTCTTACAGTAGTGAGTCATTTAGCAGACGCTCTAATCCAGAGCAATTTACAAATGGATTCAGACTTTACAATCATTCCATGTTGCTTATCAAGATAATTTGTCTGTTGTTACTAATACCAATGGAAAATGAGTTAATATTGGTTAATATTCACCTACAGCAATTGACAGACTATGTATTTCATGATTGTATTCTGTCTCAACTTGCACTCCTCTCTCCTCCAGGGTGACCCAGGTCCTATGGGTACATCTGGAAAGGTTGGCCCAGCCGGGCTCAGGGGCTTCCTAGGACAGAGAGGTCTTCCTGGGGCTAACGTAAGACAGAGCTCCCATCTACCTCCAGACAACACTTTCCACAGATACACCCAGCTCCAAGCTGCTATCACATACACACACACGCACGCACGCGCACACACACGCGCACACTGCTCCTCATTGGAGATATAGGAGGGATAAGGGTTATCATTATGGCCGTCTCTGGGCTACAGTAGTGGGTTAGAGTAGGTGTTTAGTCCTAGAGAGAGAGAGAGAGAGAGACCAGTGAAGAACAAACACCATTGTAAATACAACCCATATTTATGTTGATTTATTTTCCCATTTGTACTTTAACTATTTGCACATTGTTACAACACTGTATATATACATAATATGACATTTGAAATGTCTTTATTATTTTGAAACTTCTGAGTGTGATGTTTACTGTTAGTATTTATTGTTTATTTCACTTTTGTTTACTATCTACTTCACTTGCTTTGGCAATGTTAACATATGTTTCCCATGCCAATAAAGCCTTAAATTGAAATTGAAATTGAATTGAGAGAAGGTGTTTAACCCTAGAGAGAGAGAGCTTCGAGAGAGAGAGAGAGAGAGAGAGAGAGAGAGAGAGAGAGAGAGAGAGAGAGAGAGAGAGAGAGAGAGAGAGAGAGAGAGAGAGAGAGAGAGAGAGAGAGAGAGAGAGAGAGAGAGAGAGAGAGAGAGAGAGAGAGAGAGAGAGAGAGAGAGAGAGAGAGAGAGAGAGAGAGAGAGAGAGAGAGAGAGTACAGCAAAATCACAGTCTACTTGAACAGAGCAATACTCAGTCATGAGGCATCAAAGCCAAAGGAACTGAATAATATTAAGAAATGCTATAGATGGAAGGAAGGTAGTGTAGAAACCTACCAAAAAACGATTAGGCAACAACAAATTCAATCCCTTTTAGACAACTTCCTGGACAAAACGTTTCACTGTAATAGTGAAGGTGTAAACTTGGCAGTAGAAAACCTATACAGTATATTTGACCTCTCAGCTTCCCTATCAAATCTACAAATGTCAAGCTGAAAACCTAAGAAAATTACCAACAATGACAAATGGTTTGATGAAGAATATAAAAACCTAAGAAAGAAATTGAGGAACATATCCAACCAAAAACATAGAGACCCAGAAAACCTGAGCCTACGCCTTCACTATGGTGAATCACTAAAACAATACAGAAATACACTACGGAAAAAGAAGGAACAGCATGTCAGAAATCAGCTCAATGTAATTGAAGAATCCATAGACTCTAACCACTTTGGAAAACACTAAACAAACAACAACACGAAGAGTTATCTATCCAAAACTGAGATGTATGGGTAAACCACTTCTCCAATCTTTTTGGCCCTATAACAAAGAACAAACAGCAAAAAAATATACATGATCAAATACAAATCTTAGACTCAACTATAAAGACAACCAGAACCCACTGGATTCTCCAATTACATTGAATGAACTACAGGACAACATACAAACCCTCTAACCCAAAAAGGCTTGTAGTGTTGATGGTATCCTCAATGAAATGATAAAATATACAGACCACAAATTCCAATTGGCTATACTTAAACTATTTAACATCATCCTTAGCTCTGGCATCTTCCCCAATATTTGGAACCAAGGACTGATCAGCCCCAATCCACAAAAGTGGAGACAAATTTGACCCCAATAACTACCGTGGGATATGCGTCAACAGCAACCTTGGGAAAATCCTCTGCATTATCATTAACAGCAGACTCGTACATTTCCTCAGTGAAAACAATGTAATTAGCAAATGTCAAATTGGCTTTTTACCAAATTACCGTACGACAGACCTACGTATTCACCCTGCACACCCTAATTGACAAAGAAAGAAACCAAAACAAAGGCAAAGTCTTCTCATGCTTGTTGATTTCAAAAAAGCTTTTGACTCAATTTAGCATTTGACTATACACATTGATGGAAAGCGGTGTTGGGGGAAAAACATACAACATTATAAAATCTATGTACACAAACAACAAGTGTGCGGTTAAAATTGGCAAAAAACACACTAATTTCTTTCCACAGGGCCGTGGGGTGAGACAGGGATGCAGCTTAAGTCCCACCCTCTTCAACATATATATAAACGAATTGGCGAGGGCACTAGAACAGTCTGCAGCACCCGGCCTAAGAATCTGAAGTAAAATGTCTACTGTTTACTGACGATCTGGTGCTTCTGTCCCCAACCAAGGAGGGCCTACAGCAGCACCTAGATCTTCTGCACAGATCTGTCAGACCTGGGCCCTGACAGTAAATCTCAGTAAGACAAAAATAATGGTGTTCCAAAAAAGGTCCAGTTGCCAGGACCACAAATACAAATTCCATCTAGACACCGTTGCCCTAGAGCACACAAAAAACTATATACGTACCTCGGCCTAAACATCAGCGCCACAGGTAACTTCCACAAAGCTGTGAACGATCTGAGAGACAAGTCAAGAAAGGCCTTCTACACCTTCAAAAAGAACTGAACATTCGACATACATATTAGGATCTTTCAAAAAATACTTGAATCAGTTATAGAACCCATTGCCCTTTATGGTTGTGAGGTCTGGGGTCCGCTCACCAACCAAAATGGGACGAACACCAAATTGAGACTCTGCATGCAGAATTCTGCAACAATATCCTCTGTGTACAACGTAAAACTCAAAATAATGCATGCAGAGCAGAATTAGGCCGATACCCGCTAATTATCAAAATCCAGAAAATAGCCGTTAAATTCTATTTATAACTACTTAAAAGGAAGCGACTCTCAAACCTTCCAAAACAAAGCCATCACCTACAGAGAGTTGAACCTGGAGAAGAGTCCTCTAAGCAAGCTGGTCCTGGGGCTCTGTTCACAAACACAAACAGACCCCACAGAGCCACAGGACAACAACACAATTAGACCCAACCAAATAATGAGAAAACAAAAAGATAATTACTTGACACATTGGAAAGAATTAACAAAAAAACAGAGCAAACTAGAATGCTATTTGGCCCTAAACAGAGAGTACACAGTGGCAGAATACCTGACCACTGTGACTGACCCAAACTTAAGGAAAGCTTTGACTATGTACAGACTCAGTGAGCATAGCCTTGCTATTGAGAAAGGCCGCCGTAGACAGACCTGGCTCTCAAGAGAAGACAGGCTATGTGCACACTGCCCACAAAATGAGGTGGAAACTGAGCTGCACTTCATAACCTCCTGCCAAATGTATGACCATGTTAGAGACACATATTTCCCTCAGATTACAGCGATCCACAAAGAATTCCAAAACAAATCCAATTTTGATAAACTCCCTTATCTACTGGGTGAAATACCCCAGTATCCCATCACAGCAGCAATATTTGTGACCTGTTGCCACAAGAAAAGGGCAAGCCAGTGAAGAACAAACACCATTGTAAATCCAACCCATATTTATGTTTATTTATTTTCCCTTTTGTACTATGTCCACATCGTTACAACACTGTATATAGCCATAATATGACATTTGAAATGTCTTTATTCCTTTGAAACTTTTGTGAGTGTAATGTTTACTGTTCATTTTTTATTGTTTATTTCACTTTTGTTTATTATCTATTTCACTTGCTTTGGCAATGTTAACATATGTTTCCCATGCCAATAAAGCCCTTAAATTGAAATGTAAATTGAATTGGAAGAGAGAGAGAGAGAGAGAGAGAGAGAGAGAGAGAGAGAGAGAGAGAGAGAGAGAGAGAGAGAGAGAGAGAGAGAGAGAGAGAGAGAGAGAGAGAGAGAGAGAGAGAGAGAGAGAGAGAGAGAGAGAGAGAGAGAGAGAGAGAGAGAGAGAGAGAGAGAGAGAGAGAGAGAGAAGGTGTTTAGTAACTGACTGGGGGTATGGTTAGCAGACTCTAGTTTTCATAGCTCATTAAACTACCAGAGTACACACCTGAGACCTATTACCTAGGTTCAACACACACACACGTACAGACACACACACACAAACACACTACACACACACACACACACACACGCACTACACACTCCTCTCCTCCTCCCAGTTTTAGTGAGAGTGATATATTGGCCAATAAATAACTTTTGGTGCCCAGTTGAGAGCGGTTCTTCCAGGATCATAATACACTGTGGTAGACTGTGGCAGACACACACACACACACACACACACACACTGTGGCAGACTAGAGATGAGGGCAGTGTTTTGCTTGGCATATGGTACCTCTGCCACCATAATAATGGCTGGGAGTTATGACGCTGTTTTTATCTGCTAGATAGATGGTTGAGCCTTCAGAGCCTTGCTCTCTCTCACACACACACACACACACACACACACACACACACACACACACACACACACACACTCACACACACACACCATGTATGCATATACCCAGCAACATACTTTCTTTCTCTCTTTCATACACATGGTTAAAAGTCTAACCCTCCTCTCCTCTCCTCTCCTCTCCTCTCCTCTCCTCTCCTCTCCTCTCCTCTCCTCTCCTCTCCTCTCCTCTCCTCTCCATCCAGGGTCCAGCTGGTTTGAAAGGAGGTGAAGGACCACAGGGTGTCCAAGGCCCCGTCGTAAGTAGGATGTTACCATGGTTACACCATCGCTTCCCGCCACAGAGTCTTTATTGAGAAACGCAGTTGTCCTTTTAGAGACTCGGAGCAACCCCTTTTAGAGGCTCCAGAGGAGAATTGAAGAGGTTAAGCAGGTGGTTGGTCCATAATGAGGTCTGATTATAGCCTGGTAGGCTGGTAGGCAGGGCTGGTGGTTGGTCCATAATGAGGTCTGATTATAGCCTGGTAGGCTGGTAGGCAGGGCAGGTGGTTGGTCCATAATGAGGTCTGATTATAGCCTGGTAGGCTGGTAGGCAGGGCAGGTGGTTGGTCCATAATGAGGTCTGATTATAGCCTGGTAGGCTGGTAGGCAGGACAAGTGGTTGGTCCATAATAAGGTCTGATTATAGCCTGGTAGGCTGGTAGGCAGGGCAGGTGGTTGGTCCATAATGAGGTCTGATTATAGCCTGGTAGGCTGGTAGGCAGGGCAGGTGGTTGGTCCATAATGAGGTCTGATTATAGCCTGGTAGGCAGGGCAGGTGGTTGGTCCATAATGAGGTCTGATTATAGCCTGGTAGGCTGGTAGGCAGGGCAGGTGGTTGGTCCATAATGAGGTCTGATTATAGCCTGGTAGGCTGGTAGGCAGGCCAGGTGGTTGGTCCATAATGAGGTCTGATTATAGCCTGGTGATCCAAGATGGCGAAGTAGTGCAGTCCTGTTTCTGTCGTGTGTCTGTAAATAGCCTGTAAATACCCTGTTTTTTTGTATTTTTCGTACATATTTCCCTATCAGACTTTTCATCCTTCTACAAAATATACTTTCCTGCAACCCGCCTCACTCAATGTGGAACGGATTCTATTATTGACTTACCTTTTATCTAGAATCTAGAATCTCCAGTTGAAACTAGCTAGCCAGCTAACTAGCTACTTGCTATTAGCCACAGCTAGCGGTGTTTCACCCAGATCATTGGATTTTTTCCGCGGGATTAATTTTAATCACTGGACATTGATCACCGGATATTCGGCCAGTCTGCACAGCGCGTTATCGACCCAGAACATATCAGTTTTTCTGCCGGAATCACTGATTCTCTGGACCTTTAACTCCGGATTCATCGCTACCAGCTGGCTACAACAACAACAAAACGGACGCTGTGGTCTGGCTAATCATCCCGAGCTAGGCCCATCTCCCGGCTATCTACCTCTCTATCAACCGGACGGGACCACCTAGTGTTGACACGGAGCCCCGCCGATCCTACACGACTGGTCTGCCGACGAAATCGTCTGATGTGGTTACGACGTTAACCACGAAGATTCCATCCATCTGCTAGCCCTGGCCCGTTAGCACACGTTATCCGTGGCCTCTTACTCACTAAACTGAACTAGCTACTGAACTAGCTACTTGCTATTAGCCACAGCTAGCGGTGTTGCACCCAGAATATTGGATTTTTTTTCCGCGGGATTAATTTTTTTAATCACTGGACATTGATCACCGGATATTCGGCCAGTCTGCACAGCGCGTTATCGACCCAGAACATATCAGTTTTTCTGCCGGAATCACTGATTCTCTGGACCTTTAACTCCGGATTCATCGCTACCAGCTGGCTACAACAACAACAAAACGGACGCTGTGGTCTGGCTAATCATCCCGAGCTAGGCCCATCTCCCGGCTATCTACCTCTCTATCAACCGGACGGGACCACCTAGTGTTGACACGGAGCCCCGCCGATCCTACACGACTGGTCTGCCGACGAAATCGTCTGATGTGGTTACGACGTTAACCATGAAGATTCCATCCATCTGCTAGCCCTGGCCCGTTAGCACACGTTATCCGTGGCCTCTTACTCACTAAACTGAACTAGCTACTGAACTAGCTACTTGCTATTAGCCACAGCTAGCGGTGTTGCACCCAGAATATTGGATTTTCTTTTCGCGGGATTAATTTTTAATCACTGGACATTGATCACCGGATATTCGGCCAGTCTGCACAGCGCGTTATCGACCCAGAACATATCAGTTTTTCCGCCGGAATCACTGAATTCACTGGACCTTTAACTCCGGATTCATCGCTACCAGCTGGCTACAACAAAACGGACGTAGCACACGCTAGCCGTGGCCTCTTACTCACTAGCGCTTCACCACCGGACCTTATGATAACTCAGCTATACAGCTGATATCTGCTGGACTGTTCCTTTTTACGGTACTACATCCTGTTTATGTTTAGCCTCAGCCCAAACATGGTTAGTTTATTGTTGTTTCGGTTATTTCTAATTGTACTATATCACTGTAGACCCCCCAGCCTAGCTAAACCTGCCTTAGTTAGCTCCTTTGTCCCTCCGCCCATACACTCAGAGACCGACTCAATTGATGCCTCTAGAGATACTATCTCTTTCATTGTTACCCAACGCTTAGGTTTACCTCCACTTTACTCATATCCTTCCATATCCTTGTCTGTACATAATGCCCTGAATAATCTTTTCTATAACACCCGGAAATCTGCCCCCTTTATTCTATGTACCCAACGCACTAGAAGACCAGTTCTTAAAGCCTTTAGCCGTATCCTTATTCTAGTCCTCCTCTGTTCCTCTGGTGATGTAGAGGCTAACCCAGGGCCTGTAGCCCCCAGTATCACTCCTACTCCCCAGGAGCTATCATTTGATGACTTCTGTAATCGCAAAAGTCTTGGTTTCTTGCACATAAATATCAGAAGTCTACTTCCTAAGTTTGAGTTATTCACTGCGTTAGCACACTCTGCCAACCCTGATGTTCTAGCAGTGTCTGAATCCTGGCTCAGGAAGGCCACCAAAAATTCTGAAATTTCCATCCCCAACTATAACATTTTCCGTCTAGATAGAACTGCCAAAGGGGGTGGAGTTGCAATCTACTGTAGAGATAGCCTGCAGAGCTCTATGATACTATCCAGGTCTGTGCCCAAACAGTTTGAGCTTCTACTTCTAAAAATCCACCTTTCCAGAAATAAGTCTCTCACTGTTGCCGCTTGCTACAGACCCCCCTCAGCCCCCAGCTGTGCCCTGGACACCATATGTGAATTGATTGCCCCCCATTTATCCTCTGAGTTTGTACTGCTTGGTGACCTAAATTGGGATATGCTTAATACCCCAGCCATCCTACAATCCAAGCTAGATGCCCTCAACCTCACGCAAATTATCAACGAACCTACCAGGTACAACCCTAAATCCTTAAACATGGGTACCCTCATAGATATCATCCTGACTAACATACCCTCTAAATACACCTCAGCTGTCTTCAACCAGGATCTCAGCGATCACTGCCTTATTGCCTGCGTCCGTAACGGGTCTGCGGTCAAACGACCACCCCTCATCACTGTCAAACGCTCCCTAAAACACTTTAGCGAGGAGGCCTTCCTAATTGACCTGGCCCAGGTATCCTGGATGGATATAGATCTCATTCCGTCAGTAGAGGATGCCTGGTTGTTCCTTAAAAGTAATTTTTCCTCTCAATCTTAAATAAACATGCCCCATTCAAAAAATACAGAACTAAGAACCGATATAGCCCCTGGTTCTCCTCAGACTTGACTGCCCTTGACCAGCACAAAAACATCCTGTGGCGTACAGCATTAGCATCAAATAGCCCCCGCGATATGCAACTTTTCAGGGAAGTTAGGAACCAATATACACAAGCAGTCAGGAAAGCAAAGGCTAACTTTTTCAAACAGAAATTTGCATCCTGTAGCACTAACTCCAAAAAGTTTTGGGACACTGTAAAGTCCATGGAGAATAAGAGCACTTCCTCCCAGCTGCCCACTGCACTGAGGCTAGGAAACACTATCACCACCGATAAATCTACAATAATCGAGAATTTCAACAAGCATTTTGCTACAGCTGGCCATGCTTTCCATCTGGCTACCACTAACCCGGCCACCAACTCTGCACCCTCTGCTGCAACTTGCCCATGCCCCCCCCCGCTTCTCCTTCACACAAATTCAGACAGCTGATGTTTTGAAAGCGCTGCAAAATCTGGACCCCTACAAATCAGCTGGGCTAGACAATCTGGACCCTTTCTTTCTAAAACTAGCCGCCGAAATTGTCGCAACCCCTATTACTAGTCTGTTCAACCTCTCTTTCATAACGTCTGAGATCCCCAGAGATTGGAAAGCTGCCGCGGTCATCCCCCTCTTCAAAGGGGGTGACACTCTAGATCCAAACTGCTACAGACCTATATCCATCCTGCCCTGCCTTTCGAAAGTATTCGAAAGCCAAGTTAACAAACAGATCACCGACCATTTCGAATACCACCGTACCTTCTCCGCTATGCAATCCGGTTTCCGAGCTGGTCACGGGTGCACTTCAGCCACGCTCAAGGTCCTAAACGATATTATAACCACGATTGATAATAGACAGTACTGTGCAGCCGTCTTCATCGACCTGGCCAAGGCTTTCGACTCTGTCAACCACCGCATTCTTATTGGCAGACTAAATAGCCTTGGTTTTGTCAAATGACTGCCTCGCCTGGTTCACCAACTACTTCTCAGATAGAGTTCAGTGTGTCAAATCGGAGGGCCTGTTGTCTGGACCTATGGCAGTCTCTATGGGGGTGCCACAGGGTTCAATTCTTGGGCCGACACTTTTCTCCGTGTATATCAATGATGTCGCTCTTGCTGCTGGTGACTCTCAGATCCACCTCTACGCAGACGACACCATTTTGTATACATCTGGCCCTTCATTGGACACTGTGTTAAGAAACCTCCAAACGAGCTTCAATGCCATACAACAATCCTTCAGTAGCCTTCAACTGCTCTTAAACACTAGTAAAACTAAATGCATGCTTTTCAATCGAACGCTGCTAGCACCCGCCCACCCGACTAGAATCACCACTCTCGACGGGTCTGACCTAGAGTATGTGGACAACTACAAATATCTAGGTGTCTGGTTAGACTGTAAACTCAACTTCCAGACTCACATAAAGAATCTCCAATCCAAAGTTAAATCTAGAATCGGCTTCCTATTTCGCAACAAAGCCTCCTTCACTCATGCTGCCAAACATGCCCTCGTAAAACGGACTATCCTACCGATCCTTGACTTCGGCGATGTCATTTACAAAATAGCCTCCAACACTCTACTCAGCAAATTGGATGTAGTCTATCACAGTGCCATCCGTTTTGTCTCCAAAGCCCCATACACTACCCACCACTGTGACCTGTACGCTCTTGTTGGCTGGTCCTCACTACATGTTCGTCGTCAAACCCACTGGCTCCAGGCCATCTATAAATCACTGCTAGGCAAATCCCTGCCTTATCTTAGCTCATTGGTCACCATAGCAGCACCCACCCGTAGTCTGCGCTCCAGCAGGTATATCTCACTGGTCATTCCCAAAGCCAACACCTCTTTTGGCCGCCATTCCTTCCAGTTCTCTGCTGCCAATGACTGGAACGAATTGCAAAAATCTCTGAAGCTGGAGACTCTTATCTCCCTCAATAACTTTAAGCATCACATCAGTTGTCAGAGCACCTTACCGATCACTGCACCTGTACACAGCCCATCTGAAATTAGCCCACCCAACTACCTCATCCCTATATTGTTATTTATTTTGCTCTTTTGCACCCCAGTATCTCTATTTGCACATCATCTCTTGCACAGCTAGCATTCCAGTGTTAATACTATTGTAATTATTCTGCACTATAGCCTATTTATTGCCTTACCTCCATAACTTGCTACATTTGCACACACTGTATATATATATTTTCTGTTGTATTTCTGACTTTATGTTTTTTTTACCCCATATGTAACTCTGTGTTGTTTTTATTGCACTACTTTGCTTTATCTTGGCCAGGTCGCAGTTGTAAATGAGAACCTGTTCTCAACTGGCTTACCTGGTTAAATAAAGGTGAAATAAATAAAATAAAAAAATAAAAATAGGCTGGTAGGCAGGCCAGGTGGTTGGTCCATAATGAGGTCTAATTATAGCCTGGTAGGCTGGTAGGCAGGCCAGGTGGTTGGTCCATAATGAGGTCTGATTATAGCCTGGTAGGCTGGTAGGCAGGGCAGGTGGTTGGTCCATAATGAGGTCTGATTATAGCCTGGTAGGCTGGTAGGCAGGGCTGGTGGTTGGTCCATAATGAGGTCTGATTATAGCCTGGTTGGCTGGTAGGCAGGGCTGGTGGTTGGTCCATAATGAGGTCTGATTATAGCCTGGTAGGCTGGTAGGCAGGGCAGGTGGTTGGTCCATAATGAGGTCTGATTATAGCCTGGTAGGCTGGTAGGCAGGGCAGGTGGTTGGTCCATAATGAGGTCTGATTATAGCCTGGTAGGCTGGTAGGCAGGGCAAGTGGTTGGTCCATAATAAGGTCTGATTATAGCTTGGTAGGCTGGTAGGCAGGGCAGGTGGTTGGTCCATAATGAGGTCTGATTATAGCCTGGTAGGCTGGTAGGCAGGCCAGGTGGTTGGTCCATAATGAGGTCTGATTATAGCCTGGTAGGCTGGTAGGCAGGCCAGGTGGTTGGTCCATAATGAGGTCTAATTATAGCCTGGTAGGCTGGTAGGCAGGCCAGGTGGTTGGTCCATAATGAGGTCTGATTATAGCCTGGTAGGCTGGTAGGCAGGGCAGGTGGTTGGTCCATAATGAGGTCTGATTATAGCCTGGTAGGCTGGTAGGCAGGGCTGGTGATTGGTCCATAATGAGGTCTGATTATAGCCTGGTTGGCTGGTGGGCAGGGCAGGTGGTTGGTCCATAATGAGGTCTGATTATAGCCTGGTAGGCTGGTAGGCAGGGCAGGTGGTTGGTCCATAATGAGGTCTGATTATAGCCTGGTAGGCTGGTAGGCAGGGCAGGTGGTTGGTCCATAATGAGGTCTGATTATAGCCTGGTAGGCTGGTAGGCAGGACAAGTGGTTGGTCCATAATAAGGTCTGATTATAGCTTGGTAGGCTGGTAGGCAGGGCAGGTGGTTGGTCCATAATGAGGTCTGATTATAGCCTGGTAGGCAGGGCAGGTGGTTGGTCCATAATGAGGTCTGATTATAGCCTGGTAGGCTGGTAGGCGGGGCAGGTGGTTGGTCCATAATGAGGTCTGATTATAGCCTGGTAGGCTGGTAGGCAGGCCAGGTGGTTGGTCCATAATGAGGTCTGATTATAGCCTGGTAGGCAGGGCAGGTGGTTGGTCCATAATGAGGTCTGATTATAGCCTGGTAGGCTGGTAGGCAGGGCAGGTGGTTGGTCCATAATGAGGTCTGATTATAGCCTGGTAGGCTGGTAGGCAGGCCAGGTGGTTGGTCCATAATGAGGTCTGATTATAGCCTGGTAGGCTGGTAGGCAGGCCAGGTGGTTGGTCCATAATGATGTCTAATTATAGCCTGGTAGGTTGGTAGGCAGGCCAGGTGGTTGGTCCATAATGAGGTCTGATTATAGCCTGGTAGGCTGGTAGGCAGGGCAGGTGGTTGGTCCATAATGAGGTCTGATTATAGCCTGGTATGCTGGTAGGCAGGGCAGGTGTGAGGTCTGATTATAGCCTGGTAGGCTGGTAGGCAGGCCAGGTGGTTGGTCCATAATGAGGTCTGATTATAGCCTGGTAGGCTGGTAGGCAGGGCAGGTGGTTTATGACCATCAGCTAGAAACAGGGGGCTGGTTTCTCTTTGAACCCCAAAATGATATCTACTCTACTGCAGTGATAAAACACTCCAAAGCTGCCTGGAGTGGCTGCCGGGGTTGTGAGAATAGAATCTCTTACGGATTTGAATGACAGACAGGCAACTTTGAAATGTCTGACATTTATTGAGAGCGATAAACACTGTCTCTCTATAATTGGTCAGAAGTGACAGAGCACTGTTAGAGAGATAACAATAAACCAGAGTAAAGGAGAGGAGAGGAGAGGAGAGGAGAGGAGAGGAGAGGAGAGGAGAGGAGAGGAGAGGAGAGGAGAGGAGAGGAGAGGAGAGGAGAGGATATGCATGGCATGCATAATGTAACTAGGGGGGTTGAAATGAGTGTTCAGTTGGAAGCATTCTCTTATTCTAGTGTTCCAATGTGAGAATGGATGCATAATACGTTTCTGAACAAAGGAAGAATTCTGATTCTGGGGGTTCTGAATGTGCAAAGATTCTACGGGTTCTGAATGTGCGAAGATTCTATTGAACAGGAAAGAGTGAGTGCTGAGCGACGGCTGGAAGTCGCGAAAATACATTTTTGTGTATCACAACGACGTCAGAGAAATTCACCTTCAAAGCTAATTGTATGACTCGGTAAAGTTCCTACACACACACACACTCACTCACTCACTCACGCACACAAGCCATTTGATATTTCCCTCCATCGATTTCTCGCCAGCGGATGAGTCGGTGTTCAGCTGCAGGGAGAAGTGTGTGTTACGTTTAGTCAGAACAGAACATGGTGTGGGTGTTCGAGTGTGTGAGTGTGAGTGTGTGTGTGTGTGTGTGTGTGTGTGTGTGTGTGTGTGTGTTTGTGTACATTAGAGCTTAGTCAAAAGGACTTAATCCAAAGCGATAAATAGAACGATAAGTTTAGAACGTTAATGTGCACCAAAGACTTTTATTGTTATTGTCCTTTCAACTACTAAACCTAACGGTTGTAGCCATCATTTCTCCCATTAACAGTCACCCATATTAGCAAACTATTTATTTTATTTTATTGAACCTTTATTTAAGATTCATGCTGAGACCACAGTCTCTTTCACAGATGAGCCCTGCATGAACACATCAATAAACAATTACATCTATATGCACATCAGTTACACTATACATATCTATATACACATTAATTACACTATACATATCTACAGTATATACACATTAATTACACTATACATATCTATATACACATCAATTACACTATACATATCTACAGTATATGCACATCAATTACACTATACATATCTATATACACATAATTTACACTATACATATATATATACACATCAATTACACTATACATATCTATGTACACATCAATTACACTATACATATCTATATACACATCAATTACACTATACATATCTACAGTATATGCACATAAATTACACTATACATATCTATATACACATCAATTACACTATACATATCTATATACACATCAATTACACTATACACATCTATGTACACATCAATTACACTATACATATCTATATACACATCAATTACACTATACATATCTACAGTATATGCACATCAATTACACTATACATATCTATATACACATCAATTACACTATACATATCTATATACACATCAATTACACTATACATGAAAATCTAAATACAATCATATGAAACTAACACATTGTTCAGTAAAAGGCCGTCTAACATCCTCTTGAATTGCCCTAGAGGCACCAACTCCTCCAGCTTTTAGGGCTTTTGGAGATCATTCCACAGGAGAGGCGTAAAAAAAACTAAAAGCTAATTTACCTAACTGGGTGCAATGCGCTATGATAAACTGCGTCCAATTGGCTTCAATACAGTGGCAGCTGCATTGTTATAGACGATATCGCCATGATCTATAACCGGAATGAATGTTTACATTTTAGTCATTTAGCAGACGCTCTTATCCAGAGCGACTTACAGTTAGTGAATACATATTTTTTTGTTGTTGTTTTTTTTATACTGGCCCCCCGTGGGAATCAAACCCACAACCCTGGCGTTGCAAACGCCATGCTCTATCAACTGAGCTACATCCCTGCCGGCCATTCCCTCCCCTACCCTGGACGAATTGTGCGCCGCCCATGAGTCTCCCGGTCGCGGCCAGCTGCGACAGAGCCTGGATTCGAACCAGGATCTCTAGTGGCACAGTTAGCACTGCGATGCAGTGCCTTAGACCACTGCGCCACTTGACTGAATGATTTGTTTTCTGCTATTTAACAAAAGACAGGACCTGTTCCTATAGAAGCCTATTTGAAATATTAATTTCTTAACTAACTCATCAACAGGCTTTTTTGAAAGATAGATTTTTACATATACTTGGTTCTACCTGCTTTAACCACCAACTAAAGTTCAACAAAGTCTTTCTGCAATAAAGGCAGATTGAAGCCCTGGCAGAGTCTGGTACCGTTTCTCTAGTATACTACTTAGAGTAATAGACGATATCAGCAAAATGCCTGCGATAATCGGTGTCGATTATTTTTGGTTTATCGACCCAGCTCTTGTGTGTGTGTGTGTGTGTGTGTGTGTGTGTGGTGTGTGTGTTTGTGTGTGGTGTGTTTGTGTGTGTGTGTGTGTGTGTTGTGTGTGTGTGTGTGTGTGTGTGTGTGTTGTGTGTGTGTGTGTGTGTTGTGTGTGTGTGGGTGTGTGGGTGTGTGTGGTGTGGGTTGTGTGGGAGGGTGTGTGGTATGCGTGCATGTGCATTTGTTTTTGTTTATATTAGAAAAGTGAATATGAACTTTGACTACAATTGACTTCAAGTAATCCATAACAGTCATTATAGTCAAGGTGCAACCCATAACATAACATCAGATTTTCTGTCAGTATTTTGTTCCTAGCAGTAGCTAGTGTTATGTGTGGTTCCTTATTAGAGAGTACTGCAGCGAGCTTCAAAGGCTGTTCTCTTAGTGCTGCCTGATTGGCTAGTCTGAATACAGGCCTGAGGAGCTTGTGCTGTATCCTTTGTGGTCAACATCAATAGATGCTAGCCCTTAAAGCCATCAGGGGTCATTTTTGAATAAGTATATATGCATATACAGTGAAGGGGAAAAAAGTATTTGATCCCCTGCTGATTTTGTATGTTTTGCCCACTGACAAAGAAATGATCAGTCTATAATTTTAGTGGTAGGTTTATGTGAACAGTGAGAGACAGAATAACAACAAATAAATCCAGAAAAACGCATGTCAAAAATGTAATAAATTGATTTGCATTTTATTGAGGGAAATAAGTATTTGACCACCTCTCAATCAGAAAGATTTCTGGCTCCCAGGTGTTAAAGGGAGTGCTCCTAATCTCAGTTTGTTACCTGTATAAAAGACACCTGTCCACAGAAGCAATCAATCAATCAGATTCCAAACTCTCCACCATGGCCAAGACAAAAGAGCTCTCCAAGGATGTCAGGGACAAGATTGTAGACCTACACAAGGCTGGAATGGGCTACAAGACCATCGCCAAGCAGCTTGGTGAGAAGGTGACAACAGTTGGTGCGATTATTCGCAAATGGAAGAAACACAAAATAACTGTCAATCTCCCTCGGCCTGGGGCTCCATGCAAGATCTCACCTCGTGGAGTTGCAATGATCATGAGAACGGTGAGGAATCAGCCCAGAACTACAGGGGAGGATCTAGTCAATGATCTCAAGGCAGCTGGGACCATAGTCACCAAGAAAACAATTGGTAACACACTACGCCGTGAAGGACTGAAATCCTGCAGCGCCCGCAAGGTCCCCTGCTCAAGAAAGCACATATACAGGCCCGTCTGAAATTTGCCAATGAACATCTGAATGATTCAGAGGAGAACTGGGTGAAAGTGTTGTGGTCAGATGAGACCAAAATCGACCTCTTTGGCATCAACTCAACTCGCCGTGTTTGGAGGAGGAGGAATAATGCCTATGACCCCAAGAACACCATCCCCACCGTCAAACATGAAGGTGGAAACATTATGCTTTGGGGGTGTTTTTCTGTTAAGGGGACAGGACAGCTACACTGCATCAAAGGGACGATGGATGGTGCCATGTACCGTCAAATCTTGGGTGAGAACCTCCTTCCCTCAGCCAGATCATTGAAAATGGGTAGTGGATGGGTATTCCAGCATGACAATGACCCAAAACACACGGCCAAGGCAACAAAGGAGTGGCTCAAGAAGAAGCACATTAAGGTCCTGGAGTGGCCTAGCCAGTCGTCAGATCTTAATCCTATAGAAAATCTGGGGAGAGAGCTGAAGGTTCGAGTTGCCAAACATCAGGCTCGAAACCTTAATGACTTGGAGAAGATCTGCAACAAGGAGTGGGACAAAATCCCTCCTGAGATGTGTGCAAACCTGATGGCCAACTACAAGAAACGTCTGACCTCTGTGATTGCCAACAAGGGTTTTGCCACCAAGTACTAAGTCATGTTTTGCAGAGGGGTCAAATACGTATTTCCCTCATTAAAATGCAAATCAATTTATAACATTTTTGACATGCGTTTTTCTGGATTTTTTTGTTGTTATTCTGTCTCTCACTGTTCAAATAAACCTACCATTAAAATTATAGACTGATCATTTCTTTGTCAGTGGGCAACCGTACAAAATCAGCAGGGGATCAAATACTTTTTTCCCTCACTGTATTTTAAAATGTTCACACATTTATAGTCAAATTTGATATTTCAAAGTTGATGTTTTTGTATGTTTTTGTATGTTTTTGACAGATATTTTGATCAATTTCATCCACAGCCACTTGTTATGAACATTTGTCTGTTATTTTATTCAAAGTGTTGTGTTTTTGTGATACTCGGAGGCTGAGAGATTGGCGATCTGAGCTAATCTGACACACCAGTATGGCCACCAGTACCGTCAGACTGTTAGCTCTAACTTGGAACGCTATGGGCTATTAACTCAGTTCAGATTGCATCTGAAAGATTAGACCCTGGACTTTGTTTGCAAAGACATTGACTGCAAACTAAATATGTATTTACGTTGTTTTTTTTCGGTTATCTTTTTAGTCATAGTGGCTGCCACACCTCCTAGGAGCCAAATCTGGGGTGTCTTCATAACTTTTCAAGGTGCATACCGTACCTCTGTGCCAAATGTGCTGCTTTTGTCACAAAGTTTACTATTGAGTTCACATTTTCAGCTCAGCCACCCGCGCACCGCTAGTATACAAAATATGAATTATTTATTAACACAGAATCAAATCAAATTAAATCACATTTTATTTGTCACATACGCGTGTTTAGCAAATGTTATTGCGGGTGTCGCGAAATGCTTGTGCTTCTTGCTCCGACAGTGCAGTAATATCTAACAAGTAATATCTAACAATTTCACTGTCACGTTCGTTCATGAACGGGTCAGACCAAGGCGCAGTGTGATATGCATACATGTTTATTTGGAACGAATAAACAAGCGACAAAACAACAAACGAAACGAAACGTGAAGTCCACGGTACACAAAAAACATACCTCACACGGAACAAGATCCCACAACCCACTAGTGCCAATAGGCTGCCTAAGTATGGTCCCCAAGTGGAGCCGCTGACCGGATCTGGACTGGACCCCGGTGGAGCGGACTGCTCTGGCTCCGGAGTGGAGCCGCTGACCGGAGCTGGATCAGGCACCGGTGGAGCGGACTACTCTGGCTCCGGAGTGGAGCCGCTGACCGGAGCTGGACTGGACCCCGGTGGAGCGGACTGCTCTGGCTCCGGAGTGGAGCCGCTGACTGTTGCCGGACCAGGCACCGGTGGAAGGGGCACGGGCCGTGCCGGACTGGACACACTCACCACTGGTCTGGTGCGAGGAGCAGGCACAGGCCGAACCGGACTAGGAACATGCACCACTAGCTTGGTGCGAGAAGCAGGAACAGGCCGGGCCGGGCTGGCGACGCGCACCACTGGCTTGGTGCAAGGGACAGGAACAGGCCAGACCGGGCTGGCGACGCGCACCACTGGCTTGGTGCGAGGGGCAGGAACAGGCCGGGCCGGGCTGGCGACGCGCACCACTGGCTTGGTGCGAGGAGCAGGAACAGGCCGGACCGGACTGCGAAGGCGGACTGGAGGTCTGGAGCGGAGAGCTGGCACAACCCGTCCTGGCTGGCTACCCACTTTCGCACTACACATGCGGGGCGCTGGCACAGGACGCACTGGGCTGTGCACGCATACTGGCGATACAGCTCGTAGAACCGGCGCAGGATATGCGGGACCGAGGAGGCGTACTGGAGACCAGGAGCGTTGAGCCGGCACACCCCGTCCTGGCTGGATGCCCATCTTCGCACGGCACGTGCGTGGTGCTAGCACAGGACGTACAGGACTGTGCCGGCACACTGGCGACACAGTACGTAGCTCCGCATAACACGGAGCCTGCCCAGTCACACGCCTCCTCGCGTGAGTACGGGGAGTTGGCTCTGCTCTAACGCTAGGCTCCGCCAACCACCCTTTTAGCCCCCCAAAAAAATGTTCTTGGTGCTGTCTCTCGGGCTTCTTCCTCGACCGGCGTCCTCTGTGTTGCCGTTGCTCCTCTCCTGCCTGGGCATCTACCTTCGCCCATGGCCCTTTCCCCGCAAATATCTCCTCCCATGACCACCATTTGCCCACCTGTGACATGGCAATTCGCTCTTCCTGGGCACGCTGCTTGGTCCTCGTTTGGTGGGATCTTCTGTCACGTTCGTTCATGAACAGGTCAGACCAAGGCGCAGTGTGATATGCATACATGTTTATTTGGAACGAATAAACAAGCGACAAAACAACAAACGAAACGAAACGTGAAGTCCACGGTACACAAACAACATACCTCACACGGAACAAGATCCCACAACCCACTTGTGCCAATAGGCTGCCTAAGTATGGTCCCCAATCAGAGACAACGAGCTACAGCTGCCTCTGATTGGGGACCACACCGGCAAACATAGATCTACACATAATAGAACACCAACATAGAAATACACAACATAGAACATACACACCCTGACTCAACATATACGAGTCCCCAGAGTCAGGGCGTGACATTCACAACATATACCCTATACACACAACTCTAGTAAGGAATGGAATTTAAGAATATATACATATATGGACAAGCAATGACAGAGCGGCATGGACTAAGATACAGTAGAATATTATAGAATAGAATACAGTATATACATATGAGATGAGTAGTGAAAGATATGTAAACATTATTAAAGTGACTAGTGTTCCATTTCTTAAAGTGGCCAGTGATTTCAATAGGCAGCAGCAGCCTCTAATGTGCTAGTGATGGCTATTTAACAGTCTGATGGCCTTGAGATAGAAGCTGTTTTTCATTCTCTCGGTTTCAGCTTTGATGCACCAGTACTGACCTCGCCTTCTGGATGATAGCGGGGTGAACAGGCAGTGGATCTTTTTGGCCTTCCTGTGACATCGGGTGCTGTAGGTGTCTTGGAGGGCGGGTAGTTTGCCCCCGGTAATGCGTTCGGCAGACCGCACCACCCTCTGGAGAGCCCTGCGGTTGCGGGCGGTGCAGTTGCTGTACCAGGCGGTGATACAGCCCGACAGGAAGCTCTCAATTGTGTTTTTTTTTTGGTTACTAGTTGCTTAATTACAATTTCAGAAGGATATAAAAAAGGGTTTCTAAATTAGAAAATGTTTTACCGCTGTTGGCGCTTTTAGCGCTAGAAGAGGAATCTTAATTTGACTGGCCCGTGTGTGTCCCCACCAAATACAGAAGAAACACACTTTCACAGTCTCTGGTAGAGGAAAGTCAATAGGGTGAAGCTTCAAAGAATCCTGTATTAATGGTTGTTTTGTCCGAAATGTCTAATGAAAACAGTGACTCTCACCTGAGGTGCTGAAAGAGTGTTTTCCGTTTGAAGATGTCATTAGTTCCGGTCTTTGAATATAATCCTATTTGGAGTCTATGCCTTCGTTCCAATATCTAAACTACTGCACATGGGAATACGTGAGACGTACTCCTCAGATTGAAGTGTATCTTGCTCTGGCGAATTGTTAACTTGATAAGACGCTTCGGGAGGGTGGTCACATGTGCTAGCAAAGCAGAGGTACTGGGTTCGGGGCCTCGGTGTGAGCCGAATCAGGAGGAAGCCGTACACGCTAAGCAAGTTGCGTGATGTCCGTTACACTAGCATACCACCTATAATACATGTCCAATACATTATCTTCAGTCTAAATAGTAGGCTTGTGTGTTGGAATAGAACTGAGAGATACTCAAAGGTGCTAGAAGGTGCTAGAAGGTGCTAGAAGATTCCTGATGAATGGGGATGAAGATGATATTGTGACGTGTTTTTGGCTGGCAGGGTTCTCCAGGAGAGAGAGGTGCTGCCGGTCCCGGAGGTCCTATCGGTCTGTCAGGACGCACTGGACCCCAGGGAGGCCCTGGTCCAGCCGGAGAGAAGGGAGGGCCGGTGAGTACACACATATAACTTCAATATCTGCCTTTAATATTTCAAACTCTTTTACTGTATCTGGTATTGTTGTAACTATCAGAGGATGAAGGATAAGCGACGTTCTTGTCTACTATGACCACATGTTAACTAGTTCTCCTCTGTCCCCAGGGAGAGAAAGGTCCCATGGGACCAGCTGGTCGTGACGGTATTCAAGGTCCTGTTGGTCTTCCTGGCCCTGCAGGCCCCCAAGGCCCCCCTGGAGAGGACGGGGACAAGGTATGGTAACAGAGTACAATTCAGTAATAGAGTCTACGGTCCTCTGTGGCTCCGATGGTAGAGCATGGCGCTTGCAACACCTGGATCGTGGGTTCGATTCCCGCTGGAAACACACACACACATATATATATATATATATATATATATATATATATATATATATATATATATATATATATATATGCATGCAATGCAAGCATGACTTTAAGTCACTTGGATGAAAGCATCTACTAAATGGCATATTTATTACTGTACCATATAGTTCAGTAATGTAGTATAGTACTATACAGTATAGTGCAGTAATGCAGTATAGTATAGTAGTATAGTTCAGTAATTTAGTACACTGCAGTAATGTAGTATAGTTCAGTGATGTAGTATAGTACTGTGCAGTATAGTATAGTAGTATAGTTAAGTAATGTTGTATAGTATAGTTCAGTAATGTATAGTACGGTATAGTATAGTATACTAGTATAGTTCAGTAATGTAGTATAGTATAGTAGTATAGTTATGTAATGTTGTACAGTATAGTATAGTTCAGTAATGTATAGTACTGTATAGTGCAGTATAGTATAGTAGTATAGTTCAGTAGTGTAGTATAGTATAGTGTAGTTCATTAATGTAGTATATTATAGTAGTATAGTTCAGTAGTATGGTATAGTAGTATAGTTCAGTGATGTAGTACAGTGTAGTATAGTTCAATAATGTAGTGTAGTAGTATAGTTCAGTAGTGTAGTATAGTATAGTAGTATGGTTCAGTAGTATAGTAGTATAGTACTGTACAGTATAGTGTAGTAGTATAGTTCAGTAGTATAGTGCAGTAGTATAGTACTGTACAGTATAGTGCAGTAGTGTAGTGTAGTAGTATAGTTCAGTAGTATAGTATAGTGGTATAGTACTGTACGGTATAGTGCAGTAGTGTAGTGTAGTAGTATAGTGTAGTAGTATAGTGCAGTAGTGTAGTATTGTACAGTATAGTGTAGTAGTGTAGTGTACACAAGCGTATGTGTTTGTGGGTTAGGAGTGTTACATTGCAGCTATTATCTGTGTGGATGACTTTCTATGTCATGTTAAGTTATGGTGATGGATAGGTGTGAACATCTTTTAGCAGAGGCAGCTGTATGCACACACTGACACACACACACACACACACACACACACACACACACAAACACATTTCAGATCCCTGTCACGTCCTCCATTGCGTCAGCGTGTCAGTGGGAGTGCCAATAGAGGGATAGACTGAGCCAAGTAATCAATTAATTGCAAACACTAACCCAGGGTCTTTGTTGACCAATCTAATCAAAATCTCCACAAATAATATTTACCACCTAATCACGGCAAAGGTGACATTTGGAAAGTATTTGGACTTGACTAAACAGTGAGGCAGAAATTATTTTATGAGGGGCTAAAATAAAATAGGACTTCAAGAGTCTTTGGGTCCTAGCGCTATACAGTATAAAGATAACATATTGTTATTATTATCATAACTGTTGTTGTGTGTTTCTGTCCCAGGGAGAGGTTGGTGAGCCTGGACAGAAGGGATCCAAAGCAGACAAAGGTGAACAGGTGAGTTCTCATCTTATTTTTCCTCCTGTAGGAAAGGTTTTACTGAAATCACTGTTTTGCTGAACTGAAGTCACCCAGGGACGGCTCCAGGCATAAGCTACATAAGCGGTTGCTTAGGGCCCCAGGCCTCTAGGGGGCCCCAGGCCTCTATGGGGCCCCAGGCCTCTAGCGGGCCCCAGTCCTCTAGGGGGCCCCAGGCCTCTATGGGGCCCCAGGCCTCTAGCGGGCCCCAGTCCTCTAGGGGGGCCCCAACCAAAATAAAATACATCTTGAGTCGGGGTCTCAACTTACTGTTGAGAGTAAGAATAGTACGATACACAAGGTGCAATTATGAAATTCGGTTGTGCATCAGCAGTTTTTGTCTTGTTGTTTCAGTCACTGACAGTCACTCAATTAGTCCATGTCAGCATTCATTTTTTTTTTAGATTGGTAAGTTAGTCTAGCCAGCTATCTAAACTTGTAGTAATCATGGCCGAATACCCACCGGGCACGCAGGGCACATGCCCAGGGGCCCCCATTGATTTTGTTAGTCACTCTCACTAAGATATCAGATATCACATTAACATGGTATAAGTCATGGCAAAATGAGTAGAATTGCATTAAATGTGTTATACAATTTCAAGATGTTCTCTCCGTCCCATAGCAAAGTGTTTAGAATTGCAGAAAACTTGCTTTAAAAATACAAACACCGCTACATTTTCTCTGAACTCCATGGCAAAAAAAAATTGAATTGCAGGAAATGTACTACAAAACGTAGTCTCTCCGCCGTCAAGAGGGGGACCACTAAAATGTTTTTTTTTGCGAGGTGGGGGGCCCCCCAACCAAATCTCGCTAGGGCCAGCCCTGCAGTCACCTCAAATGACCTTAAGATTGTCGATTGTTGGTGACAGCTCATTTAGAATCATAAAAGTAACCACAGATAAATGTTGTGCTTTAGCGTGTGAGGACACTGTCACTGTCTATGTCCCTGTTAACCCTGTTGTCCTGTCTGTCTCCGTGGTGCTGTGTAGGGTCCTCCTGGTCCAGCTGGTCTTCAAGGTGTCATCGGAGCTCCTGGTCCTGCCGTGAGAATTCATTCACCTTTAACCTCTCACCTTTTAACTTTAACCTCTCCACCAAACTTATCAACACTGAACTGTCACCCTTCAGCTCACCCGTCAGCTCACCCGTCAGCTCACCCCTCAACTCACCCCGCTCTTGTTATTCCACTGCAACCACACAGTACAACCACACAGTACAACTACACAGTACAACCACACAGTACAACCACACAGTACAACTACACAGTACAACTCTACAGTACAACTACACAGTATAACCACACAGTACAACCACACAGTACAACTACACAGTACAACTACACAGTACAACTACACAGTACAACCACACAGTACAACCACACAGTACAACTACACAGTATAACCACACAGTACAACTACACAGTACAACTACACAGTACAACCACACAGTACTACCACACAGTACAACCACACAGAAATGCACTATGCAGTAAAACTCAGCCCTCACCTCATCATCTGTATTCAGACAGACACCACTCCATAACACCACACCCCCTCTCTTGTTATTTTATTATAGCCACACTAATATAGTCAAGTCACACCAATATAGTCACACTAATATAGTCACACCAATATAGTCACACCAATATAGTCACACCAATATAGTCACACCAATATAGCCACACCAATATAGTCACACCAATGTAGTCACACCAATATAGTCACACCAATATAGTCACACCAATATAGTCACACTATTATATAATCACACCAACATAGTCACACCAATATAGTCACACCAATATAGTCACACCAATATAATCACACCAATATAGTCACACCAATATAGTCACACCAATGTAGCCACACCAATATAGTCACACTATTATATAATCACACCAATATAGACACACCAATATAGCCACACCAATATAATCACACCAATATAGTCACACCAATATAGTCACACCAATGTAGCCACGCCAATATAGTCACACCAATGTAGTCACACCAATGTAGTCACACCAATGTAGTCACACCAATATAGTCACACCAATATAGTCACACCAATGTAGTCACACCAATATATATAGTCACACCAATGTAGTCACACCAATGTAGTCACACCAATATAGTCACACCAATATAGTCACACCAATATAGTCACACCAATGTAGTCACACCAATATAGTCACACCAATATAGTCACACCAATATAGTCACACCAATGTAGTCACACCAATATAGTCACACCAATATAGTCACACCAATATAGTCAAACCAATATAGTCACACCAATATAGTCACACCAATATAGTCACACCAATGTAGCCACACCAATATAGTCACACTATTATATAATCACACCAATATAGACACACCAATATAGCCACACCAATATAATCACACCAATATAGTCACACCAATATAGTCACACCAATGTAGCCACACCAATATAGTCACACCAATGTAGTCACACCAATGTAGTCACACCAATGTAGTCACACCAATATAGTCACACCAATATAGTCACACCAATGTAGTCACACCAATATAGTCACACCAATATAGTCACACCAATATAGATAGTCACACCAATATAATCACACCAATATAGTCACACCAATATAGTCACACCAATGTAGCCACACCAATATAGTCACACTATTATATAATCACACCAATATAGACACACCAATATAGCCACACCAATATAATCACACCAATATAGTCACACCAATATAGTCACACCAATGTAGCCACACCAATATAGTCACACCAATGTAGTCACACCAATGTAGTCACACCAATGTAGTCACACCAATATAGTCACACCAATGTAGTCACACCAATGTAGTCACACCAATATAGTCACACCAATATAGTCACACCAATATAGTCACACCAATGTAGTCACACCAATATAGTCACACCAATATAGTCACACCAATATAGTCACACCAATGTAGTCACACCAATATAGTCACACCAATATAGTCACACCAATATAGTCACACCAATATAGTCACACCAATGTAGTCACACCAATATGGTCACACCAATATAGTCACACCAATATAGTCACGTCACACCAACTCTCTTGATAACACTGTATTAGACCTTAGCATCACCCCGCTCCATCACTCTGCTCCCTGTCCAGTAGCACCACCCCCCTCCATCACTCTGCTCCCTGTCCAGTAGCCAGAGGGCATTTCATTTCACAGCTCAGTACTGCATGTGATCGGGACAGTAATATTGTCTGAAATGTTATTAGATCATTTCTAGGTCCTGCGTCCCAATTGGCACCCTATTCCCGACATCCTATGGGCCCTGGTCAAAAGTAGTCCACTACTCAGAGACACCGCCTAGGCCTCTGTCTGGTGGGGCAATGACCTGAGACACACTGCCAGAGCCAGGTGGCACTCCTAGCCTGAATACATCACCGATATGACCAAAGGCTGATTATATGAAATGGACTGATAAAGCTAACTGGCTGCAGCTGTGACTTCTGGTAGAGTGGTTTATCTACTTTAGTACCCAAATGCCCAAGACCAAAACTACCTTTGTCTAGTATGAGAGTAGAACGAACAGCAAGACTACAGCAAGACTACAGCAAGACTACAGCAAGACTACAACAAGACTACAGCAAGACTAAAACAAGACTACAGCAAGACTAAAACAAGACTACAACGAGACTACAACGAGACTATGGCAAGACTAAAACAAGACTACAACAAGCATACAATAAGACTACAGCAAGACTAAAACAAGACTACAGCAAGACTAAAACAAGACTACAGCAAGACTACAACAAGACTACAGCAAGACTACAACAAGACTATAGCAAGACTACAGCAAGACTACAACAAGACTACAGCAAGACTACAGCAAGACTACAGCAAGACTAAAACAAGACTACAACAAGACTACAACAAGACTAAAACAAGACTACAGCAAGACTAAAACAAGACTACAACAAGACTAAAACAAGACTACAGCAAGACTACAGCAAGACTAAAACAAGACTACAGCAAGACTACAACAAGACTACAGCAAGACTACAGCAAGACTACAGCAAGACTAAAAAACAAGACTACAGCAAGACTAAAACAAGACTACAGCAAGACTACAACAAGACTACAGCAAGACTACAGCAAGACTACAACAAGACTACAGCAAGACTACAACAAGACTACAACAAGACTACAGTAAGACTACAGCAAGACTAAAACAAGACTAAAACAAGACTACAGCAAGACTAAAACAAGACTAAAATAAGACTACAACAAGACTACAGCACGACTACAACAAAATTACAACAAGACTACTGCAAGACTACACCAAGCCTACAACAAGACTAAAACAAGACTACAGCAAGACTACAACAAGACTACAGCAAGACTAAAACAAGACTACAACGAGACTATGGCAAGACTAAAACAAGACTACAACAAGCATACAGCAAGACTACAGCAAGACTAAAACAAGACTAAAACAAGACTAAAACAAGCCTACAACAAGCCTACAAGACTAGAACAAGCCTGCAACAAGCCTACAGCAAGACTAAAACGAGCCTACCAGCT
>CM062486.1:49057498-49059998 GCA_031479575.1 Coregonus ussuriensis
CATTTAGAATCATAAAAGTAACCACAGATAAATGTTGTGCTTTAGCGTGTGAGGACACTGTCACTGTCTATGTCCCTGTTAACCCTGTTGTCCTGTCTGTCTCCGTGGTGCTGTGTAGGGTCCTCCTGGTCCAGCTGGTCTTCAAGGTGTCATCGGAGCTCCTGGTCCTGCCGTGAGAATTCATTCACCTTTAACCTCTCACCTTTTAACTTTAACCTCTCACCAAACTTATCAACACTGAACTGTCACCCTTCAGCTCACCCGTCAGCTCACCCGTCAGCTCACCCCTCAACTCACCCCGCTCTTGTTATTCCACTGCAACCACACAGTACAACCACACAGTACAACTACACAGTACAACCACACAGTACAACCACACAGTACAACTACACAGTACAACTCTACAGTACAACTACACAGTATAACCACACAGTACAACCACACAGTACAACTACACAGTACAACTACACAGTACAACTACACAGTACAACCACACAGTACAACCACACAGTACAACTACACAGTATAACCACACAGTACAACTACACAGTACAACTACACAGTACAACCACACAGTACTACCACACAGTACAACCACACAGAAATGCACTATGCAGTAAAACTCAGCCCTCACCTCATCATCTGTATTCAGACAGACACCACTCCATAACACCACACCCCCTCTCTTGTTATTTTATTATAGCCACACTAATATAGTCACACCAATATAGTCACACTAATATAGTCACACCAATATAGTCACACCAATATAGTCACACCAATATAGTCACACCAATATAGCCACACCAATATAGTCACACCAATGTAGTCACACCAATATAGTCACACCAATATAGTCACACCAATATAGTCACACTATTATATAATCACACCAACATAGTCACACCAATATAGTCACACCAATATAGTCACACCAATATAATCACACCAATATAGTCACACCAATATAGTCACACCAATGTAGCCACACCAATATAGTCACACTATTATATAATCACACCAATATAGACACACCAATATAGCCACACCAATATAATCACACCAATATAGTCACACCAATATAGTCACACCAATGTAGCCACGCCAATATAGTCACACCAATGTAGTCACACCAATGTAGTCACACCAATGTAGTCACACCAATATAGTCACACCAATATAGTCACACCAATGTAGTCACACCAATATAGTCACACCAATGTAGTCACACCAATGTAGTCACACCAATATAGTCACACCAA
The DNA here is from genome assembly GCA_031479575.1 of Coregonus ussuriensis. Taxonomy (NCBI): domain Eukaryota; kingdom Metazoa; phylum Chordata; class Actinopteri; order Salmoniformes; family Salmonidae; genus Coregonus; species Coregonus ussuriensis. The sequence goes on from CM062486.1 coordinate 49,058,761, forward strand.
TATAGTCACACCAATATAGTCACACCAATGTAGTCACACCAATATAGTCACACCAATATAGTCACACCAATATAGTCACACCAATGTAGTCACACCAATATAGTCACACCAATATAGTCACACCAATATAGTCAAACCAATATAGTCACACCAATATAGTCACACCAATATAGTCACACCAATGTAGCCACACCAATATAGTCACACTATTATATAATCACACCAATATAGACACACCAATATAGCCACACCAATATAATCACACCAATATAGTCACACCAATATAGTCACACCAATGTAGCCACACCAATATAGTCACACCAATGTAGTCACACCAATGTAGTCACACCAATGTAGTCACACCAATATAGTCACACCAATATAGTCACACCAATGTAGTCACACCAATATAGTCACACCAATATAGTCACACCAATATAGTCACACCAATATAATCACACCAATATAGTCACACCAATATAGTCACACCAATGTAGCCACACCAATATAGTCACACTATTATATAATCACACCAATATAGACACACCAATATAGCCACACCAATATAATCACACCAATATAGTCACACCAATATAGTCACACCAATGTAGCCACACCAATATAGTCACACCAATGTAGCCACACCAATGTAGTCACACCAATGTAGTCACACCAATATAGTCACACCAATGTAGTCACACCAATGTAGTCACACCAATATAGTCACACCAATATAGTCACACCAATATAGTCACACCAATGTAGTCACACCAATATAGTCACACCAATATAGTCACACCAATATAGTCACACCAATGTAGTCACACCAATATAGTCACACCAATATAGTCACACCAATATAGTCACACCAATATAGTCACACCAATGTAGTCACACCAATATAGGTCACACCAATATAGTCACACCAATATAGTCACACCAACTCTCTTGATAACACTGTATTAGACCTTAGCATCACCCCGCTCCATCACTCTGCTCCCTGTCCAGTAGCACCACCCCCCTCCATCACTCTGCTCCCTGTCCAGTAGCCAGAGGGCATTTCATTTCACAGCTCAGTACTGCATGTGATCGGGACAGTAATATTGTCTGAAATGTTATTAGATCATTTCTAGGTCCTGCGTCCCAATTGGCACCCTATTCCCGACATCCTATGGGCCCTGGTCAAAAGTAGTCCACTACTCAGAGACACCGCCTAGGCCTCTGTCTGGTGGGGCAAT
>CM062486.1:49067498-49222230 GCA_031479575.1 Coregonus ussuriensis
AAATTAATGATGCACTGTCGTTTCTCTTTGCTTATTTGAGCTGTTCTTTTACCAAATAGGGCTATCTTCTGCATACCACACCTACCTTCTCACAACACAACTGATTGGCTCAAACGCATTAAGAAGGAAAGAAAAGGCGCCGGAGGGAATGGCTGCCGTTTTATGGACTCTTGACCAACCGTGCTATTTTGTGTGTTTTTCCGCATTGTTTGTAACTTATTTTGTACATAATGTTGCTGCTACTGTCTCTTATGACCGAAAAGAGCTTCTGGACATCAGAACAGCGATTACTCACCTTGAACTGGACTAATCATTTTTCTTTAATGAGTCGGACAAGAGGGATTTGGAGACACCCGACAGGGCCCTCATCCCCGTCATTCGCAGTAGAAAGAAAAGGAGATATCGCGGAAGGAGATCGGGGTGCCTGGTAAGGAGCCGGCGACGAGTGGTTAATCCGACTTTGCCATCGATACTATTGGCCAACTTACAATCGCTTGATAATAAAGTGGACGAACTACAGGCAGGAATATCCTATCAACGGGACATTAAAAACTGTAATATCTTATGTTTCACAGAGTCGTGGCTGAACAAAGACATGAATAACATACAGCTGGCGGGTTATACACTGTATCGGCAGCCTCTGGTAAGACAAGGGGTGGCGGTCTATGTATATTTGTAAACAACAGCTGGTGCACGATATCTAAGGAAGTCTCAACGTTTTGCTCGCCTGAGGTAGAGTATTTCATGATAAGCTGTAGACCACACTATCTACCAAGAGAGTTCATCTATATTCTTCGTCGCTGTCTATTTACCACCACAAACCGATGCTGGCACTAAGACCGCACTCAATGAACTGTATACGGCCATAAGCAAACAGGAAAACACTCATCCAGAGGCAGCGCTCCTAGTGGCCGGGGACTTTAATGCAGGGAAACTTAAATCCGTTTTACCTCATTTCTACCAGCATATTAAATGTGCAACCAGAGGGAAAAAAACTCTAGACCAACTTTACTCCACACACAGAGACGCGTACAAAGCTCTCCCTCGCCCTCCATTTGGCAAATCTGACCATAATTCTATCCTCCTGATTCCTGCTTACAAGCAAAAACTAAAGCAGGAAGCACCAGTGACTCGGTCAATAAAAAAGTGGTCAGATGAAGCAGATGCTAAGCTACAGGACTGTTTTGCTAGCACAGACTGGAATCTGTTTCGGGATTCTTCAGATGGCGTTGAGGAGTACACCACATCAGTCACTGGCTTCGTCAATAAGTGCATCGATGATGTCGTCCCCACAGTGACTGTACTGACATACCCCAACCAGAAGCCATGGATTACAGGCAACATCCACACTGAGCTAAATGGTAGAGCTGCCGCTTTCAAGGAGCAGGACTCTAACCCGGACGCTTATAAGAAATCCTGCTATGCCCTCCGACGAACCATCAAACAGGCAAAGCGTCAATACAGGACTAAGATCGAATCGTACTACACCTGCTCCGACGCTCGTCGGATGTGGCAGGGCTTGCAAACTATTACAGACTACAAAGGGAAGCACAGACGCGAGCTGCCCAGTGACACAAGCCTACCAGACGAGCTAAATTACTTCTATGCTCGCTTCGAGGCAAGTAACACTGAAACATGCATGAGAGCATCAGCTGTTCCGGACGACTGTGTGATCACGCTCGCCGTAGCCGATGTGAGCAAGTCTTTTAAGCAGGTCAACATTCACAAGGCCGCAGGGCAAAACGGATTACCAGGACTTGTACTCCAAGCATGCGCTGACCAACTGGCAAGTGTTTTCACTGACATTTTCAACCTCTCCCTGTCTGAGTCTGTAATACCAACATGTTTCAAGCAGACCACCATAGTCCCTGTGCCCAAGAACACTAAGGTAACCTTCCTAAATGACTACCGACACGTAGCACTCACGTCTGTAGACATGAAGTGCTTTGAAAGGCTGGTCATGGCTCACATCAACACCATTATTCCAGAAACCCTAGACCCACTCCAATTTGCATACCGCCCCAACAGATCCACAGATGATGCAATCTCTATTGCGCTCCACACGGCCCTTTCACACCTGGACAAAAGGAACACCTATGTGAGAATGCTATTCATTGACTACAGCTCAGCGTTCAACACCATAGTGCCCTCAAAGCTCATCACTAAGCTAAGGACCCTGGGACTAAACACCTCCCTCTGCAACTGGATCCTGGACTTCCTGACGGGCCGCCCCCAGGTGGTAAGGGTAGGTAACAACACATCCGCCACACTAATCCTCAACACGGGTGCCCCTCAGGGGTGCATGCTCAGTCCCCTCCTGTACTCCCTGTTCACTCATGACTGCATGGCCAGGCATGACTCCAACACCATCATGAAGTTTGCCGACGAAACAACAGTGGTAGGCCTGATCACTGACAACGACAAGACAGCCTATAGGGAAGAGGTCAGAGACCTGGCCATTTGGTGCCAGGACAACAACCTCTCCCTCAACGTGATCAAGACAAAGGAGATGATTGTGGACTACAGGAAAAAGAAGAGGACCGAGCACGCCCCCATTCATATCGACGGGGCTGTAGTGGAGCAGGTTGAGAGCTTCAAGTTCCTTGGTGTCCACATCACCAACAAACTAACAATCTCCAAGCACACCAAGACAGTCGTGAAGAGTGCACAACAAAACCTATTCCCCCTCAGGAGACTGAAAGGATTTGGCATGGGTCCTCAGATTCTCAAAAGGTTCTACAGCTGCACCATCGAGAGCATCCTGACTAGTTGCATCACCGCCTGGTATGGCAACTGCTCGGCCTTCGACCGCAAGGCACTACAGAGGGTAGTGCGTACGGCCCAGTACATCACTGGGGCCAAGCTTCCTGCCATCCAGGACCTCTATACCAGGCGGTGTCAGAGGAAGGCCCTAAAAATTGTCAGACTCCAGCCACCCAAGTCATAGACTGTTCTCTCTGCTTCTGCACGGCAAGCAGTACCGGAGCGCCAAGTCTAGGTCCAAGAGGCTTCTAAACAGCTTCTACCCCCAAGCCACTCCTGAACATCTAATCAATCAACATCTAATCAAATGGCTACCCAGACTATTTGCATTGACCCCCCCCCCCCCCCCCCCTTCTTTTACGCTGCTGCTACTCTCTGTTTATTATCTATGCATAGTCACTTTAATAACTCTACCTACATGTACATATTCCCTCAATTACCTCGACTAACTGGTGCCCCCGCACATTGACTCAGTACCGGTACCCCCTGTATATAGCCTCGCTATTGTTATTTTTAATGCTGCTCTTTAATTATTTGTTACATTTATTTCGTATTATTTTATATCGTATTTATGTGTGATTTTTTGGGGTATTCTTTCTTAAAACTGCATTGTTGGTTAAGGGCTTGTAAGTAAGCATTTCACTGTAAGGTCTACTACACCTGTTGTATACGGCCCATGTGACAAATAACATTTGATTTGAAATTCCACAAATTAACTTTTAACAAGGCACACCTGTTAATTGAAATGCTTTCCAAGTGACTACCTCATGAAGCTGGTTGAGAGAATGCCAAGATTGTGCAAAGCTGTCATCAAGGCAAAGGGTGTCTACTTTGAAGAATTTGTTTAAAACCGTTTTGGTTACTACATGATTCCATATGTGTTATTTCATAGTTTTGATGTATTCACTATTATTCTACAATGTAGAAAACAGTAAAAATAAAGAAAACCCCTGGAATTAGTAGGTGTGTCCAAACTTTTGACTGGTACTGTACGTTTTCCTTTATATTAGGACATCAATTTGATGTTCACTCCTCACACACCTACATTATAATGACAGAGGTTTCAGTCTTTACTGTGTTTATAATGACAGAGGTTTCAGTCTTCACTGTGTTTATAATGACAGAGGTTTCAGTCTTCTCAGTGTTTATAATGACAGAGGTTTCAGTCTTCTCAGTGTTTATAATGACAGAGGTTTCAGTCTTCTCAGTGTTTATAATGACAGAGGTTTCAGTCTTCTCAGTGTTTATAATGACAGAGGTTTCAGTCTTCTCAGTGTTTATAATGACAGAGGTTTCAGTCTTCTCAGTGTTTATAATGACAGAGGTTTCAGTCTTCTCAGTGTTTATAATGACAGAGGTTTCAGTCTTCTCAGTGTTTATAATGACAGAGGTTTCAGTCTTCACAGAGGTAAATAAATGAACTCTCGCTCCAATGACCAACATAAATCAACTAAATGAGCCTGAAGTTTCTCAAATAGTATCACAATGACTGATACTCCTGTCAGTTCAGAAACTAAACTATTACCACTGTATTATTGTGCCCACATATCAATTAAAGTACTCTCTCTATCTCTCTCTCTCTCTCTCATTCTCTCATTCTCTCTCTCTCTCTCTCTCTCTCTCTCTCTCTCTCTCTCTCTCTCTCTCTCTCTCTCTCTCTCCGTCTCTCTCTCTCTCTCTTTCTCTCTCTCTCTCTCTCTCTCTCTCTCTCTCTCTCTCTCTCTCTCTCTCTCTCTCTCTCTCTCTCCATCTCTCTCTGTCTGTCTCTCTCTCTTTCTCACTTTCTCTTTCACTTTCTCTCTCACTTTCTCTCTCACTTTCTCTCTCTCTCTCTCTCTCTCTCTCTCTCTCTCTCTCTCTCTCTCTCTCTCTCTCTCTCTCTCTCTCTCTCTTTGCCACTCACAACACAAGACAACAACTGATTGTCTTCAGCTAGCTTTAGTTGCTGTTTCCTGTGGACGTTGACGAATCACATCGCAGTCTGTAATTTAGATGGTGTGATTATAGCCAGGCCTCTTGTAGACAATAATTACCTAGGTGTTCCTGCTGAATAATTATATGTTTATTCTACAAGGGTTTTGGGTTTGTTCATGCATTCTACATAAACACACACACACACACACAGTATTACACAGTATTTTGCTGCAGTGCGGTGCGTGTGAAACTCTATACACTCAATCTACATCAGCATGCATTTCTAATGACTGTTTTGAGTTCATTTCTGTTATGCTACTGTGTGATAAACATGTCATAAAATATGCATATTGTGTAATCGGAGTTATTGATATGTTGTTAGGAAAGTTAGAAGGTGGATCGAAAATAGTGTAATGAAATGTCAAGAGCTGCCTTATCCATTTCATTCGGTATCATCATTGCGGACTATGATACATTATTCAGCGTGAACATGTCTTTGTTGTTGAGTATTAAAGAGTATCTCTCCTTCCTCAGGGCCTGCCAGGTACATCAGGAGAGAAGGGAGAGAACGGTGACGTCGGCCCAATGGTAAGTCAGCCATTTTGGAATAACACACATTGTATTGTTGTAGATACAATGGTAAGTCAGCCATTTTGGAATAACACCACAGTACAGATGTAGATACAATGGTAAGTCAGCCATTTTGGAATAACACCACAGTACATATGTCCAAGTAGATCCAAGCTACAATATTGGATCCAGCCTGTGTTTGTCTCACACATATCTCTGATGTCAGGGTCTTATTGTTGATTGTTTATTGTTTATGTTGACAGGGTCCACCTGGACCTCCCGGTCCCAGAGGTCCCCAGGGTTCTAGTGGAGCTGACGTAAGTGTCTGATTCTACTGAATATTATTATTATGAATAGTTTAACATGTCATTAGGCTAAAGTATATTATTTTTATGAACAGTTTAACATGTCATTACGCTAAAGTATATTATTATTATGAATAGTTTAACATGTCATTACGCTAAAGTATATTATAATTATGAATAGTTGAACATGTCATTACACTAAAGTATATTATAATTATGAATAGTTGAACATGTCATTACGCTAAAGTATATTATTATTATGAATAGTTGAACATGTCATTACGCTAAAGTATATTATAATTATGAATATTTGAACATGTCATTACGCTAAAGTATATTATTATTATGAATAGTTGAACATGTCATTACGCTAAAGTATATTTTAATTATGAATAGTTGAACATGTCATTACGCTAAAGTATATTATAATTATGAATAGTTTAACATGTCATTACGCTAAAGTATATTATAATTATGAATAGTTTAACATGTCTTTACACTAAAGTATATTATAATTATGAATAGTTTAACATGTCTTTACACTAAAGTATATTATAATTATGAATAGTTTAACATGTCTTTACACTAAAGTATATTATAATTATGAATAGTTTAACATGTCTTTACACTAAAGTATATTATAATTATGAATAGTTTAACATGTCTTTACACTAAAGTATATTATAATTATGAATAGTTTATCATGTCTTTACACTAAAGTATATTATAATTATGAATAGTTTATCATGTCTTTACACTAAAGTATATTATAATTATGAATAGTTTAACATGTCTTTACACTAAAGTATATTATAATTATGAATAGTTTAACATGTCTTTACACTAAAGTATATTATTATTATGAATAGTTGAACATGTCTTTACACTACATGCTGCTCCATACCCTGTGTTATGGTGACCTATTGAATGACTGACGTTTTGTATGATTGATTGATTGATTGAATGATTGGTTTGTTATTTAGTTGGTTGGTGGATTAATTGGTTCGTTGTTTGTTTTATTGATTGATTTGTTGATTGCTTGGCTGATTGATTGCTTGGCTGATTGATTGCTTGATTGGTTGATTGATTGATTGACTGAAGGATTGATTGATTGCTTTGTTGGTTGATTGGTTGACTGAAGGATTGATTGATTCATGTGTTGATTGATTGCCTGATGATTGGTTGATTGATTGGTTGATTGGTTGATTGACTGAATGGTTGATTGATTGGCTGATTGGTTGATTGATTGATTGACTGAAGGGTTGATTGATTGGCTGATTGGTTGTTTTGGATCCTATCGACAGGGTTCCCAAGGCCCTCCCGGTGGAGTGGGTTCTATGGGAGGCAATGGAGAAAAGGGAGAGAGCGGTGAAGCCGGCAACCCTGGACCATCTGGAGAGCCTGGTGGTGGAGTAAGTATCCTGTTTGATTCAAATACAGAACATCTACATGTTTCAGTCAATAAATTATAATAAGAACAGCTAAAACAGCCAAAAAAACCACAACATTTCTTAGTGTAATGTATTTTCATTTATGTATAGCAGTGTGTGATTAGGTTACACATCGGGGTGTTCATATTCCTTAATTGCAGCTCTAATTGAGCATTGTTTATCATTTGTGACAGTCCACAGTAGAAAGTCCTTCCTCTTACTGCGTCCCCCGCTGATGATTCACAGTTTAGTCCAAAGACAGGGCGTTCTCTTAGCACATCATCATTATCACAGTCTCAGCTCTGAACTATTCATCACAACAACAGTGGGAAGTTAGGTTCCTTTTAGGAGAGGAGAGGGATGGTATAACTGATCTGGGACCAGGCTATGTACAGTTTTCTTGGCTACCCAGACACCTTACTCCGGCCAAGCGCTAGGCCACGCCCACAGACGTTAGTACCTCCCCAACGATTTCTAGAACGCAAACACATTCTACCCAGGCTGGTCCTTACTGTATTCTATGTGCTGTGGCCAACTCTTCTACCCAGGCTGCTCCTTACTGTATTATATGTGCTGTGGCCAACTCTTCTACCCAGGCTGCTCCTTACTGTATTCTATGTGCTGTGGCCAACTCTTCTACCCAGGCTGCTCCTTACTGTATTCTATGTGCTGTGGCCAACTCTTCTACCCAGGCTGCTCCTTACTGTATTCTATGTGCTGTGGCCAACTCTTCTACCCAGGCTGCTCCTTACTGTATTCTATGTGCTGTGGCCAACTCTTCTACCCAGGCTGCTCCTTACTGTATTCTATGTGCTGTGGCCAACTCTTCTACCCAGGCTGCTCCTTACTGTATTCTATGTGCTGTGGCCAACTCTTCTAACCTGGCTGGTACTTACTATACCAGGGTTTTCTGCATAGGAAATACTTGGCGCCGACTGCCTGAATGTCAACTCTTCGATCAAGCCTCTCTGAAAGAGGGGACATTAGGATCAATATCATAGATCACAGCTATGCTTCCATCCAACCCCAGCCCATTAAATTCATATCAAGAGCGTTGATCATTGATCACTGTCTATGCTGTGGTTTGTGGCTGTATAGTCCTGTCAGGTTTTGTCAGTACACTACAGTACACTACAGTACACTAGTCACTGATAGGTTCATCTGGCTGCGTCCCAAATGGCTCCCTATTTCCCTATTTAGTGCACTACCTATAACCAGGGCCCGTAGGGGATGCATTTGCCATTTGGGACGTAGACCCTCTCTCCTCCTCTACTCTGCGTCCATCAGGTCATATTGACATGGCTGTCTGCTCTTCTATCTGTTTACAGTGTCAGAACAAAACAGACAGGGACAGAGAGTGACAGGTAGGGGGGGAACAGGGACAGAGAGTGACAGGTAGGGGGGGGAACAGGGACAGATAGTGACAGGTAGGGGGGGGAACAGGGACAGAGAGTGACAGGTAGGGGGGGGAACAGGGACAGAGAGTGACAGGTAGGGGGGGAACAGGGACAGATAGTGACAGGTAGGGGGGGAACAGGGACAGAGAGTGACAGGTAGGGGGGGAACAGGGACAGAGAGTGACAGGTAGGGGGGGGAACAGGGACAGAGAGTGACAGGTAGGGGGGGAACAGGGACAGAGAGTGACAGGTAGGGGGGGGAACAGGGACAGAGAGTGACAGGTAGGGGGGGAACAGGGACAGAGAGTGACAGGTAGGGGGGGGAAAAGGGACAGAGAGTGACAGGTAGGGGGGGGAACAGGGACAGAGAGTGACAGGTAGGGGGGGGAACAGGGACAGAGAGTGACAGGTAGGGGGGGAACAGGGACAGATAGTGACAGGTAGGGGGGGAACAGGGACAGAGAGTGACAGGTAGGGGGGGAACAGGGACAGAGAGTGACAGGTAGGGGGGGGAACAGGGACAGATAGTGACAGGTAGGGGGGGGAACAGGGACAGATAGTGACAGGTAGGGGGGGAACAGGGACAGATAGTGACAGGTAGGGGGGGGGGACAGGGACAGATAGTGACAGGTAGGGGGGGAACAGGGACAGATAGTGACAGGTAGTGGGGGAACAGGGACAGATAGTGACAGGTAGGGGGGGAACAGGGACAGAGAGTGACAGGTAGGGGGGGGAACAGGGACAGATAGTGACAGGTAGGGGGGGACAGGGACAGAGAGTGACAGGTAGGGGGGGGAACAGGGACAGATAGTGACAGGTAGGGGGGGAACAGGGACAGATAGTGACAGGTAGGGGGGGGAACAGGGACAGAGAGTGACAGGTAGGGGGGGAACAGGGACAGAGAGTGACAGGTAGGGGGGGGAACAGGGACAGAGAGTGACAGGTAGGGGGGGATCAGGGACAGAGAGTGACAGGTAGGGGGGGGAACAGGGACAGAGAGTGACAGGTAGGGGGGGAACAGGGACAGATAGTGACAGGTAGGGGGGGAGGGACAGATAGTGACAGGTAGTGGGGGGAACAGGGACAGATAGTGACAGGTAGGGGGGGGAACAGGGACAGAGAGTGACAGGTAGGGGGGGAACAGGGACAGATAGTGACAGGTAGTGGGGGGAACAGGGACAGATAGTGACAGGTAGGGGGGGGGAACAGGGACAGAGAGTGACAGGTAGGGGGGGGGAACAGGGACAGAGAGGACAGGTAGGGGGGGGAACAGGGACAGAGAGTGACAGGTAGGGGGGGAACAGGGACAGATAGTGACAGGTAGGGGGGGGGAACAGGGACAGAGAGTGACAGGTAGGGGGGGGGAACAGGGACAGAGAGTGACAGGTAGGGGGGGGAACAGGGACAGAGAGTGACAGGTAGGGGGGGGAACAGGGACAGATAGTGACAGGTAGTGGGGGGAACAGGGACAGATAGTGACAGGTAGGGGGGGGGGACAGGGACAGATAGTGACAGGTAGGGGGGGGGAACAGGGACAGATAGTGACAGGTAGGGGGGGAACAGGGACAGAGAGTGACAGGTAGGGGGGGAACAGGGACAGATAGTGACAGGTAGGGGGGGAACAGGGACAGATAGTGACAGGTAGGGGGGGAACAGGGACAGATAGTGACAGGTAGGGGGGGAACAGGGACAGAGAGTGACAGGTAGGGGGGGGAACAGGGACAGAGAGTGACAGGTAGGGGGGGAACAGGGACAGAGAGTGACAGGTAGGGGGGGAAAAAGGGACAGAGAGTGACAGGTAGGGGGGGGAACAGGGACAGAGAGTGACAGGTAGGGGGGGGAACAGGGACAGATAGTGACAGGTAGGGGGGGACAGGGACAGAGAGTGACAGGTAGGGGGGGAACAGGGACAGATAGTGACAGGTAGGGGGGGAACAGGGACAGATAGTGACAGGTAGGGGGGAACAGGGACAGAGAGTGACAGGTAGGGGGGAACAGGGACAGAGAGTGACAGGTAGGGCGGGGAACAGGGACAGAGAGTGACAGGTAGGGGGGGAACAGGGACAGAGAGTGACAGGTAGGGGGGGAACAGGGGACAACGAGAGTGACAGGTAGGGGGGAACAGGGACAGAGAGTGACAGGTAGGGGGGGAACAGGGACAGATAGTGACAGGTGGGGGGGAACAGGGACAGATAGTGACAGGTAGGGGGGGGACAGGGACAGATAGTGACAGGTAGGGGGGGGAACAGGGACAGAGAGTGACAGGTAGGGGGGGAACAGGGACAGAGGAGTGACAGGTAGGGGGGGAACAGGGACAGATAGTGACAGGTAGTGGGGGAACAGGGACAAGATAGTGACAGGTAGGGGGGGGGGAACAGGGACAGAGAGTGGACAGGTAGGGGGGGGGAACAGGGACAGATAGTGACAGGTAGGGGGGGGAACAGGGACAGAAAGTGACAGGTAGGGGGGGGAACAGGGACAGATAGTGACAGGTAGGGGGGGGAACAGGGACAGATAGTGACAGGTAGGGGGGGGAACAGGGACAGATAGTGACAGGTAGGGGGGGGAACAGGGACAGATAGTGACAGGTAGGGGGGGAACAGGGACAGAGAGTGACAGGTAGGGGGGGGAACAGGGACAGATAGTGACAGGTAGGGGGGGAACAGGGACAGATAGTGACAGGTAGGGGGGGGAACAGGGACAGAGAGTGACAGGTAGGGGGGGAACAGGGACAGATAGTGACAGGTGGGGGGGGGAACAGGGACAGATAGTGACAGGTAGGGGGGGAACAGGGACAGATAGTGACAGGTAGGGGGGGAACAGGGACAGAGAGTGACAGGTAGGGGGGGAACAGGGACAGAGAGTGACAGGTAGGGGGGGAACAGGGACAGAGAGTGACAGGTAGGGGGGAACAGGGACAGATAGTGACAGGCAGTGGGGGAACAGGGACAGATAGTGACAGGTAGGGGGGGAACAGGGACAGATAGTGACAGGTAGTGGGGGAACAGGGACAGATAGTGACAGGTAGGGGGGGAACAGGGACAGATAGTGACAGGTAGGGGGGGAACAGGGACAGATAGTGACAGGTAGGGGGGGAACAGGGACAGAGTGACAGGTAGGGGGGAACAGGGACAGAGAGTGACAGGTAGGGGGGAACAGGGACAGATAGTGACAGGTAGGGGGGGAACAGGGACAGATAGTGACAGGTAGGGGGGGAACAGGGACAGAGAGTGACAGGTAGGGGGGGGAACAGGGACAGAGAGTGACAGGTAGGGGGGGAACAGGGACAGAGTGTGACAGGTAGTGGGGGAACAGGGACAGAGAGTGACAGGTAGTGGGGGAACAGGGACAGAGAGTGACAGGTAGTGGGGGAACAGGGACAGATAGTGACAGGTAGGGGGGGGATCAGGGACAGATAGTGACAGGTAGTCGGGGAACAGGGACAGATAGTGACAGCTAGGGGGGGAACAGGGACAGAGAGTGACAGGTAGGGGGGGAACAGGGACAGAGAGTGACAAGTAGGGGGGGAACAGGGACAGAGAGTGACAGGTAGGGGGAACAGGGACAGAGAGTGACAGGTAGTGGGGGAACAGGGACAGATAGTGACAGGTAGGGGGGAACAGGGACAGATAGTGACAGGTAGTGGGGGAACAGGGACAGATAGTGACAGGTAGGGGGGGAACAGGGACAGAGAGTGACAGGTAGGGGGGGAACAGGGACAGATAGTGACAGGTAGTGGGGGAACAGGGACAGATAGTGACAGGTGGGGGGGGGACAGGGACAGATAGTGACAGGTAGGGGGGGGGAACAGGGACAGAGAGTGACAGGTAGGGGGGGGAACAGGGACAGAGAGTGACAGGTAGGGGGGGAACAGGGACAGATAGTGACAGGTAGGGGGGGGAACAGGGACAGATAGTGACAGGTAGGGGGGAACAGGGACAGATAGTGACAGGTAGGGGGGGAACAGGGACAGAGAGTGACAGGTAGGGGGGGGAACAGGGACAGAGAGTGACAGGTAGGGGGGGAACAGGGACAGAGAGTGACAGGTAGGGGGGAACAGGGACAGATAGTGACAGGCAGTGGGGGAACAGGGACAGATAGTGACAGGTAGGGGGGGAACAGGGACAGATAGTGACAGGTAGTGGGGGAACAGGGACAGATAGTGACAGGTAGGGGGGGAACAGGGACAGAGAGTGACAGGTAGGGGGGGAATAGGGACAGATAGTGACAGGTAGGGGGGGAACAGGGACAGAGAGTGACAGGTAGGGGGGGAACAGGGACAGATAGTGACAGGTAGGGGGGGAACAGGGACAGATAGTGACAGGTAGGGGGGGGAACAGGGACAGAGAGTGACAGGTAGGGGGGGAACAGGGACAGAGAGTGACAGGTAGGGGGGGAACAGGGACAGAGAGTGACAGGTAGGGGGGGGAACAGGGACAGAGAGTGACAGGTAGGGGGGGAACAGGGACAGATAGTGACAGGTAGGGGGGGAACAGGGACAGAGAGTGACAGGTAGGGGGGGAACAGGGACAGAGAGTGACAGGTAGGGGGGGAACAGGGACAGATAGTGACAGGTAGGGGGGGAACAGGGACAGATAGTGACAGGTAGGGGGGGAACAGGGACAGATAGTGACAGGTAGGGGGGGGGAACAGGGACAGATAGTGACAGGTAGGGGGGGGAACAGGGACAGATAGTGACAGGTAGGGGGGGGAACAGGGACAGATAGTGACAGGTAGGGGGGGAACAGGGACAGATAGTGACAGGTAGGGGGGGAACAGGGACAGATAGTGACAGGTAGGGGGGGAACAGGGACAGAGAGTGACAGGTAGGGGGGGAACAGGGACAGATAGTGACAGGTAGGGGGGGGAACAGGGACAGATAGTGACAGGTAGGGGGGGAACAGGGACAGAGAGTGACAGGTAGGGGGGGAACAGGGACAGAGAGTGACAGGTAGGGGGGGAACAGGGACAGAGAGTGACAGGTAGGGGGGGAACAGGGACAGAGAGTGACAGGTAGGGGGGGAACAGGGACAGAGAGTGACAGGTAGGGGGGGAACAGGGACAGATAGTGACAGGTAGGGGGGGACAGGGACAGATAGTGACAGGTAGTGGGGGAACAGGGACAGATAGTGACAGGTAGGGGGGGAACAGGGACAGAGAGTGACAGGTAGGGGGGGGAACAGGGACAGATAGTGACAGGTAGTGGGGGAACAGGGACAGATAGTGACAGGTAGGGGGGGGGGAACAGGGACAGAGAGTGACAGGTAGGGGGGGGGGAACAGGGACAGAGAGTGACAGGTAGGGGGGGAACAGGGACAGATAGTGACAGGTAGGGGGGGAACAGGGACAGATAGTGACAGGTAGGGGGGGAACAAGGACAGATAGTGACAGGTAGGGGGGGGAACAGGGACAGATAGTGACAGGTAGGGGGGGAACAGGGACAGATAGTGACAGGTAGGGGGGGAACAGGGACAGAGAGTGACAGGTAGGGGGGGGGAACAGGGACAGATAGTGACAGGTAGGGGGGGAACAGGGACAGATAGTGACAGGTAGGGGGGGAACAGGGACAGAGAGTGACAGGTAGGGGGGAACAGGGACAGATAGTGACAGGTGGGGGGGGGGAACAGGGACAGATAGTGACAGGTAGGAGGGAACAGGGACAGATAGTGACAGGTAGGGGGGGAACAGGGACAGAGAGTGACAGGTAGGGGGGGAACAGGGACAGAGAGTGACAGGTAGGGGGGTAACAGGGACAGAGAGTGACAGGTAGGGGGGAACAGGGACAGATAGTGACAGGCAGTGGGGGAACAGGGACAGATAGTGACAGGTAGGGGTGGAACAGGGACAGATAGTGACAGGTAGTGGGGGAACAGGGACAGATAGTGACAGGTAGGGGGGGAACAGGGACAGATAGTGACAGGTAGGGGGGGGAACAGGGACAGATAGTGACAGGTAGGGGGAGAACAGGGACATTGAGTGACAGGTAGGGGGGGAACAGGGACAGATAGTGACAGGTAGGGGGGGGAACAGGGACAGATAGTGACAGGTAGGGGGGGGAACAGGGACAGAGAGTGACAGGTAGGGGGGGAACAGGGACAGAGAGTGACAGGTAGGGGGGGAACAGGGACAGAGTGTGACAGGTAGTGGGGGAACAGGGACAGAGAGTGACAGGTAGTGGGGGAACAGGGACAGAGAGTGACAGGTAGTGGGGGAACAGGGACAGATAGTGACAGGTAGGGGGGGATCAGGGACAGATAGTGACAGGTAGTCGGGGAACAGGGACAGATAGTGACAGCTAGGGGGGGAACAGGGACAGAGAGTGACAGGTAGGGGGGAACAGGGACAGAGAGTGACAAGTAGGGGGGGAACAGGGACAGAGAGTGACAGGTAGGGGGAACAGGGACAGAGAGTGACAGGTAGTGGGGGAACAGGGACAGATAGTGACAGGTAGGGGGGGAACAGGGACAGATAGTGACAGGTAGTGGGGGAACAGGGACAGATAGTGACAGGTAGGGGGGGGAACAGGGACAGAGAGTGACAGGTAGGGGGGGAACAGGGACAGATAGTGACAGGTAGTGGGGGAACAGGGACAGATAGTGACAGGTGGGGGGGGACAGGGACAGATAGTGACAGGTAGGGGGGGGGAACATGGACAGAGAGTGACAGGTAGGGGGGGGGAACAGGGACAGAGAGTGACAGGTAGGGGGGGAACAGGGACAGATAGTGACAGGTAGGGGGGAACAGGGACAGATAGTGACAGGTAGGGGGGGGAACAGGGACAGATAGTGACAGGTAGGGGGGGAACAGGGACATATAGTGACAGGTAGGGGGGGAACAGGGACAGAGAGTGACAGGTAGGGGGGGAACAGGGACAGAGAGTGACAGGTAGGGGGGAACAGGGACAGATAGTGACAGGCAGTGGGGGAACAGGGACAGATAGTGACAGGTAGGGGGGGAACAGGGACAGATAGTGACAGGTAGTGGGGGAACAGGGACAGATAGTGACAGGTAGGGGGGGAACAGGGACAGAGAGTGACAGGTAGGGGGGGAACAGGGACAGATAGTGACAGGCAGTGGGGGAACAGGGACAGATAGTGACAGGTAGGGGTGGAACAGGGACAGATAGTGACAGGTAGTGGGGGAACAGGGACAGATAGTGACAGGTAGGGGGGGAACAGGGACAGAGAGTGACAGGTAGTGGGGGAACAGGGACAGAGAGTGACAGGTAGTGGGGGAACAGGGACAGATAGTGACAGGTAGGGGGGGATCAGGGACAGATAGTGACAGGTAGTGGGGGAACAGGGACAGATAGTGACAGGTAGGGGGGGTAACAGGGACAGATAGTGACAGGTAGGGGGGGAACAGGGACAGATAGTGACAGGTAGGGGGGGAACAGGGACAGATAGTGACAGGTGGGGGGGAACAGGGACAGATAGTGACAGGTAGGGGGGGAACAGGGACAGAGAGTGACAGGTGGGGGTTAACAGGGACAGATAGTGACAGGTAGGGGGGGGAACAGGGACAGATAGTGACAGGTAGGGGGGGAACAGGGACAGAGAGTGACAGGTAGGGGGGAATAGGGACAGATAGTGACAGGTAGTTGGGGAACAGGGACAGATAGTGACAGGTAGGGGGGGAACAGGGACAGAGAGTGACAGTTAGGGGGGGAACAGGGACAGAGAGTGACAGGTAGGGGGGGAACAGGGACAGATAGTGACAGGTAGGGGGGAACAGGGACAGATAGTGACAGGTAGGGGGGGGAACAGGGACAGATAGTGACAGGTAGTGGGGGAACAGGGACAGAGAGTGACAGGTAGGGGGGGAACAGGGACAGATAGTGACAGGTAGGGGGGAACAGGGACAGAGAGTGACAGGTAGGGGGGAACAGGGACAGAGAGTGACAGGTAGGGGGGGAACAGGGACAGATAGTGACAGGTAGGGGGGGAACAGGGACAGATAGTGACAGGTAGGGGGGGAACAGGGACAGATAGTGACAGGTAGGGGGGGGGAACAGGGACAGAGAGTGACAGGTAGGGGGGGAACAGGGACAGAGAGTGACAGGTAGGGGGGGAACAGGGACAGATAGTGACAGGTGGGGGGGGAACAGGGACAGATAGTGACAGGTAGGGGGGGAACAGGGACAGAGAGTGACAGGTAGGGGGGGGAACAGGGACAGAGAGTGACAGGTAGGGGGGGAACAGGGACAGAGAGTGACAGGTAGTGGGGGAACAGGGACAGAGAGTGACAGGTAGGGGGGGAACAGGGACAGATAGTGACAGGTAGGGGGGAACAGGGACAGATAGTGACAGGTAGGGGGGGGGGACAGGGACAGAGAGTGACAGGTAGGGGGGGAACAGGGACAGATAGTGACAGGTAGGGGGGGGAACAGGGACAGATAGTGACAGGTAGGGGGGGAACAGGGACAGAGAGTGACAGGTAGGGGGGGAACAGGGACAGATAGTGACAGGTAGGGGGGGAACAGGGACAGATAGTGACAGGTAGGGGGGGGGGGGAACAGGGACAGATAGTGACAGATAGGGGGGAACAGGGACAGATAGTGACAGGTAGTGGGGGAACAGGGACAGATAGTGACAGGTAGGAGGGAACAGGGACAGAGAGTGACAGGTAGGGGGGGAACAGGGAACAGGGACAGATCAAACTTTACCGGTCCCGTTAGCGATTGGAGAGGTGCTGCTTTGGAATGGACTGAAAAGCAGATCCACACGCAGGTCTGCTGGAATAGGCCAGTTACTAGAGAGAGACAGACACCGAGAGATGGTGACGGCTTTGATGTGACACCCACTGATGCTCAGTATGATAACAGTTGTGACGTGTCTCTCTTCAGGGTCCCAGAGGAGAGACAGGAGAGAGAGAGAGAGAGAGAGAGAGAGAGAGAGAGAGAGAGAGAGAGAGAGAGAGAGAGAGAGAGAGAGAGAGAGAGAGAGAGAGAGAGAGAGAGAGAGAGACAGAGACAGAGACAGAGACAGAGACAGAGACAGAGACAGAGACAGAGAGAGAGAGAGAGAGATAGTTCTGATATCAGTGTGCTAACCATGCTGACATCTTCTCTCCAGGGCCCCAGAGGAGAGACTGGGGAGAAGGGAGAGTCAGGACCACCTGGAGCTGCTGGTCCTGCAGGCGCCCGCGGACCTGGAGGAGACGACGGTCCCAAGGGCAACCCCGTAAGTCACGTCAAAGCTTTTATTCAAAGTGCTTTGACAACATCTCCATTCACAATGTTAACAGTATTTACATGTTTGTGGACCTATAACCGATACTCATGTTATATGATTCTGATTCCAGCCAGAGTATGTGAGTGGAGTTGAGCGGTAGTGGTGCTGGCTGCCAGCGTTCCACTTCGTTTCCAACCGCTCACAGGAACAAAAAACTGCCGTTCCAAATTCGCTCCGTTCATTAAAATCCTCATTTAACCAACACCCATTCTAATTTTGTGACTACCTGGACCTACCATTTGTTTTTTTAAGTATTGAAACCAAACCATATGGATTTGAATGAAAAGTATTTTAATAAACAACAGGGAAAGGTGACCGTAAGAAGGGCTCGTCATTTCAAATAGGCTACATGTCGTATTAAACAGCATATAAACACTCTAAATAGGTCAGGAGCCAGACAGGGAGCCTAAGGAGGAACGAAAATGAATTATTTAGGCTATATTATTATTTCAATTATTTCAAGACTATAGCCTATAAAGAAATACATTGTGAAGCACTAGCGAGTGCAACACACTAGACTGCCAGGGGACATAAAGGGCTCAGCCTTTAAACAACATTTAGTTGCATTAAATAATTATAGTCTCTAAATTGTGACTTAGAATTAAATAGAAATTAATCAAAAAAAATGCTTTATTAGGCAGGAGATTCTTTGAATTCATTTGTAGAAACATGAGTTAGTCTGTGGCTTCAGGCAAACACCCCATTGGCCACTCTTACCAGGCTGTAGAGTTTATTTATATATTTATATATATATAGGTAGGTAGGTAGGCCTAAAGGTTTTTAGGCAAAATAACCCAATCACAACGGAAAGCTCCTTGAACGTGGTAATATGCCAGGCCTATTGGGCCAAAATCAATCATGGCCTATTGTATAGATAATAGAACGAAAATGAACTAAAGATCTGATTTTTAGTATATAAATACATTCTACCTCATTTATACCTCCTTCCTTTCTGTTAGCATGTGCATGTAGTAAGTTCACCATCATGCTTTCAGGATACGTGTCTTATCAGATTCCACAATGATTCTTTAGCTGTGGACACTACATCACCGCACTCCCTCTCTTGCTATTGGTCCTGAATGTTTGGCATACTAGATGACAGTAGCTAAAACAAGGGGCTATAGCGGAACACAAGTAGACTGCAAATGCATGCTGGGCCGGGCCTTGAGCTGAGCTCATGAAGTGAGCGTTACTGGAGCTCAATTAGAGTGGGCGAGAAGGCCAACGCTCCAGCCTTTGGGAAACTCGCCCCAAGCTCTAGTCAAATTGGGCCCGCTTCGCTCCTCGCTCCGCTCCAACTCTGCTCACATACTCTGATTCCTGCTCAAACACGTATTGTATTCTCTCTCTCTCTCTCTCTCTCTCTCTCTCTCTCTCTCTCTCTCTCTCTCTCTCTCTCTCTCTCTCTCTCTCTCTCTCTCTCTCTCTCTCTCTCTCTCTCTCTCTCTCTCTCTCTCTCTCTCTCTCTCTCTCTCTCTCTCTCTCTCTCTTTCTCTCTCCTCTCTCTCTCTCTCTCTCTCTCTGTTTCTCTCTTTCCCTCTCTCTCTCTCTCTCTCTCTCTCTCTCTCTCTCTCTCTCTCTCTCTCTCTCTCTCTCTCTCTCTCTCTCTCTCTCTTTCTCCCTCTCTCTCTGTCTGTAGGGACCCGTTGGCTTCCCTGGAGACCCAGGTCCCCCTGGAGAGCCTGGAGTTGGTGTAAGTACTACAAGGAGATGTAAAGTGAATAACATGAAGCATCACAGCAGGGAAGCTAGGCAGACATTCCTCTTAGGCAGTTTTAAGTTTAATTCATTGAAATGTAACAGTAGATTATGATCGATGCTAGTAAAAGGAAGAGCTCTTACTGTTATATTAGTTTAGAAAGTGCTATCCTGACTTGTCTTTCTGTTGTATCTCCTCAGGGATTGGATGGCTTGGCTGGAGACAAGGGAGATGACGGAGACGCTGGTCAGCCAGTAAGTTTTTATTTATTTAACCAGGAAAATACCCTTGAGGCTGTAGGATTGTGATGTTGTTGTTAGTGAGAAGGAAATATATGAAGGGAGTAGCCTTGTACACAAATACACTATATATACAACAGTATGTGGACAGCCCCTTCAAATTAGTGGATTCGGCTATTTCAGCCACGCCCCTTGCTGACAGGTGTATAACATCGAGCACACAGCCATGCAATCTCCATAGACAAACATTGGCAGTAGAATGGCCCGTACTGAAAAGCTCAGTGACTTTCAACGTGGCACCGTCATAGGATGCCACCTTTCCAACAAGTCAGTTCGTCAAATTTCTGCCCTGCCAGAGCTGCCCCGGTCAACTGTAAGTGCTGTTATTGTGAAGTGGAAACGTCTAGGAGCAACAACGGCTCAGCCGCGAAGTGGTAGGCCACACAAGCTCAGAGAATGGGACCGCCGAGTGCTGAAGCACTCACTACCGAGTTCCAAACTGCCTCTGGAAGCAACGCCAGCGCAATAACTGTTCGTCGGGAGCTTCATGAAATGGGTTTCCATGGCAGAGCCATTGGACTCTGGAGCAGTGGAAATGCGCTGGAGTGATGTATCACACTTCATCATCTGGTAGTCTGATGGATGAATCTGGGTTTGGCGGATGCCAGGAGAACGCTACCTGCCCCAATACCTAGTGTCAGCTGTAAAGTTTGGTGGAGGAGGAATAATGGTCTGGGGCTGTTTTTCATGGTTCGGGCTAGGCCCCTTAGTTCCAGCGAAGGGAAATCTTAACGCTACAGCATACAATGACATTCTAGACGATTATGTGCTTCCAACTTTGTGGCAACAGTTTGGGGAAGGCCCTTTCCTGTTTCAGCATGACAATGCCCCCGTGCACAAAGCGAGGTCCATACAGAAATAGTTTGTCAAGATCAGTGTGGAAGAATTTGACTGGCCTGAACAGAGCCCTGACCTCAACCCCATCCAACACCTTTGGGATGAATTGGAATGCCGACTGCGAGCCAGGCCTAATCACTCAATATCAGTGCCCGACCTCACTAATGCTCATGGCTGAATGGAAGCAAGTCCCCCGCAGCAATGTTTCAACATCTAGTGGAAAGCCTTCCCAGAAGAGTGGAGGCTTTTATACAGTTGAAGTCGGAAGTTTACATACACTTAGGTTGGAGTCATTAAAACTCGTTTTTCAACCACTCCACAAATGTCTTGTTAACAAACTATAGTTTTGGCAAGTCGGTTAGGACATCTACTTTGTGCATGACACAAGTAATTTTTCCAACAATTGTTTACAGACAGATTATTTCACTTATAATTCACTGTATCACAATTCCAGTGGGTCAGAAGTTTACATACACTAAGTAGACTGTGCTTTTAAACAGCATGGAAAATTCCAGAAAATGATGTCATGGCTTTAGAAGCTTCTGATAGGCTAATTGACATCATTTGAGTCAATTGGAGGTGTACCTGTGGATGTATTTCAAGGCCTACCTTCAAACTCAGTGCCTCTTTGCTTAACATCATGGGAAAATCTAAAGAAATCAGCCAAGACCTCAGAAAAAACATTGTAGACCTCCACAAGTCTGGTTCATCCTTGGGAGCAATTTCCAAATGCCTGAAGGTACCACGTTCATCTGTACAAACAATAGTACGCAAGTATAAACACCATGGGACCACACAGCCATCATACCGCTCAGGAAGGAGACGCGTTCTGTCTGCTAGAGATGAACGTACTTTGGTGCGAAAAGTGCAAATCAATCCCAGAACAACAGCAAAGGACCTTGTGAAGATGCTGGAGGAAACAGGTACAAAAGTATTTATATCCACAGTAAAACGAGTCCTATATCGACATAACCTGAAAGGCCTCTCAGCAAGGAAGAAGCCACTGCTCCAAATCCGCCATTAAAAAGACAGACTACGGTTTGCAACTGCACATGGGGACAAAGATCATACTTTTTGGAGAAATGTCCTCTGGTTGAACAAAAATAGAACTGTTTGGCCATAATGACCATGGTTATGTTTGGAGGAAAAATGGGGATGCTTGCAAGCCGAAGAACACCATCCCAACTGTGAAGCACGGGGGTGGCAGCATCATGCTGTGGGGGTGCTTTGCTGCAGGAGAGACTGGTGCACTTCACAAAATAGATGGCATCATGAGGAAGGAAAATTATGTGGATATATTGAAGCAACAGCTCAAGACATCAGACAGGAAGTTAAAGCTTGGTCGCAAATGGGTCTTCCAAATGGACAATGACCCCAAGCATACTTCCAAAGTTGTGGCAAAATGGCTTAAGGACAACAAAGTCAAGGTATTGGAGTGGCCATCACAAAGCCCTGACCTCAATCCTATAGAACATTTGTAGGCAGAACTGAAAAAGCGTGTGCGAGCAAGGAGGCCTACAAACCTGACTCCGTTACACCAGCTCTGTCAGGAGGAATGGGCCAAAATTCACCCAACTTATTGTGGGAAGCTTGTGGAAGGCTACCCGAAACGTTTGACCCAAGTTAAACAATTTAAAGGTAATGCTACCAAATACTAACTGAGTGTATGTAAACTTCTGACCCACTGGGAATGTGATGAAAGAGATAAAAGCTGAAATAAATAATTCTCTCTACTATTATAGTTTGTTTGTCTACACTGCTGAATCTGTGTGGTTTAGGACTGCTCAACAAGCCGTTTTTGGCTGTTTTTAAATAATAAATAATAATATAATATGCCATTTAGCAGACGCTTTTATCCAAAGCGACTTACAGTCATGTGTGCATACATTTTTGTGTATGGGTGGTCCCGGGGATCGAACCCACTACCTTGGCGTTACAAGCGCCGTGCTCTACCAGCTGAGCTACAGAGGACCACCCATTTTACTGACTGTTATAAACTGTCTTTCTATTTGTGCAAAATAAACTACATTTACATTTACATTTTAGTCATTTAGCAGACGCTCTTATCCAGAGCGACTTACAACTAAACTACGTTGCAGTTATTAAACAAACAATCAATCATAATATTAGTCAGAAATATCAAATTCCCAGTTTATGCTACAAATCCAGCTTCATAAGAGGTTTTAAAAATAGGCTATTATTTTACTCAGAATTTCAGGCTTTAAGTCAGGTTTAAGTAAGGCAGAATAGATGGACTCAATTCAATGCATGAATATATAATTCACCAATACCTTTATTGGTAGTCCAAGAAATATTGCAATCAGGTTGTAAATCACAGCTGGCCTGGACATGCACTGTTTCAGTTTAAATTACTCAATATTTTGGAGAAAACGGATGAATGTAACCAAGGCTGGGAATGTCAATATAATCAAACTAGCAAGGGCAATGATCACAAGTCAGTCATAACGTGGCTAGTAGGCTAGCGTAATTATTTATATAGCTATTTATTTACCAAACTAAGAACATGGAGCCTAAGTTGTTGTTGATGTGCATAACTGAGGGAGAGAGAGCCTACCTTTTCATGGTTGTTTGATCAATAGGACTGTAAAGTTCCCAAATGTAAGAGGACTCCCGTGGTGTTTACATATTTGCAGAAATCCATTCAGGTGTATTTTGTGGCGAATGCTTTCTAATGATCTAATGTCGCGCTGTTGCTACTGCCTGTAAACACACCGTCCAGTTCAAAGTGAATGATGGGCAGGCCTGTGTGGCAAATAGCTTATTTGCATATAGGCCTACTGTAGCTCTGATTGGCTATGGCGCACCGGTCGGTGTAGAGTCCGGTCCTGGACGAGACAGATGTTTTTATTAGGGTTTTATTTACTGCAGTGTCTATTAATTGTCCAAACGCTCGGCTGCTTTCCCGCTCTATATTACTATAGAATTTTCACAAACGCCACACGTTCTATGAATGTATGAAAACTGAAAATGACCATATCTAATCGCTCGCTTGTCAGAACATTTAAAAAAAGAAAGGCATCATATTCTTCCTGGGGGTGTATGTGAACAGATTCTAATAAGCTAAAACACTGTCAGATCCACTTTAAAGGTATTGGAGGGTTGCATATAAATAATGTCAACATTGTCCAACACAGATCACAATTTCGCTGGCACAAGATCCTTCTTAACTGATATAGAATTCACTGTTGTTGTTGTTGTTGTTGTTGTTGTTGTTGAGGATGTTGATGATGAGGTTGTTGTTGTTGATGTTGATGATAAGGTTGTTGTTGAGGATGATGATGATGATGATGTTGTTGTTGTTGTATTGTGGATCTAGTACCTAACTGGTCTGGGGTGTGTTGTTTCAGGGCCCATCTGGTCCTTCTGGAGAAGCTGGGCCACCAGGACCACCCGGGAAGAGGGTAAGTGTCTGCCAACAAAACTTTATTAGCCCACTAAGGTATTCGCTAGCGGAGCTAACACATGTTCCAGGTTTCAGGCAAGGTTACTCACCATTATCCAAAATTGTAGATGTTGCTGAATTGAAATACTAGGTACAATACACTACAAAACTAATCTGATTTCCCTTGGTTGAGCAGCAACTCTCCACACAAGCCAATATTCAGAGATGGTTTTTTGTTTTTGATTCGTTTTATAATAGAATATCGACCTGTTTTCAGTTTGACTGACAGTGATGCGAAAGCAGTGGGATGAACACTCAAGTCCAGGATGTCAAGATGTCATTCTTACCTCTGGCACCTCCTGCCGATCGTGTCACACAACCCGGGCCTCGCTGTCGAGCGTGGAGATTAACTGCGTCCCAAATGTGCACACTCTTCCCTCTGGTGAAAAGTAGTGCACTTTATAAAGGGTTAGGGTGCCCGTTTGGGACGCTGCCTATGTTTTCTCACCACTTGTACAACCTGGCCCAATTAAAGCCGTCACCTTTAATGGAGAAGCAGTAAAATGCTATTAAATGCTATAAACCGCTACACCAATACTGTCAAATAATAAAGAGTTGGGCACTGCATGGTGACAAGAACAAGGGCCCGCGTCCCAAATAGAAACCTATTCCTTATGTAGTGCACTACCTTTGGTCAAGTGTAGTGCACTACATAGTGAACAGGGTGCCGTTTGGGACGTGGCCCAAAACGTTTTCTTTTAAAATGGAAGCTTCAATTCAGTTCAATTCGAAGTCAATTGGAACGTACTGGTGTTACTTTAACGTACTGGTGTTACTCACACTTTATGTTATTGCACCATCAAATCAAAGATGTGTTTCTACGTGGCTCAGCGTCAAGTGTGAGGGTTTTCCTTCACTTGTAAAATCTAATTTGTGTTGTGGAAAAATATGAGTTGAAAGCTACAGTCTTTATGGACTTTCCCCCTGCACGACACACAATAGATGCTATACATATTCAACTCATTGTGTCAGCTACACCGGGGGACAGTATAGTCATAATATAATCATATGGATGTATTAATATAGTCATATAGATGTATTAATATAATAATATGGATGTATTAATATAGTTATATGGATGTATTAATATAATCATATGGATGTATTAATATAGTCATATAGATGTATTAATATAATCATATGGATGTATTAATATAGTCATATACAGTGCATTCGGAAAGTATTCAGACCCTTGACTTTTTCCACATTTTGTTACATTCGAGCCTTATTCTAAAATTGATTAAATTGTTTTTTTCCATCATCAATCTACACACAATACCACATAGTGACGAAGCAAAAACTGGTTTTTAGAATTTTTATCAAATGTAGATTTAAAAAAAGAAGGAAATATCACATTTACATAAATATTCAGACTCTTTACTCAGTACTTTGTTGAAGCACCTTTGGCAGCGATTACAACCTCGAGTCTTCTTGGGTATGACGCTACAAGTTTGGCACACCTGTATTTGGGGAAATTCTCCCATTCTTCTATGCAGATCCTCTCATATATTCCAAGACATATCACGCCGATGACACAGCTTCTGGTGCTTAGTAAGCGATATTTCCAAGACATATCACACTGATGACACAGCTTCTGGTGCTTAGTAAGCGATATTTCCAAGACATATCACACCGATGACACAAACTGCTGGGCAGATGAAAACATATGTCCATTTACAATATTCAAATGAGCATTTCCCTATAGACATACATGTACGGTTTCTGACTTACAGTAGGTGTGTAGGTCATTGATGCATGGCGATGCTTAGCTCAGTCAGTTGGGTTGTACTCTGTTAAAAGAAAGACGGCTCGGTGTCCGTAACCCAGGGCCATCCAGGGCCATCCAGGGCCATCCAGGGCCATCCAGGGCCATCCAGGGCCATCCAGGGCCATCCAGGTTATGGACAGTGATGCTAAAACAACAACCTGTTTGTAATGCTTTAGCCACAGGCGGTTATTCAGATCTTAATGCTATAGCCTCCTTTAGCTACACTACCAGTGTGAATAGAATCTAATTTACTGGAGCCGATTGTCCCTATCTGACCTGCTCTAAGATGGTTCTGCTTCTAGTCAAGGTCATCAGTCGTATATTGAGACATGACCATCAATAGTTATTACTCAACATATATATATATATATACAGTATATATTTTTACTTGAATAAGCATCGTTTTTTCCCCCAAGTGTATATACTAAATAGATGTTGTAATATCTCTAGACTGTTTTAACCATCTGTGATTGTACACTGTATACCAAGCTGGTGACTGGTGCCTCTTACCCCTATAGGGACCCATTGGACCAGCCGGAACTGAGGGAAGACAAGGAGAGAAGGGTTCTAAGGTAAGAGGCAGAGACACACACAGAGAGACACAGACACACACACACACACACACACACACACACACACACACACACACACACACACACACACACACACACACACACACACACACACACACACACACACACACACACACACACACAGACACACACACACACACACACACACACACATACACACACACACACACACACAGACACACACACACACACACACAACACACACACACACACACACACACACACAGACACACACACACACACACACACAGACACACACACACACACACACACACACACAGACACACACACACAGACACACACACACACACACAGACACACACACACACACACACAGACACACACACACACACACACACACACACAGACACACACACACACACACACACACACACACACACACACACACAGACACACACACACACACAGACACACACACACACACACACACACACACACAGACACACAGACACACACACACACACAGACACACACACACACAGACACACACACACACACACACACACACAGACACACACACACACACACACACACAGACACACACACACACACACACACACACACAGACACACACACACACACACACACACACACACAGACACACACACACACACACACACAGACACACACACACACACACACAGACACACACACACACACACACACAGACACACACACACACACACACACACACACGTCCATTCAAACAGAAGTGTAGGATTAGAGTTGATGTGATGGAGACAGGCAAAGCCTCTCAGAACTTCCTGGTCTGTCAAAGCTGGCTTCTAATTGGTTGTCAGAACGGTTTAATCCAGAACGGTTTAATCCTCCAACGCCCTTGTCCGATCTGACGGTACATTTATGGATCTCCAATCCTTTGTGTCTGTTCTCATGGCCTGATGGAGGACATCAGGTGACTGAGTTGAGGCTTCTGTGTGATTGTTGTAATTCCCAAAAACCTCTGAAAGGTGCCTTATCTTTTGAGGGTGAATAGGACTTAATTCTAATAGAATCCTCCCGAGAACTTCAGTTTTTTTATTTTTTTATTAGGATCCCCATTAGCTGTTGCGAAAGCAGGAGCTGCTCTTCCTGGGGTCCACACAAAACATGAAACATTACATAATACAGAACATTAATAGACAAGAACAGCTCAAGGACAGAACTACATCAATTTAAAAAGGCACACGTAGCCTAGATATCAATACATACACACAAACTATCTAGGTCAAATAGGGGAGAGGCGTTGTGCCATGAGGTGTTGCTTTATCTGTTTTTTGAAACCAGGTTTGCTGTTTATTTGAGCAATATGAGATGGAAGGGAGTTCCATGCAATAA
The DNA here is from genome assembly GCA_031479575.1 of Coregonus ussuriensis. Lineage (NCBI taxonomy): Eukaryota > Metazoa > Chordata > Actinopteri > Salmoniformes > Salmonidae > Coregonus > Coregonus ussuriensis. Next base: position 49,095,126 of record CM062486.1, read on the forward strand.
TGGCTCTATATAATACTGTACGCTTTCTTGAATTTGTTCTGAATTTGGGGACTGTGAAGAGACCTCTGGTGGCATGTCTGGTGGGGTAAGTGTGTGTGTGTCAGAGCTGTGTGTAAGTTGACTATGCAAACAATTTGGGATTTTCAACACATGAATGTTTCTTATAACAGAAGTGATGCAGTCAGTCTCTCCTCAACGCTTAGCCAAGAGAGACAGGCATGCATGGTATTGATATCAGCCCTCAACCGTTTTGAGCCAGTTGTAGTAGTACAGTAATTGAACTGTATTAAACAGTTTTCACCTTCACTTTATAAGTCTAATTTATAGATCTCTCTCTCTCTCTCTCTCTCTCTCTCTCTCTCTTCTATGCCTATAATATGTATTCTGATTCAACATGTCAGCTAATCATCAAGTCCTTGATTAGGTAGTCAGGCCTACAACAACACGGTGAAACGTCCCCGAGGAAGGACGGTCATGCTGAACTGATTTGAATGTAGCTCAGTGTTACTACTGTGTGACTCCATGATGAAGGCTGAAGATATTGATTACAGTGGTATTCAATGTTATGATTGTGTTTTGCAGGGTGAGGCTGAAGATATTGATTACAGTGGTATTATAATAATAAAAATAATAATATGCCATTTAGCAGACGCTTTTACCCAAAGCGACTTACAGTCGTGCGTGCATACATTTTTGTGGTCCCGGGGATCGAACCCACTACCTTAGCGTTACAAGCGCCTTGCTCTACCAGCTGAGCTACAGAGGACCACAATGTATCCACTGTATTCAATGTTATGATTGTGTTTTGCAGGGTGAGGCTGAAGATATTGATTACAGTGGTATTCAATGTTATGATTGTGTTTTGCAGGGTGAGGCTGAAGATATTGATTACAGTGGTATTCAATGTTATGATTGTGTTTTGCAGGGTGAGGCTGAAGATATTGATTACAGTGGTATTCAATGTTATGATTGTGTTTTGCAGGGTGAGGCTGAAGATATTGATTACAGTGGTATTCAATGTTATGATTGTGTTTTGCAGGGTGAGGCTGAAGATATTGATTACAGTGGTATTCAATGTTATGATTGTGTTTTGCAGGGTGAGGCTGAAGATATTGATTACAGTGGTATTCAATGTTATGATTGTGTTTTGCAGGGTGAGGCTGAAGATATTGATTACAGTGGTATTCAATGTTATGATTGTGTTTTGCAGGGTGAGGCTGAAGATATTGATTACAGTGGTATTCAATGTTATGATTGTGTTTTGCAGGGTGAGGCTGAAGATATTGATTACAGTGGTATTCAATGTTATGATTGTGTTTTGCAGGGTGAGGCTGAAGATATTGATTACAGTGGTATTCAATGTTATGATTGTGTTTTGCAGGGTGAGGCTGAAGATATTGATTACAGTGGTATTCAATGTTATGATTGTGTTTTGCAGGGTGAGGCTGAAGATATTGATTACAGTGGTATTCAATGTTATGATTGTGTTTTGCAGGGTGAGGCTGAAGATATTGATTACAGTGGTATTCAATGTTATGATTGTGTTTTGCAGGGTGAGGCTGAAGATATTGATTACAGTGGTATTGAATGTTATGATTGTGTTTTGCAGGGTGAGGCTGAAAATATTGATTACAGTGGTATTGAATGTTATGATTGTGTTTTGCAGGGTGAGGCTGAAGATATTGATTACAGTGGTATTCAATGTTATGATTGTGTTTTGCAGGGTGAGGCTGAAAATATTGATACAGTGGTATTCAATGTTATGATTGTGTTTTGCAGGGTGAGGCTGTAAATATTGATACTGTGGTATTCAATGTTATGATTGTGTTTTGCAGGGTGAGGCTGAAAATATTGATACAGTGGTATTCAATGTTATGATTGTGTTTTGCAGGGTGAGGCTGAAGATATTGATTACAGTGGTATTCAATGTTATGATTGTGTTTTGCAGGGTGAGGCTGAAGATATTGATTACAGTGGTATTCAATGTTATGATTGTGTTTTGCAGGGTGAGGCTGAAGATATTGATTACAGTGGTATTCAATGTTATGATTGTGTTTTGCAGGGTGAGGCTGAAAATATTGATACAGTGGTATTCAATGTTATGATTGTGTTTTGCAGGGTGAGGCTGAAGATATTGATACAGTGGTATTCAATGTTATGATTGTGTTTTGCAGGGTGAGGCTGAAGATATTGATACAGTGGTATTGAATGTTATGATTGTGTTTTGCAGGGTGAGGCTGAAGATATTGATTACAGTGGTATTGAATGTTATGATTGTGTTTTGCAGGGTGAGGCTGAAGATATTGATTACAGTGGTATTCAATGTTATGATTGTGTTTTGCAGGGTGAGGCTGAAGATATTGATACAGTGGTATTCAATGTTATGATTGTGTTTTGCAGGGTGAGGCTGAAGATATTGATTACAGTGGTATTCAATGTTATGATTGTGTTTTGCAGGGTGAGGCTGAAGATATTGATTACAGTGGTATTCAATGTTATGATTGTGTTTTGCAGGGTGAGGCTGAAGATATTGATTACAGTGGTATTCAATGTTATGATTGTGTTTTGCAGGGTGAGGCTGAAGATATTGATTACAGTGGTATTCAATGTTATGATTGTGTTTTGCAGGGTGAGGCTGAAGATATTGATTACAGTGGTATTCAATGTTATGATTGTGTTTTGCAGGGTGAGGCTGAAGATATTGATTACAGTGGTATTCAATGTTATGATTGTGTTTTGCAGGGTGAGGCTGAAGATATTGATTACAGTGGTATTCAATGTTATGATTGTGTTTTGCAGGGTGAGGCTGAAGATATTGATTACAGTGGTATTCAATGTTATGATTGTGTTTTGCAGGGTGAGGCTGAAGATATTGATTACAGTGGTATTCAATGTTATGATTGTGTTTTGCAGGGTGAGGCTGAAGATATTGATTACAGTGGTATTGAATGTTATGATTGTGTTTTGCAGGGTGAGGCTGAAAATATTGATTACAGTGGTATTGAATGTTATGATTGTGTTTTGCAGGGTGAGGCTGAAGATATTGATTACAGTGGTATTCAATGTTATGATTGTGTTTTGCAGGGTGAGGCTGAAATATTGATACAGTGGTATTCAATGTTATGATTGTGTTTTGCAGGGTGAGGCTGTAAATATTGATACTGTGGTATTCAATGTTATGATTGTGTTTTGCAGGGTGAGGCTGAAAATATTGATACAGTGGTATTCAATGTTATGATTGTGTTTTGCAGGGTGAGGCTGAAGATATTGATTACAGTGGTATTCAATGTTATGATTGTGTTTTGCAGGGTGAGGCTGAAGATATTGATTACAGTGGTATTCAATGTTATGATTGTGTTTTGCAGGGTGAGGCTGAAGATATTGATTACAGTGGTATTCAATGTTATGATTGTGTTTTGCAGGGTGAGGCTGAAAATATTGATACAGTGGTATTCAATGTTATGATTGTGTTTTGCAGGGTGAGGCTGAAGATATTGATACAGTGGTATTCAATGTTATGATTGTGTTTTGCAGGGTGAGGCTGAAGATATTGATACAGTGGTATTGAATGTTATGATTGTGTTTTGCAGGGTGAGGCTGAAGATATTGATTACAGTGGTATTGAATGTTATGATTGTGTTTTGCAGGGTGAGGCTGAAGATATTGATTACAGTGGTATTCAATGTTATGATTGTGTTTTGCAGGGTGAGGCTGAAGATATTGATACAGTGGTATTCAATGTTATGATTGTGTTTTGCAGGGTGAGGCTGAAGATATTGATTACAGTGGTATTCAATGTTATGATTGTGTTTTGCAGGGTGAGGCTGAAGATATTGATACAGTGGTATTGAATGTTATGATTGTGTTTTGCAGGGTGAGGCTGAAGATATTGTTTACAGTGGTATTCAATGTTATGATTGTGTTTTGCAGGGTGAGGCTGAAGATATTGATACAGTGGTATTCAATGTTATGATTGTGTTTTGCAGGGTGAGGCTGAAAATATTGATACAGTGGTATTCAATGTTATGATTGTGTTTTGCAGGGTGAGGCTGAAGATATTGATACAGTGGTATTCAATGTTATGATTGTGTTTTGCAGGGTGAGGCTGAAGATATTGATTACAGTGGTATTCAATGTTATGATTGTGTTTTGCAGGGTGAGGCTGAAGATATTGATTACAGTGGTATTGAATGTTATGATTGTGTTTTGCAGGGTGAGGCTGAAAATATTGATTACAGTGGTATTGAATGTTATGATTGTGTTTTGCAGGGTGAGGCTGAAGATATTGATTACAGTGGTATTCAATGTTATGATTGTGTTTTGCAGGGTGAGGCTGAAAATATTGATACAGTGGTATTCAATGTTATGATTGTGTTTTGCAGGGTGAGGCTGTAAATATTGATACTGTGGTATTCAATGTTATGATTGTGTTTTGCAGGGTGAGGCTGAAAATATTGATACAGTGGTATTCAATGTTATGATTGTGTTTTGCAGGGTGAGGCTGAAGATATTGATTACAGTGGTATTCAATGTTATGATTGTGTTTTGCAGGGTGAGGCTGAAGATATTGATTACAGTGGTATTCAATGTTATGATTGTGTTTTGCAGGGTGAGGCTGAAGATATTGATTACAGTGGTATTCAATGTTATGATTGTGTTTTGCAGGGTGAGGCTGAAAATATTGATACAGTGGTATTCAATGTTATGATTGTGTTTTGCAGGGTGAGGCTGAAGATATTGATACAGTGGTATTCAATGTTATGATTGTGTTTTGCAGGGTGAGGCTGAAGATATTGATACAGTGGTATTGAATGTTATGATTGTGTTTTGCAGGGTGAGGCTGAAGATATTGATTACAGTGGTATTGAATGTTATGATTGTGTTTTGCAGGGTGAGGCTGAAGATATTGATTACAGTGGTATTCAATGTTATGATTGTGTTTTGCAGGGTGAGGCTGAAGATATTGATACAGTGGTATTCAATGTTATGATTGTGTTTTGCAGGGTGAGGCTGAAGATATTGATTACAGTGGTATTCAATGTTATGATTGTGTTTTGCAGGGTGAGGCTGAAGATATTGATACAGTGGTATTGAATGTTATGATTGTGTTTTGCAGGGTGAGGCTGAAGATATTGTTTACAGTGGTATTCAATGTTATGATTGTGTTTTGCAGGGTGAGGCTGAAGATATTGATACAGTGGTATTCAATGTTATGATTGTGTTTTGCAGGGTGAGGCTGAAAATATTGATACAGTGGTATTCAATGTTATGATTGTGTTTTGCAGGGTGAGGCTGAAGATATTGATACAGTGGTATTCAATGTTATGATTGTGTTTTGCAGGGTGAGGCTGAAGATATTGATACAGTGGTATTGAATGTTATGATTGTGTTTTGCAGGGTGAGGCTGAAGATATTGATTACAGTGGTATTGAATGTTATGATTGTGTTTTGCAGGGTGAGGCTGAAGATATTGATTACAGTGGTATTCAATGTTATGATTGTGTTTTGCAGGGTGAGGCTGAAGATATTGATACAGTGGTATTCAATGTTATGATTGTGTTTTGCAGGGTGAGGCTGAAGATATTGATTACAGTGGTATTCAATGTTATGATTGTGTTTTGCAGGGTGAGGCTGAAGATATTGATACAGTGGTATTGAATGTTATGATTGTGTTTTGCAGGGTGAGGCTGAAGATATTGATTACAGTGGTATTCAATGTTATGATTGCGTTTTGCAGGGTGAGGCTGAAAATATTGATACAGTGGTATTCAATGTTATGATTGTGTTTTGCAGGGTGAGGCTGAAGATATTGATACAGTGGTATTGAATGTTATGATTGTGTTTTGCAGGGTGAGGCTGAAGATATTGATTACAGTGGTATTCAATGTTATGATTGTGTTTTGCAGGGTGAGGCTGAAAATATTGATACAGTGGTATTCAATGTTATGATTGTGTTTTGCAGGGTGAGGCTGTAAATATTGATACTGTGGTATTCAATGTTATGATTGTGTTTTGCAGGGTGAGGCTGAAAATATTGATACAGTGGTATTCAATGTTATGATTGTGTTTTGCAGGGTGAGGCTGAAAATATTGATACAGTGGTATTCAATGTTATGATTGTGTTTTGCAGGGTGAGGCTGTAAATATTGTTACCGTGGTATTCAATGTTATGATTGTGTTTTGCAGGGTGAGGCTGAAAATATTGTTACCGTGGTATTCAATGTTATGATTGTGTATTGCAGGGTGAGGCTGAAAATATTGATACAGTGCTATTCAATGTTATGATTGTGTATTGCAGGGTGAGGCTGAAAATATTGATACAGTGGTATTCAATGTTATGATTGTGTATTGCAGGGTGAGGCTGAAAATATTGTTACCGTGGTATTCAATGTTATGATTGTGTTTTGCAGGGTGAGGCTGAAAATATTGGTACAGTGGTATTCAATGTTATGATTGTGTTTTGCAGGGTGAGGCTGAAAATATTGATACCGTGGTATTCAATGTTATGATTGTGTTTTGCAGGGTGAGGCTGTAAATATTGATACAGTGGTATTGAATGTTATGATTGTGTTTTGCAGGGTGAGGCTGTAAATATTGATACAGTGGTATTGAATGTTATGATTGTGTTTTGCAGGGTGAGGCTGGAGCAGATGGGCCTGATGGTAAAACTGGACCTGTCGGACCCCAGGGGCCCTCTGGGAAGCCTGGACCTGACGGCCTGCGTGGAATCCCCGGCCCTGTTGTGAGTTAACTAGCTATACACAATCTGTTATGCATGATCTACACACTACAGTATCGCTGTCATGACTCCTCTGAAGCTAAGCAGGGACGGGAGACTCCCCTGGATGGGAGACCAGATGCTGTCGGAAGTGATGTTGGAGGGCCAGTAGGAGGCACTCTTTCCTCTGGTCTAAGGAGATCCCAATGCCCCAGGGCAGTGAGGGGGACATTGCCCTGTGTAGGGTGCAGTCTTTCAGATGGGACGTTAAACGGGTGTCCCGACTCTCTGTGGTCACTAAAGATCCCATGGAACTGATCGTAAGAGTAGGGGTGTTAACCCCGGTGTCCTGGCTAAATTCCCAATCTGGCCTTCATACCATCATGGCCACCTAATCATCCCCTGCTTCCAATTGGCTCATTCATCGCCCCCTCCTTTCCCCTGTAACTATTCCACAGGTCGTCGCTGTGAATGAGAATGTGTTCTCAGTCAACTTACCTGGTAAAATAAGGGTAAAATAAATCAATAAAATGAGTTACCTGGCTAGATTCAGGTCCTAACTAATCAGATGACAGATACAGTGTATGTTACAAATATATGCTTATCATCACATTATCAAGATTAAAATGGTGTGATAATGGTAATAATAATGATAATGTGATGATAATGTGATGGATAATGTGAAGGATAATGTAATGGAGGATGTGATACATATTCTCAGGGTGAACAAGGGCTTCCTGGTGCTTCTGGAATGGACGGACCTCCCGGACCAATGGTAATAACAACATGATAATTACAAGGTTTTATATTTACGTGTATTTACATAGCCCCCCTTTTCCTCCAACTCAAAGCACCTTATACTGGGGTAACTCATCCTTAGATATACTGTTCCATCCACTGATTAGTCCGTCTGTGACAAACTGATTCCGGATGTTTCTCTCTTTTCAGGGTCCCCCTGGTCTTGCTGGTTTGAAAGGAACTTCTGGCGGTAAGGGAGAAAAGGTATGACTAGAACATTCTGATGCTGATGATGACGTTATAGAGAAAATAATGTTCCCTCCATCTCTCTTTCAAAGTTAACAAAGTTTGTACTTTACAGAGTCAACTCTCTATGTGATTTAATGTGGTGATTGAAATTGTACACGTGATTTAATCGAATGTGTGTAATGATCATAGGTTTATACCCCTGAGTGGCGCAGTGGTCTAAGGCACTGCATCGCAGTGCTAACTGTGCCACTAGAGATCCTGGTTCAAATCCAGGCTCTGTCGCAGCCGGCCGCGACCGGGAGACTCATGGGCGGCGCACAATTGGCCCAGGGTAGGGGAGGGAATGGCTGGCAGGGATGTAGCTCAGTTGATAGAGCATGGCGTTTGCAACGCCAGGGTTGTAGGTTCGATTCCCACGGGGGGCCAGTATAAAAAAATAAAATAATAATGTATTCACTAACTGTAAGTCGCTCTGGATAAGAGCGTCTGCTAAATGACTAAAATGTAAATGTAAATGTTTAGAGCTAGCATGCAGCAGGATAGTAGACCTAGCAATAGACTCTAGTTAGAGTAGCAGATGCCATAGACGCACTACCACTGTTAAATCTATTCTATAAACAGAATGGTCCTTTACCTTCGTAACTAAGACAGTATTTTGTTACCCGCAGACACACAGAGACCACTAATAAAGTGGCAGGTGGTTTCAACTCGTTAGTTTAATCCACATAATGTTACTTGGCATAAGTTAACAACAGATTGTTATGAACAAAGATGTTGACGAAGTTACATGTGATTTGCGTGTGATTGATCACTGCTACAGCATTTCTCCTGCCTGTGGATGTCTGTTTACACTATTTCTGTGACAGTTAATCTGAAGCTATTTCTCTCTCTGTCGTGTACTGTGTGAATATCCCATCTAACACTGTCCACATCTCTCTCTCCTCCCCCTCTCTCCATCTCTCTCTCGCTTTCTCGCTCTCTCCTTCTCTCTCTTCCCCTCCACCTCTCTCTCTCCCTCCCCCTCTCTCCTTCTCTCCCTCCCCCTCTCTCTCTCCCTCCCCCTCTCTCCCTCCCCCTCTCTCTCTCTCCCCCCCTCTCTCTCTCCCTCCCCCTCTCTCTCCCTCCCCCTCTCTCTCTCCCTCCCCCTCTCTCTCTCTCCCTCCCCCTCTCTCTCTCTCCCTCCCCCTCTCTCTCTCTCCCCCCTCTCTCTCTCCCTCCCCCTCTCTCTCCCTCCCCCTCTCTCTCTCCCTCCCCCTCTCTCTCTCTCCCTCCCCCTCTCTCTCTCTCCCTCCCCCTCTCTCTCTCCCTCCCCCTCTCCCTCTCCCTCCCCCTCTCTCTCCCTCCCCCTCTCTCTCTCCCTCCCCCTCTCTCTCTCTCTCCCTCCCCCTCTCTCTCTCCCTGTCCTCCAGGGTCACCCAGGTCTGATTGGTCTGATTGGACCGCCTGGTGAGTTCGGAGAGAAGGGAGACAGAGGTCTGCCTGGACCCCAGGGAACTGGTGGAGGCAAGGGAGATGCTGTAAGTGACTGACAAGTGTATTACTCATTGATTAACTATCTATAAACAAATGATTAATAGTCGATGAATGGCGCATTAATCTTTTATTAACTACACCTTTATGTAAAGTGTTTGCTCATTGGTTCATACTACTGTAAAGTGTTAGCTCATTGGTTCATACTACTGTAAAGTGTTAGCTCATTGGTTCATACTACTGTAAAGTGTTAGCTCATTGGTTCATACTACTGTAAAGTGTTAGCTCATTGGTTCATACTACTGTAAAGTCTTAGCTCATTGGTTCATACTACTGTAAAGTCTTATCTCATTGGTTCATACTACTGTACTGTGTCTCTGTAGGGTGTTGGCGGTTCCGCTGGTCCTCTTGGCCCCCCTGGTCCCCCTGGTATTCCTGTAAGTTCCTTGTCAAAACATCCACATTTTCTACCATTTCACCATGTTCCTAGTCTTACTGTTCACTGTGTGTCTCTCTTTTTCTTGCCCCTTAGGGAGCTGTAGGTTCTAAAGGTTCCAAGGGATCAACGGTAAGTTCTGTTCACCAGAAGACTAACTGAAAACACTAAGATCCCTCTGCGGTATATGACTGGTGTGATAACGTCCGTGTGTAATGTTGTGTCCTGTGTCTGTTGTTAGGGTGGAGCTGGCCTGAAGGGCGACACTGGTGTGATCGGACCACCCGGACCTCCTGTAAGTCAACATTTCCTCTCTCAACAAGAGCTCAGAGGCTTTCACGACTCTCCACTTTGATTGACCTTTCGCCTATTTCTGATTGGCCAATTTCACTGACCCCTGACCTCTATGCTCTTCCATTTCAGGGTCCTCCTGGGGACATCATCCAGCCGCTGCCCATCCAGCAGGCGAGCAGGAAGAACAGACGGCAGGCGGAGGACGACGGCGTGCAGGGCGACGCGGAGGCCACAGCGGACATGGAGGACGTGTTCGGTTCCCTGAACAACCTGAAACAGGACATCGAGAGGATGAAGTTCCCCATGGGGACGCAGGACAACCCTGCCAGGACCTGTAACGACCTGCACCTCAGCCAGCCTGACTTCCCTGACGGTGGGTTAGAGAGATAGGGTCCAGAGTTTTCATCCTAGTCTGGTCACATGGTAAAGAACAGCACTGGTCAGCTGTCTGGAGGGCTGATGTACTGCTAGTTGATGTTCTACCTGGTAGTTCGTTCATTGGCTAGCATCTCTAATTGGCCAGAGACAGAGATTCCAGTCACATGGGGTTAAAAGTAGTTGAATAGCCTTGGTATAGGATGTTTTACAACCACCTGCACCTCAGCCAGTCTGATATCCCTGGTGGTGGGTCATTAGAGAGATAGGAGATCCAGAGTTTTTCCTGCACCTCAGCCAGTCTGAATTTCCCTGGTGGTGGGCCTAGTCTGGTCCCAGATCTGTGTGTGCGATCAGGTTAGAGATCTAGTCTGGTCCGATCATGCCAACAATGTTTGGTGTGACAATACGTGATAAGGAGTTGGCAAGAGAACAGAACCAGACTGGTCCCCAGGCTTTTAGACAACAGAACCAGACTGGTACCCAGGCTATTAGAGAACAGAACCAGACTGGTACCCAGGCTATTAGAGAACAGAACCAGACTGGTACCCAGGCTATTAGAGAACAGAACAGGACTGGTACCCAGGCTTTTAGACAACAGAACCAGACTGGTACCCAGGCTATTAGAGAACAGAACCAGACTGGTACCCAGGCTATTAGAGAACAGAACCAGACTGGTACCCAGGCTATTAGAGAACAGAACCAGACTGGTACCCAGGCTATTAGAGAACAGAACCAGACTGGTACCCAGGCTTTTAGAGAACAGAACCAGACTGGTACCCAGGCTATTAGAGAACAGAACCAGACTGGTACCCAGGCTATTAGAGAACAGAACCAGACTGGTACCCAGGCTATTAGACAACAGAACCAGACTGGTACCCAGGCTATTAGAGAACAGAACCAGACTGGTACCCAGGCTATTAGACAACAGAACCAGACTGGTACCCAGGCTATTAGACAACAGAACCAGGTAGAAGGACTACCAGTTCCAGACTCTGTGTATACTTCCATATTAACTCTTCATTTACAAATGTGATATTTACTTGGCAAAGGTTTATGTGACTGAAAAGTAAAGTAAAAAAAAGTAAAGAGCAGTGCTTTTCTCAATCTGAGTCTCTCTCAATCTGAGTCTCTCTCAATCTGAGTCTCTCTCAATCTGAGCGTCTCTCTCAATCTGAGCGTCTCTCTTAATCTGAGTCTCTCTCAATCTGAGTCTCTCTCAATCTGAGTCTCTCTGAATCTGAGTCTCTCTCAATCTGAGTCTCTCTCAATCTGAGCGTCTCTCTCAATCTGAGCGTCTCTCTCAATCTGAGCGTCTCTCTCAATCTGAGTCTCTCTCAATCTGAGCGTCTCTCTCAATCTGAGCGTCTCTCTTAATCTGAGCGTCTCTCTTAATCTGAGTGTCTCTCTCAATCTGAGTCTCTCTCAATCTGAGCATATCATTCAATCTGAGCATCTCATTTAATCTGAGTGATTCCCGATATACAGTAATATGAGGCATTGTGCATTAACCTTGCCATATGGCCCCAGTACATCATGTTAATGGCTGTGTGTAATGTGTGTTGTGATGTTCAGGTGAATACTGGATCGATCCTAACCAGGGCTGTACTGGAGACTCCTTCAAGGTCTACTGTAACTTCACCGCTGGAGGAGAGACCTGTATCTACCCCGACAAGAAGTCCGCCGGTGTACGTTACTGGGAAATAACGTATATAATGCCTATAGATACAATAACAAGTTGCAGTAGAATTTTCACTGCATTTTCATACTCACTGTTAGACCTATTCTGTATATATATTTTATTCAGAGACATTAACAGTTAGCATGTTGTTTTATTTCTATGTATTCTGTGTAACAGGTCAGAATATCTAACTGGCCCAAGGAGGCTCCAGGATCATGGTTCAGTGAATTTAAACGGGGAAAAATAGTAAGTATAGGAAATATCCAACTTTCAAAGCAGTTATAGATTTCTGAAATTCAAAATCACTTTCAATGACAACTGTCACCATTTCTCCAACTCTCCTCCCTCCCATCCCTCTACCTCCCCCTCTCCCCCTACCCTCTACCTCACCCTCTCCCCCTCCCCTCTACCTCACCCTCTGTCCCATCCCCTCTACCTCACCCTCTGTCCCATCCCTCTACCTCACCCTCTCCCCCTCCCCTCTACCTCACCCTCTCCCCTCCCCTCTACCTCCCCCTCTCCCCTCCCCTCTACCTCCCCCTCTCCCCCTCCCCTCTACCTCCCCCTCTCCCCCTCCCCTCTACCTCCCCCTCTCCCCCTCCCCTCTACCTCACCCTCTCCCCCTCCCCTCTACCTCACCCTCTCCCCCTCCCCTCTTCCTCACCCTCTCCCCCTCCCCTCTACCTCACCCTCTGCCCCCTCCCCTCTACCTCCCCCTCTCCCCCTCCCCTCTACCTCCCCCTCTCCCCCTTCCCTCTACCTCACCCTCTCCCCCTCCCCTCTACCTCACCCTCTCCCCTCCCCTCTACCTCCCCCTCTCCCCCTCCCCTCTACCTCCCCCTCTCCCCCTCCCCTCTACCTCCCCCTCTCCCCCTTCCCTCTACCTCACCCTCTCCCCCTCCCCTCTACCTCCCCCTCTCCCCCTTCCCTCTACCTCACCCTCTCCCCTCTACCTCCCCCTCTCCCCCTTCCCTCTACCTCACCCTCTCCCCCTCCCCTCTACCTCACCCTCTCCCCCAGTTGAACTACGTGGACATGGAGGAGAACACCATCCAGCTGGTCCAGATGACCTTCCTGAAGCTGCTCAGCTCAACGGCCCGTCAGAACTTCACCTACATCTGCCACCAGTCCGTAGCCTGGTACGATGCCAAGGCAGACGGCTACGACAAGGCTCTACGCTTCCTGGGTTACAACGACGAGGAGATGTCCTATGATAATAACCCCTTCATCAAGGCACTGTCGGACGGATGCTCAGTAAGGACACAGTATAGATTGTATACAGAATTTAGGTTATATTATGAACAGTATGTAGGTTATATTATATACAGGTTAAATTATATACAAGTTATATTATATACAGGTTATATTATATACAGTATTGAGGTTATATTATATACAGGTTATATTATATACAGTATTGAGGTTATATTATATACAGGTTATATTATATACAGTATGTAGGTTAAATTATATACAGGTTATATTATATACAGTATGTAGGTTAAATTATATACAGGTTATATTATATACAGGTTAGATTATATACAGTATTGAGGTTATATTGTATACAGGTTATATTATATACAGGTTATATTATATACAGTATTGAGGTTATATTATAAACCGGTTATATAATATACAGTATGTAGGTGAAATTATATACTGGTTATATTATATACACTACCCATTCATCCAGGCTCTGCTATTGATTGAGTCGGCCGCAACCGGGAGACCAATTGGGCGGCGCACAATTGGCCCAGCGTCGTCCAGGGTAGGGGAGGGAATGGCCGGCAGGGAGGTAGCTCAGTTGGTAGAGCATGGCGTTTGCAACGCCAGGGTTGTGGGTTCGATTCCCACGGGGGGCCAGTATGAAAATAAAAAAAGTAATGTATGCACTAACTGTAAGTCGCTCTGGATAAGAGCGTCTGCTAAATGATGTAAAATGTAAAAAATGGTTCGATTGGAAATTCCATTGGTTTCATTAGAGATTTCATTGGTTCCATTTGAGAGTCTATTGGTTCCATTTGAGAGTCTATTGGTTCCATTTGAGATTCCACTGGTTCCATTGTACTGGGTAGATGGTGACATTGTTGCATTGTTACTAAATGGTCTACCAAACAGTAGTTACTGGTAGATATTGATTGATCCTGGTAACTGGTAGATATTGATTGATCCTGGTAAATAGTAGATATTTATTGATCTTGTTAACTGGTAGTTCTTTATCAGATCTTGATCACCACAGTAACTCTCTCCTTCTCCCTTCCCTTCCCCTATCTTCCCTTCCACTCTCCCCCTCTTCCGTCTTCCCTTCCCCTCTCCCCCCTCCTCCGTCTTCCCTTCCACTCTCCCCCTCCTCTGTCTTCCCTTCCACTCTCCCCTCTCCCCCCTCCTCCATCTTCCCTTCCCCTCTCCCCCCTCCTCCATCTTCCCTTCCCCTCTCCCCACTCCCCCCTCCTCCATCTTCCCTTCCCCTCTCCCCCTCCTCCATCTTCCCTTCCCCTCTCCCCCTCTCCCTTCCCTTCCACTCTCCCCCTCCTCCATCTTCCCTTCCCCTCTCCCCCCTCCTCCATCTTCCCTTCCCCTCTCCCCCCTCCCCCCTCCTCCATCTTCCCTTCCCCTCTCCCCCCTCCTCCGTCTTCCCTTCCCCTCTCCCCCCTCCTCCATCTTCCCTTCCACTCTCCCCCCTCCTCCTTCTTCCCTTCCACTCTCCCCCCTCCTCCATCTTCCCTTCCCCTTTCCCCTTTCCCCCCTCCTCCATCTTCCCTTCCCCTCTCCCCCCTCCTCCATCTTCCCTTCCACTCTCCCCCTCCTCCATCTTCCCTTCCCCTCTCCCCCCTCCTCCATCTTCCCTTCCCCTCTCCCCCCTCCCCCCTCCTCCATCTTCCCTTCCCCTCTCCCCCCTCCTCCGTCTTCCCTTCCCCTCTCCCCCCTCCTCCATCTTCCCTTCCACTCTCCCCCCTCCTCCTTCTTCCCTTCCACTCTCCCCCCTCCAACCATCTTCCCTTCCCCTTTCCCCCCTCCTCCATCTTCCCTTCCCCTCTCCCCACTCCTCCGTCTTCCCTTCCACTCTCCCCCCTCCTCCATCTTCCCTTCCCCTATCCCCCCTCCTCCATCTTCCCTTCCCCTCTCCCCCCTCCCCCCTCCTCCATCTTCCCTTCCCCTCTCCCCCCTCCTCCATCTTCCCTTCCCCTCTCCCCCCTCCCCCCTCCTCCATCTTCCCTTCCCCCCTCCCCCCTCCTCCATCTTCCCTTCCCCTCTCCCCCCTCCCCCCTCCTCCATCTTCCCTTCCCCTCTCCCCCCTCCTCCATCTTCCCTTCCCCTCTCCCCCCTCCTCCATCTTCCCTTCCACTCTCTCCCCTCCTCCGTCTTCCCTTCCCCTCTCCCCCCTCCTCCATCTTCCCTTCCCCTCTCTCCCCTCCTCCATCTTCCCTTCCCCTCTCCCCCCTCCCCCCTCCTCCATCTTCCCTTCCCCTCTCCCCCCTCCTCCATCTTCCCTTCCCCTCTCCCCCCTCCTCCATCTTCCCTTCCCCTCTCCCCCCTCCTCCATCTTCCCTTCCCCTTTCCCCCCTCCCCCATCTTCCCTTCCCCTCTCCCCCCTCCCCCCTCCTCCGTCTTCCCTTCCACTCTCCCCCCTCCTCCGTCTTCCCTTCCACTCTCCCCCTCCTCCATCTTCCCTTCCACTCTCCCCCCCTCCATCTTCCCTTCCCCTCTCCCCCCTCCCCCCTCCTCCATCTTCCCTTCCCCTCTCCCTCCTCCTCCATCTTCCCTTCCCCTCTCCCCCCTCCCCCCTCCTCCATCTTCCCTTCCCCTCTCCCCCTCCTCCATCTTCCCTTCCCCTCTCCCCCTCCTCCATCTTCCCTTCCCCTCTCCCCCCTCCCCCCTCCTCTCCCTTCCCTTCCCCTCTCCCCCCTCCTCCATCTTCCCTTCCCCTCTCCCCCTCCTCCATCTTCCCTTCCCCTCTCCCCCTCCTCCATCTTCCCTTCCCCTCTCCCCCCTCCCCCCTCCTCTCGCTTCCCTTCCCCTCTCCCCCCTCCTCCATCTTCCCTTCCCCTCTCCCCCCTCCTCCACCTTCCCTTCCCCTCTCCCCCTCCTCCATCTTCCCTTCCCCTCTCCCCCCTCCTCCATCTTCCCTTCCCCTCTCCCCCTCCTCCATCTTCCCTTCCCCTCTCCCCCCTCCTCCGTCTTCCCTTCCCCTCTCCCCCCTCCCCCATCTTCCCTTCCCCTCTCCCCCTCCTCTATCTTCCCTTCCCCTCTCCCCCTCCTCCATCTTCCCTTCCCCTCTCCCCCCTCCCCCCTCCTCTCGCTTCCCTTCCCCTCTCCCCCCTCCTCCATCTTCCCTTCCCCTCTCCCCCCTCCTCCACCTTCCCTTCCCCTCTCCCCCTCCTCCATCTTCCCTTCCCCTCTCCCCCCTCCTCCATCTTCTCTTCCCCTTTCCCCCTCCTCCACCTCCTCTACCCCTCTCCCCCCTCCTCCGTCTTCCCTTCCCCTCTCCCCCCTCCCCCATCTTCCCTTCCACTCTCCCCCCCCTCCCCCTTCCCTTCCCCTCCCCCCCCCCCTCCCCCTTCCCTTCTATCCCCTCCAGCTGAAGTTGGGCTACTCCAAGACGGTGATGGAGATCAACACTCCTCGCATCGACCAGGTGCCCATCATCGACGTCATGTTCAATGACTTTGGCGAACCCAACCAGCGGTTCGGTTTCGAGGTGGGCCCTGTCTGCTTCATGGGCTAGGACCAGACCAGACCACTCCTGCCCCCCCCCCCACCCCCCACCCCATCCCCCCCGACCAGCTGAAGGACAGGGTTAGAGTGCGTTCTGTTCCTTGTACTGCCAACTGAATCACCCCCCCCCCCCCCCCCTATACTCCACTCACCCTGGCCTTGCCCTGCCCTAGCCTCAGGCTCTAAACCAAACCTGTGTTTTATATCATTGATAAGATGATAAGACCACCAGTATCAGACCACCAGCACGCTGCCCCCCCCCCCCCCAAGAGAACAATGTGCCCCCCTCCTCTGCCCTACCCCCCCTAGAGAACAACGTGCCCCCCTCCTCTGCCCTACCCCCCCCTAGAGAACAACGTGCCCCCCTCCTCTGCCCTACCCCCCCCCTAGAGAACAACGTGCCCCCCTCCTCTGCCCTACCCCCCCCTAGAGAACAACGTGCCCCCCTCCTCTGCCCTACCCCCCCTATATAACAACGTGCCCCCCTCCTCTGCCCTACCCCCCCTAGAGAACAACGTGCCCCCCTCCTCTGCCCTACCCCCCCCAAGAGAACAATGTGCCCCCCTCCTCTGCCCTACCCCCCCTAGAGAACAACGTGCCCCCCTCCTCTGCCCTACCCCCCCCTAGAGAACAACGTGCCCCCCTCCTCTGCCCTACCCCCCCTATATAACAACGTGCCCCCCTCCTCTGCCCTACCCCCCCTAGAGAACAACGTGCCCCCCTCCTCTGCCCTACCCCCCCCTTAGAGAACAACGTGCCCCCCTCCTCTGCCCTACCCCCCCAGAGAACAACGTGCCCCCCTCCTCTGCCCTACCCCCCCCCCTAGAGAACAACGTGCCCCCCTCCTCTGCCCTACCCCCCCCTAGAGAACAACGTGCCCCCCTCCTCTGCCCTACCCCCCCTAGAGAACAACGTGCCCCCCTCCTCTGCCCTACCCCCCCTAGAGAACAACGTGCCCCCCTCCTCTGCCCTACCCCCCCCCTAGAGAACAACGTGCCCCCCTCCTCTGCCCTACCCCCCCAGAGAACAACGTGCCCCCCTCCTCTGCCCTACCCCCCCCCTAGAGAACAACGTGCCCCCCTCCTCTGCCCTACCCCCCCTAGAGAACAACGTGCCCCCCTCCTCTGCCCTACCCCCCCTAGAGAACAACGTGCCCCCCTCCTCTGCCCTACCCCCCCCCCCCCCCCCCTAGAGAACAACGTGCCCCCCTCCTCTGCCCAGCCCCCCCCTAGAGAACAACGTGCCCCCCTCCTCTGCCCCCCCCCCCCCCCCTAGAGAACAACGTGCCCCCCTCCTCTGCCCTACCCCCCCCTAGAGAACAATGTGCCCCCCTCCTCTGCCCTACCCCCCCCTATATAACAACGTGCCCCCCTCCTCTGCCCTACCCCCCCTAGAGAACAACGTGCCCCCCTCCTCTGCCCCCCCCCCTAGAGAACAACGTGCCCCCCTCCTCTGCCCTACCCCCCCCCCCCCCAGAGAACAACGTGCCCCCCTCCTCTGCCCTACCCCCCCTAGAGAACAACGTGCCCCCCTCCTCTGCCCTACCCCCCCCCCTAGAGAACAACGTGCCCCCCTCCTCTGCCCTACCCCCCCCCTATAGAACAACGTGCCCCCCTCCTCTGCCCCCCCCCTATAGAACAACGTGCCCCCCTCCTCTGCCCCCCCCCCCCCTCCCTATAGAACAACGTGCCCCCCTCCTCTGCCCCCCCCCCCCCCCCCCCTATAGAACAACGTGCCCCCCTCCTCTTCCCTACCCCCCCTAGAGAACAACGTGCCCCCCTCCTCTGCCCTGTCATAGAAGCATTGTCCCAGGGGAATACTCCTCGCCCTTGTAGGGCCAATCACGTAATGACTTTAACTTGTAACGGGAGGGAGTGACATTAGTAATAAAGGATGTTTGATGCCGTGGACGGACAGTGGCGCACTTTCAGCAAACAGAGGGAGGACCCACTCACCCCAACCCCCAAGACCCCCTTCCCCCCTCACCCAACCAAGAGGGAGGACCCACTCACCCCAACCCCCAAGACCCCCTTCCCCCCTCACCCAAAACAGAGGGAGGACCCACTCACCCCAACCCCCAAGACCCCCTTCCCCCCTCACCCAACCAAGAGGGAGGACCCACTCACCCCAACGCCCAAGACCCCCTTCCCCCCTCACCCAAAACAGAGGGAGGACCCACTCACCCCAACCCCCAAGACCCCCTTCCCCCCTCACCCAACCAAGAGGGAGGACCCACTCACCCCAACACCCAAGACCCCCTTCCCCCCTCACCCAAAACAGAGGGAGGACCCACTCACCCCAACCCCCAAGACCCCCTTTCCTCTCCTCGTCTTCCCCCTTCTCGTCCCTTACCCCATGACCCTATCTAGAGAGATGTCCCACTCACCCCCCCAAGCCCCCTACCTCCCTTCTACTCCTCACTTCCTACCCCGTCTCCCCCAGCCCATCCTCCCTGTCTGGTAGCACCAGCCCCCTCGTCCCTCCCCCAGCCCATCCTCCCTGTCTGGTAGCACCAGCCCCCTCGTCCCTCCCCCAGCCCATCCTCCCTGTATGTTAGCACCAGCCCCCTCGTCCCTCCCCCAGCCCATCCTCCCTGTCTGTTAGCATCAGCCCCCTCGTCCCTCCCCCAGCCCAGCCTCCCTGTCTGTTAGCACCAGTGCTGCTCAAGATACAACCACAGAGGTGCTATTGTGCGGAACACAGAACACCAAAGGTGCTATAAAACAAGTGCATTTTTATAAACTGTAATTATTATTATTATTTTGTACAATACTGTTCTCTTTCTGAATCCACTCTTCAAAAAAACAAAACGTGCATGTGTACCAAGACTCTTAATAAAAATGTTTTAACAATGTTTTAATAAATACATGTTAGTAATACTACATAGAAAATACGTTTGCAATAAATATATTTGTCTGTTTTAAATGTCTGTTGAGAAACGAATTGGTAAGTAAGCAAGTAGTCATATGTTGTTGTTTTTGGAATACAGTGTTAATATCAGCAGTTGAATTCAAATCTTCTCTGTTTGTAATTATGAAGAATCTCCTTTGTAAATATTGACCATTATAAAGCACTTAAAGCATATACTATACTATACTATACTATACTATACTATACTATACTATACTATACTATACTATACTATACAGTAAGGGTTATACACATAGTATGGCTATATATGGTTACCAAGGGTTACTAAACCAAACTGGACTACAACAACAACCAAATCAAAGTGAGCTCTCTAAACAGGACTTGTTGTTGTTTCAAACTATTACATCTTGTTTTTGTTTTCTTATTTCTGCCCACTAAAATCAAGAAGTTAAGATTGCAGAGTAAATTAAAAAATGAGTGATGTGAAAATGTCCACAATGCCAATAGGTGTCATCCTCTCAACTAAAGCCTCTACTGCCAGATAGATATGACCCCACAGAATGGTATACCTCAGTCGCTCTACGTACATAAAGTTGAGATGCTATAGGATGGATGACAAACCCTATATATATATATATATACAGTGCCCTCCACAATTATTGGCACCCCTGTTTAAGATGTGGTCGAGGACTTCCAAAAATTCTCCTTTTTTTTTAAACAACATAGAACCCAAATGCGAAAAAATAGAAAAATCCAACCTTTTATTGAAGTACATTACTTTGGTGTAAAAAAAAAAAATCACACATTTAGAAAAAAAAAAACTTGAAATCATGTGTCCCACAATTATTGGCACCCCTGATGTTAATACTTTGTACAACCCCCTTTTGCCAACAAGACAGCACTTAATCTCCTCCTATAACATTTCACAAGATTGGAGAACACAGAGAGAGGGATCTTTGACCATTCTTCTTTGCACAATCTTTCTAGATCATCCAGTGTCCTGGGTCCTCTCTTATGCACTCTCCTCTTTAGCTCGCCCCACAGGTTTTCGATTGGGTTGAGGTCTGGGGACTGAGATGGCCATGGGAGGACCTTGAGTTTGTGACTGCTGAACCATTTTTGTGTAGATTTTGCCACATGTTTTGGATCATTATCCTGCTGAAAGACCCAATGACGACCAATCTTCAGCTTTCTGGCAGAGGCCATCAGGTTTTTATTTAAAATGTCCTGGTAGTTCAAAGCGTTCATAATGCCATGCACCCTAACAAGGTTCCCAGGGCCTTTGGAAGAGAAACAGGCCCACAGCATCACAGATCCTCCACCATACTTCACGGTGGGCATGAGGTGCTTTTCGGCATACTCATCTTTTGTTTTACGCCAGACCCACTTAGAGTGTTTGTTGCCAAAAAGCTCAATCTTAGTCTCATCTGACCAAAGCACACAATCCCAGTTGAAGTCCCAGTGCCGCTTAGCAAACTCCAGACGTTTACGTTTGTTAGTGTTAGTGAGAAAAGGCTTTTTCCTTGCATGCCTCCCAAACAGCTTGTTGGCATGTAGAGAGCGTCTGATGGTTGTTTTGGAGACTTTGTGACCCCAAGATGCCACTCTTTGATGCAATTCTGTGACAGTGAGCTTAGGACTTTTTTTTACTTCTCTTACCATCCTCCTCACTGTGCGTTGTGGCAAGATAAACTTGGGACCTCTTCCAGCCTTGTTTGTCACTGTTCCAGTTGTTTTAAACTTCTGAATGATTCCTCTGACTGTAGATACGGGCAAGTTAAGGCGAGTGGCTATTTTCTTGTAGCCATTGCCTGACTTATGAAGGTCGACACAAATCTGCCTTACTTGAATGGTGTGTTCTCTTGTCTTTGCCATGTTGACAAATGGGTAAGAGAATTAGGCCTCTGTGTCACGTCATATTTATACCCCAGGGAAACAGGAAGTCATGAATTACTAATTAAAAGTCCCTAGATACCCTGACCAACTTTAGCAACTACAGAAAAATATATATTTTTAAAAATCAATTAAAATTTTCAGCGGAATTGTTAGGGGTGCCAATAATTGTGGGACACATAATTTCAAGTTTATTTTTTTTTAAATGTGTGATTTTTTTTTACCACCAAAGTAATGTACTTAAATAAAAGGTTGGATTTTTCTCTTTTTTTGCATTTGGGTTCTATGTTGTTTAAAAAAAATGAGAATTTTTGGAAGTCCTCGACCACATCTTAAACAGGGGTGCCAATAATAGTGGAGGGCACTGTATATATGTATATATAAACCTTGATTTATACAATTAAGTTTATATATTTGGGTGGGGAAAATAAAAAATACTTCTTTGTGTAGCTTCTTCATGTCCAATTCATAACAGTTTGTGAATGATGCCAAATAAAGGAGCCCTTTATAGTTCAACCTTTTTCCTGTAACAGTAATGAGGAAATGTTTTCATGTGCTTTTGATGGTTGATTCATATTAAAACTGGATTCTGAACAATGTGTTGATTTGACCATCTGTATACTTCCCTATCTCTAGAAGGATTATAATTCCTTCCCATGTTTCCATGGGGCTTTATTATTACAGATTATTCGTCCCTTTCATCAAAGGATTCAATAATCCTAATCTTAAACAATGTCAGATTGGGCTAATCTGTGGTGTGATATGTTTGAGTTGCGTTGCTTCTGTTTCTACCCACAATGCCGAGCTACACCCCCAACTGGTCCTGTCCCTCCAAGCGCCTCTCTCTCGTACTCTGACCCAGACTTTGACTTTGATCATGATGTTTACATCTCTCTCTCCTTCCTTCAGTCACCAAATGACAGCAGTAAATGGTTTAACGAGAGAGAAAACGCTAAAACCTTTCAAACCTGTGTAATTATGTTTACAGCTTTATTGTAAAAATATAAAATAAATGTTTTGGTAACTTGCCAAATGCACATTCAAATGGTTTGCATTCACTTGAAGACATCTCATAAATGAAATCATTTTATTGAACTGTAACTGTGAGTATTTATTGAAGTGATACAACCCTCTTTGAGTTTGGTGCAACAGCCATGGTGGACATGATGAAACAGCATGATAGGTAATCACATGATGTTTCCCTAGGCCTAGGGCATCTCTGTAAACACTGTACAGCTTTATTCCAGATGGCCACAGTGTGATGGCAGTTCTGTTAGCTTCTCAACGTTAACTTTAGTACAAAGTCTTCCTCACCCTGACAGAACAGGACAGCAAAGTGTTGACAGGTCTCCAATCTTCCACTGCTCCCTAAAATCCAGCATAAAGAAAATACATTTTCTTCCCACATAATTACTCATGCTTCTGTGTGGGTCTACAGGCTCATAGCAAACACACACACACACAAACACACACACTGACACACACAGACGTGCACACACACACTCACACACACTGCACACACACACACGCACAAACAAACGTTGGACTATGTTAGTAATGAGATGATGAATCACTAGAAATTGAGCTCCAGAGAGAGAGAGTCATGCCGGAAGTAAGAATACACTGTGTTCTCCACAGTCATCAACAATCAGGATGTATACGTGTTATAACTTAGTTCTCTTGTTTTCAACCCTGTTTGTTATATGTTGTGTTATATGTCATGTTATATGTCATGTTATATGTTATGTTATATGTCATGTTATATGTTATGTTATATGTTATGTTATGTTATATGTCATGTTATATGTTATGTTATATGTCATGTTATATGTTATGTTATATGTCATATTATATGTAATGTTATATGTCGTGTTATATGTCATGTTATATATCATATTATATGTTTTGTTATATGTCATGTTATATGTCGTGTTATATGTCGTGTTATATGTCGTGTTATATGTCATGTTATATGTTATGTTATATGTTATGTTATATGTCATATTATATGTCATGTTATATGTTATGTTATATGTCATGGTATATGTTATGTTATATGTCATATTATATGTAATGTTATATGTCGTGTTATATGTCGTGTTATATGTCGTGTTATATGTCGTGTTATATGTTGGGTTATATGTCACGTTATATGTCATGTTATATGTCATGTTATATGTCGTGTTATATGTCATGTTATATGTCATGTTATATGTCATGTTATATGTTGTGGTATATGTTATGTTATATGTTGTGTTAATTGTTGTTATATATGTCACGTTATATGTCGTATTATACAGTACGAGTCAAAAGTTTGACCCCTACTCATTCCAGGGTTTTTCTTTATTTTTACTATTTTCTACATTGTAGAATAATAGTGAAGACATCAAAACTATGAAATAGCACATATGGAATCATGTAGTAAACAAAAAGGTGTTAAAAAAATCAAAATATATTTATATTTGAGATTCTTCTAATAGCCATCCTTTGCCTTGATGACAGCTTTGCACACTCTTGGCATTCTCTCAGCCAGCTTCACCTGGAATGCTTTTCCACACCTCCTCCTCCATGCTTTACGGTGGGAAATACACATGCGGAGATCATCCGTTCACCCACTCCGCGTCTCACAAAGACATGGCGGTTCGAATCAAAAATCTCCAATTTGGACTCCAGACTAAAGGACACATTTCCACCGGTCTAATGTCCATTGCTTGTGTTTCTTGGCCCAAGCAAGTCTCTTTTTATTATTGGTGTCCTTTAGTAGTGGTTTCTTTGCAGCAATTCGACCATAAAGGCCTGATTCACACAGTCTCCTCTGAACAGTTGACGTTCTACTTGAACTCTGTGAAGCATTTATTTGGGATGCAATTTCTGAGGCTGGTAACTCTAATGAACGTATCCTCTGCAGCAGAGGTAAATATGGAGACTGTTTAGTGACAAAAATAAGGGGTTAAATACATGTACAAAATAAAATAAAATCCTGATCTTTCTTATATCGCTCAGCTATAGGATAGACACTTCTGAACAAATTTCCTATAGATTTTTTTTTTGGGGGGGGGTGTATGTTGTTCCATGTAGTGAATCTGTTATTCAATGCGTTTGTATGGGCTAATAGCAGTAAGGACACATTTTTTTCTCATCAAGTCATTTTTTTATACATTTTTTTGATACTTCAAGGGGTCATAAAATTCCAAAACAAATAGCAAATTGATCCTTGGTATGACCTAATAAAAACAATTCCATATAGCTTAGTTTATAACTTCGCCTGGCATTCAGAAAAAAATGTTGTGTGACCGAACAGCCGAAAAAAAAACCTAACCAAAGTCCAAAACGAACAGAAACCGTCTCAAAATGTCGTCATAATATATGCACTAACTCTACCGAACTGTTTCCTGCCCCGGAGCAGGTTA
Source organism: Coregonus ussuriensis (assembly GCA_031479575.1). Lineage (NCBI taxonomy): Eukaryota > Metazoa > Chordata > Actinopteri > Salmoniformes > Salmonidae > Coregonus > Coregonus ussuriensis. The sequence goes on from CM062486.1 coordinate 49,119,980, forward strand.
GATCTGAAGGATTCGTTGCCATAGATTTACCTGGCTAAAAGGTGAGCCACATTCGTGCTAAGGGAGCGTGGGGTAAATTGAGCCAAAACGGTAAATTGAGCCACCCTTGTTTGTAGGAAACCATACAGAAAATGAATGGTATGACCCAAATTAAATTCGTACTATAGGGCTTAGCCAGGGTTGGGCTCAATTCAGAATTTTGGAATTTACTCTATTTAACTAATGAGTTGAAATTCGAATTGAATTGGCCACACCCCACAGGATGTACAGTATAATTTGAATTTGAGTTTGAGTGACAGGAAGTAGAATTTAATTCATTGCAATTCAAATAAATTCCACTCAGTCATAGAATATGAGAGTTTCATTGAATCTGACAGGTCACACTTCCAGATACCAAAGAATACATCACTTTTCTCTGGAAACAATGTTCATTTACTCTTTTAACCTTAGTGTTTAGAATAGCCAAGTATATTTCCACCAAACATTTCATTTGTTTTGCTTCTTTTGAAGGCTTTATGACCAACTTGAGGGTTAAACTAATGCATTAAGGGAAATGTAGTATTATCCCCATATTGAGCGAAATGTAAGTGATTAATTAAATAGAATAACTTAGAATATTCGCATACAGGTTTTCTTTTCCATCAATATTTTATACGCATGTATATAACGATACGTTTGATGATTTATGTACTGTATTGTAGGCTATCTATCACAAATTCCCAATTGCGCTTTTATTGATCAAATTAATTAATCCCTAAATGATGTCATATCCGCTTTGCAGGTCCCTGTACATCGCTGATGTTTCACCACCCGGTTCCGCTGCCACAAACTTTTCCAGCTCGTACTCAGTCACGAGCGGCTGGTGCTGTCTCTCGCGCGTTCCGAGCAGTGAAGGTGATTACTCGTCTGATGGCATTGATCTACCCTCGCTCTTTCTCTGGAGTGGTTAAACAGCCGGGCATTTGACCGTTTTTTAACAGGCACCAGTCATCCTCCGACGTGCTTGAAACATACAGAGGAACAGGAGGCGACCCGTTTGTGGGCAGAATGCGGGCGCTATCCGTGGTGCCGAATCCGCTGCTGTTTCTACTGCTGTTCAGCTATTATCCTTCTGTGGTGAGTTGAGCTCCACTGACTGCCTGTTTCATCGCCAAGACACTGCGTGAGGAGTTAGGCTATTAGCTAGATTAAAACAACTGCATAATTATAGTTTTAGGCGGATAGACTGATACAATGTTGTGATTTGAAGTTCGCATTACAACGTGTTGAGAACACAAATACAAGCTTCAATCGCTTTCTCTGAGGGGCTGTGAATGGAGAAACTTGTTTAATTGTTTGAAACATCTGTAAGCCATTCAGTGGCTTTTACAGGGATAGAAAGAAACAGGAATGTAATGCTTCTCCCTCCTCTTAACTGTTGCATTGGTGGGTTTTCAATTCATTTTTCTTTATATATTCAAGGGGCAAATTTAGTAGAACACTCTTAATGGAAGTTCCCTAGTCTGCAGTGTTTAAATTGCACTAATTAATGACTGTTAAGACACGGGAGAAACAGACATCTGCGTTTTACTTGTCATGTCTGTCAGCAGATTGTTCACCACCACACTCTCTCTCTCTCTCTCTCTCTCTCTTGTCTCTCTCTCTCTCTCTCTCTCTCTCTCTCTCTCTCTCTCTCTTGTCTCTCTCTCTCTCTCTCTCTTGTCTCTCTCTCTCTCTCTCTCTCTCTCTCTCTCTCTCTCTCTCTCTCTCTCTCTCTCTCTCTCTTGTCTCTCACTCTCTCTCTCTCTCTCACTCTCTCTCTCTTTCTCTCTCTCTCTCTCTCTCTCTCTCTCTCTCTCTCTCACTCCCCCTCTCCCCCCCCCCTCTCTCCCCCCTCTCTATTCCTCTCTCTGTCTCCCTTTGCCAACAACACTGTATATGGTTGTATTCTGATATTGATTCTTGGAAGTTGCCAGAGAAGTAACTGTCTTTTAATGGTGGGTTCAATCATTATATAACACAATTACACTGACCAATTTCCTATTGGCTCTAATAGAAAGACCATCTAAAACAACTTTAATGGGGAAGGGGGCCACAAAGAATCTGAACTCATCATGAGGGACCGCAGTAGCTCGCAGGTCTGCGTACCCGCATCCATTCACACACATGGAATCAGAGCCAGGCCTTTTGGGGGGCCTTAAGCAACATTTTGTTGGGAGGCACCTCCACAACCTGAGAGCAAAACATTTTAGCCGCCCCACTCTTTACAGAATAGAGAAACGTTTGAAGTTTTAGAGTTAATTTCATGCAGTTCTGCACATTTTGCCATAGGGTGGAAAGACATGTTTGTCAGGGTGTTATAGTGGCAGTCTATTCATCAGAACATAAAGCATTGTCAGGGTGTTATAGAGGCAGTCTATTCAGAACATAAAGCATTGTCAGGGTGTTATAGAGGCAGTCTATTCAGAACATAAAGCATTGTCAGGGTGTTATAGAGGCAGTCTATTCAGAACATAAAGCATTGTCAGGGTGTTATAGTGGCAGTCTATTCAGAACATAAAGCATTGTCAGGGTGTTATAGTGGCAGTCTATTCAGAACATAAAGCATTGTCAGGGTGTTATAGTGGCAGTCTATTCAGAACATAAAGCATTGTCAGGGTGTTATAGAGGCAGTCTATTCAGAACATAAAGCATTGTCAGGGTGTTATAGTGGCAGTCTATTCATCAGAACATAAAGCATTGTCAGGGTGTTATAGTGGCAGTCTATTCATCAGAACATAAAGCATTGTCAGGGTGTTATAGTGGCAGTCTATTCATCAGAACATAAAGCATTGTCAGGGTGTTATAGTGGCAGTCTATTCATCAGAACATAAAGCATTGTCAGGGTGTTATAGTGGCAGTCTATTCATCAGAACATAAAGCATTGTCAGGGTGTTATAGAGGCAGTCTATTCATCAGAACATAAAGCATTGTCAGGGTGTTATAGTGGCAGTCTATTCAGAACATAAAGCATTGTCAGGGTGTTATAGAGGCAGTCTATTCAGAACATAAAGCATTGTCAGGGTGTTATAGTGGCAGTCTATTCATCAGAACATAAAGCATTGTCAGGGTGTTATAGTGGCAGTCTATTCAGAACATAAAGCATTGTCAGGGTGTTATAGTGGCAGTCTATTCAGAACATAAAGCATTGTCAGGGTGTTATAGTGGCAGTCTATTCAGAACATAAAGCATTGTCAGGGTGTTGTAGTGGCAGTCTATTCATCAGAACATAAAGCATTGTCAGGGTGTTATAGAGGCAGTCTATTCATCAGAACATAAAGCATTGTCAGGGTGTTATAGTGGCAGTCTATTCATCAGAACATAAAGCATTGTCAGGGTGTTATAGAGGCAGTCTATTCATCAGAACATAAAGCATTGTCAGGGTGTTGTAGTGGCAGTCTATTCATCAGAACATAAAGCATTGTCAGGGTGTTATAGTGGCAGTCTATTCATCAGAACATAAAGCATTGTCAGGGTGTTATAGAGGCAGTCTATTCAGAACATAAAGCATTGTCAGGGTGTTATAGAGGCAGTCTATTCAGAACATAAAGCATTGTCAGGGTGTTATAGTGGCAGTCTATTCATCAGAACATAAAGCATTGTCAGGGTGTTATAGTGGCAGTCTATTCAGAACATAAAGCATTGTCAGGGTGTTATAGTGGCAGTCTATTCAGAACATAAAGCATTGTCAGGGTGTTATAGTGGCAGTCTATTCATCAGAACATAAAGCATTGTCAGGGTGTTATAGTGGCAGTCTATTCATCAGAACATAAAGCATTGTCAGGGTGTTATAGTGGCAGTCTATTCATCAGAACATAAAGCATTGTCAGGGTGTTATAGTGGCAGTCTATTCATCAGAACATAAAGCATTGTCAGGGTGTTATAGTGGCAGTCTATTCATCAGAACATAAAGCATTGTCAGGGTGTTATAGTGGCAGTCTATTCAGAACATAAAGCATTGTCAGGGTGTTATAGTGGCAGTCTATTCATCAGAACATAAAGCATTGTCAGGGTGTTATAGTGGCAGTCTATTCAGAACATAAAGCATTGTCAGGGTGTTATAGTGGCAGTCTATTCAGAACATAAAGCATTGTCAGGGTGTTATAGAGGCAGTCTATTCAGAACATAAAGCATTGTCAGGGTGTTATAGTGGCAGTCTATTCATCAGAACATAAAGCATTGTCAGGGTGTTATAGAGGCAGTCTATTCAGAACATAAAGCATTGTCAGGGTGTTGTAGTGGCAGTCTATTCATCAGAACATAAAGCATTGTCAGGGTGTTATAGTGGCAGTCTATTCAGAACATAAAGCATTGTCAGGGTGTTATAGTGGCAGTCTATTCATCAGAACATAAAGCATTGTCAGGGTGTTGTAGTGGCAGTCTATTCAGAACATAAAGCATTGTCAGGGTGTTATAGTGGCAGTCTATTCATCAGAACATAAAGCATTGTCAGGGTGTTATAGAGGCAGTCTATTCAGAACATAAAGCATTGTCAGGGTGTTATAGAGGCAGTCTATTCATCAGAACATAAAGCATTGTCAGGGTGTTATAGTGGCAGTCTATTCAGAACATAAAGCATTGTCAGGGTGTTATAGTGGCAGTCTATTCATCAGAACATAAAGCATTGTCAGGGTGTTATAGAGGCAGTCTATTCAGAACATAAAGCATTGTCAGGGTGTTATAGTGGCAGTCTATTCATCAGAACATAAAGCATTGTCAGGGTGTTATAGAGGCAGTCTATTCATCAGAACATAAAGCATTGTCAGGGTGTTGTAGTGGCAGTCTATTCATCAGAACATAAAGCATTGTCAGGGTGTTATAGAGGCAGTCTATTCAGAACATAAAGCATTGTCAGGGTGTTATAGTGGCAGTCTATTCATCAGAACATAAAGCATTGTCAGGGTGTTATAGAGGCAGTCTATTCATCAGAACATAAAGCATTGTCAGGGTGTTGTAGTGGCAGTCTATTCATCAGAACATAAAGCATTGTCAGGGTGTTATAGTGGCAGTCTATTCAGAACATAAAGCATTGTCAGGGTGTTATAGAGGCAGTCTATTCATCAGAACATAAAGCATTGTCAGGGTGTTATAGTGGCAGTCTATTCAGAACATAAAGCATTGTCAGGGTGTTATAGTGGCAGTCTATTCATCAGAACATAAAGCATTGTCAGGGTGTTATAGTGGCAGTCTATTCATCAGAACATAAAGCATTGTCAGGGTGTTATAGAGGCAGTCTATTCATCAGAACATAAAGCATTGTCAGGGTGTTGTAGTGGCAGTCTATTCATCAGAACATAAAGCATTGTCAGGGTGTTATAGTGGCAGTCTATTCATCAGAACATAAAGCATTGTCAGGGTGTTATAGAGGCAGTCTATTCATCAGAACATAAAGCATTGTCAGGGTGTTGTAGTGGCAGTCTATTCATCAGAACATAAAGCATTGTCAGGGTGTTATAGAGGCAGTCTATTCAGAACATAAAGCATTGTCAGGGTGTTATAGTGGCAGTCTATTCATCAGAACATAAAGCATTGTCAGGGTGTTATAGAGGCAGTCTATTCATCAGAACATAAAGCATTGTCAGGGTGTTGTAGTGGCAGTCTATTCATCAGAACATAAAGCATTGTCAGGGTGTTATAGTGGCAGTCTATTCAGAACATAAAGCATTGTCAGGGTGTTATAGTGGCAGTCTATTCATCAGAACATAAAGCATTGTCAGGGTGTTATAGAGGCAGTCTATTCATCAGAACATAAAGCATTGTCAGGGTGTTATAGTGGCAGTCTATTCATCAGAACATAAAGCATTGTCAGGGTGTTATAGTGGCAGTCTATTCATCAGAACATAAAGCATTGTCAGGGTGTTATAGTGGCAGTCTATTCATCAGAACATAAAGCATTGTCAGGGTGTTATAGTGGCAGTCTATTCATCAGAACATAAAGCATTGTCAGGGTGTTATAGTGGCAGTCTATTCATCAGAACATAAAGCATTGTCAGGGTGTTATAGTGGCAGTCTATTCAGAACATAAAGCATTGTCAGGGTGTTATAGTGGCAGTCTATTCAGAACATAAAGCATTGTCAGGGTGTTATAGTGGCAGTCTATTCATCAGAACATAAAGCATTGTCAGGGTGTTATAGAGGCAGTCTATTCAGAACATAAAGCATTGTCAGGGTGTTATAGAGGCAGTCTATTCAGAACATAAAGCATTGTCAGGGTGTTGTAGTGGCAGTATTTCAGGCTATCTGTATTGGATCTGGTGCAGCTTGATGTGGAGGGATAAGTGGGTGCGACCTAATAACTTATCCTTTCTCCCAAAGTGTACACTTGTTCACTTCCCTTCACTAATTTCAAAGGAAATGACTGGTATATGGAAACTCCCTCTAGCTCTCCACCATTCCGATGCTTTTAAATGTGTGGTAGGTAGTGAACGAGTGCACACTTGAGGAGAAAGGAGAGATTATTGGGAACACAGCCAAGATGTACGCACAAGGAGGAGGAAGTGACCATTTCACCCACAGAGACTTGACAAGCTGGCCTCCAATGTAAGCTTTTCAAATCACACTGAAAAGAACTATGAGCGTAAGGTTTTTCCTTGGTCAATTTGGCATTATGAAAAAACATCCAGATTTCATCAACTGCCAAATGCCAAGAGACTGACTCGCTGACTCATAACTTGATAGTCCTGAATAAATGAAGCGGCCTCACAATGAACACACTGCACATGCCCTGAAACTCTTTCAGTGTGAGAGCCAGCACTTTATTTTTCTATATTTTCACTGCTCGGATGATCTCTATTCATTGTGAATGTATCATACCAGATATGTGAACTTTGTGGTGAATAGAGATTGAAAATGTATTTGCCCATCAGATGGTCACACTCTGACCGGGGTAAATCCATTTAGAATTCAATCACTTTTTGACAGAATGCCTTTTGATTTAAAGAAAACTTTCCGTAAATGTTTGCCCATGGAAGAAGTGGTCAGAAAATGACTTTTTGGACCTGAATGCCAAAACATTCAAGAGATAAAGGTGCTCAAAGTTGACCTATTTTTCATACCCCACCATACCATGAAACATCCACGTCTTCATCACTGGAAAAGATAAACGGTTGAGATTGATATCATTTAAATGCTTACAAACAGGGATGACAAACTATTTCATTATTTCTTGAAGAAACTGTTTTGGCCCAGTGCAGTCAACATTTTTTGCCCCAACACAGTCAGAAACATGGTTTTCCAGTGTTTTATATATACACTGCTCAAAAAAATAAAGGGAACACTTAAACAACACAATGTAACTCCAAGTCAATCACACTTCTGTGAAATCAAACTGTCCACTTAGGAAGCAACACTGATTGACAATACATTTCACATGCTGTTGTGGTTACAGCCCAACACCGTGCAGGACATTTGGCATTTGCCAGAGAACACCAAGATTGGCAAATTCGCCACTGGCGCCCTGTGCTCTTCACAGATGAAAGCAGGTTCACACTGAGCACATGTGACAGACGTGACAGTCTAGAGACGCCATGGAGAACGTTCTGCTGCCTGCAACATCCTCCAGCATGACCGGTTTGGCGATGGGTCAGTCATGGTGTGGGGTGGCATTTCTTTGGGGGGCCGCACAGCCCTCCATGTGCTCGCCAGAGGTAGCCTGACTGCCATTAGGTACCGAGATGAGGTCCTCAGACCCCTTGTGAGACCATATGCTGGTGCGGTTGGCCCTGGGTTCCTCCTAATGCAAGACAATGCTAGACCTCATGTGGCTGGAGTGTGTCAGCAGTTCCTGCAAGAGGAAGACATTGATGCTATGGACTGGCCTGCCCGTTCCCCAGACCTGAATCCAATTGAGCACATCTGGGACATCATGTCTCGCTCCATCCACCAACGCCACGTTGCACCACAGACTGTCCAGGAGTTGGCGGATGCTTTAGTCCAGGTCTGGGAGGAGATCCCTCAGGAGACCATCCGCCACCTCATCAGGAGCATGCCCAGGCGTTGTAGGGAGGTCATACAGGCACGTGGAGGCCACACACACTACTGAGCCTCATTTTGACTTGTTTTAAGGACATTACATCAAAGTTGGATCAGCCTGTAGTGTGGTTTTCCACTTTAATTTTGAGGGTGACTCCAAATCCAGACCTACATGGGTTGATAAATTTGATTTCCATTGATAATTTTTGTGTGATTTTGTTGTCAGCACATTCAACTATGTAAAGCAAAAAGTATTTAATAAGATTATTTCATTCATTCAGATCTAGGATGTGTTGTTTAAGTGTTCCCTTTATTTTTTGGAGCGGTGTATATCCACACTATGAGCTTGGAATAATACTGTGAAATTGTGAAAATAATGATAATGCCCTTTTAGTGTAAGAGCTGTTTGAAAAGACTGTCTGAAATTTCAGCCTGTTTTGGTGGGATGGAGTTTTGGCCTGCCTGGTGACATCACCAGGTGGTAAATTAGTTAATAGACCAATAAGAAAGAGAGTTCCAAACCTATCTGCCAATAACAGCTAGTTTTCAGTTTTCCCCTCCCCACTCAGACCACTCCCAGACAGTCCCAGCAAAATTATTGCTTGAGAAATTGCTTTTTGCTAAGAAGCTATTTTTGTTTCTTTTTGACCATTTTAATTGAAAACAATCACAGTAAGGTACTTAATAGTTACCCAGAAATGATTTGATATTGAGATAAAAAATAAAAAAAACAGCTGCATTGGACCTTTTAATATAAATTATGACATTATTTTCATCTTTATCGTCAATTATCTAAAAAAAAACACGGAAACTCACTTTTTTTTTTTTTTTTTTTTTCATATTCGCATATGTTGTAGCTTAGACCCTACTTCACATTATCTGAGGTTTTTGTGTTGTGCTCGCCATTGGTTGAGACGTAACATGCTCTTGAATACCGGACGGGTGTCATTTCAATCATATAAATAGTTTCATAGAATGGACCTATACCTTCAGACCACCGCCATTCAACTGGTTGGAATTTTTTATTGAATTGAAATCATAACTTCTTATTAATACCACAAAGATGGCCGCCGGTCCACCCACCATCGAATGTCAACTTAAATGGTCATGTCTATTGTATTATGTATAGAGTATTTCTATCATTTCAATAGGTTTCCTATGGAGGATTTTAACAGTATCGTTTAAAACAACTGATATGCCCATTCAAGTCAACATTGTCTGATGTGTGTGACCTCCAACCATCTTTGTGGTACCATTTGAAAGTACATTTATCAGCCAAAACTTGACACCCAACCTGTATTCAAAAGCATGTTGTGCTCAACCGATGGCGGCCACAACATGAAACCTTCGATTATGTAAAATAGGGTCGGCTACAACAAAAAATAATCGTAGTCTATGCATTTTTAGATAATTGATGTTTAAGGTTAAAAGATGACATCCTTTTAATTTATTTACGTATTTTAAGAAATAATACAATTGTTAGAAAACCCTGTTTGTAAGCATTTAAATGATATCAATCTCAACCGTTTATCTTTTCCAGTGATGGTATGGTGGGGTATGCAAAACGGGTTAACTTTGAGCACCTTTATCTCTTGAATGTTTTGGCATTCAGGTCCAAAAAGTCACTTTCTGAGCACTTCTACAATGGGCAAATATGTATGGAAGGTTTTGTTCAAATCAAAAGGGATTCTGTCAAAAATGGATTGTATTGAAATAGATTTACCCACTGGTCCTTCAAAGCTTCTCTAGTGGAAATGGAGTGTGGAGAGGCAGATTTCACCTTTACATAATTTTAGACACAACCATAACCATAAAGATACTATGTGTTAGCCAATGGCCACATGATGGGACTCTTGCATTGGTTATTTATTGTTAGGAGGAATATCCATCAGAGACCATTTTACTGTGTAATGAACTCACTTGAGCATTGTGTGTGTGTGTGTGTGTGCATACGTTTGTTGTGTGTGTGTGCGTGTGTTGTGTGTGTGTGTGTGTGTGTGCATACGTTTGGTGTGTGTGTGTGTGTTGTGTGTGTGTGTGCATACGTTTGTTGTGTGTGTGTGTGTGTGCGTGTGTTGTGTGTGCGTGCGTGTGTGTGTGTGTGTGTTGTAGACCATCAAGCCTAAGGAGGGCTGGCAGGTATACTCCTCGGCCCAGGATGCAGATGGCAGGTGTATCTGTACGGTGGTGGCTCCTGAACAGAACCTCTGCTCCAGAGACGCCAAGGAGGGCCAGCTCCACCTGCTAATGGAGAAGGTACTGGACACACACACACTGATACACACACACACACACACACACTGATACACACACACACACACACTGATACACACACACACACACTGATACACACACACTGATACACACACACACACACTGATACACACACACACACACACTGATACACACACACACTGATACACACACACTGATACACACACACACACACTGATACACACACACTGATACACACACACTGATACACACACACACACTGATACACACACACACTGATACACACACACTGACACACACACACTGACACACACACACTGATACACACACACACTGATACACACACACACACACTGATACACACACACACACTGATACACACACACACACTGATACACACACACTGATACACACACACACACACACACACACACACTGATACACACACACACACTGATACACACACACTGATACACACACACACACTGATACACACACACACTGATACACACACACACACTGAAACACACACACTGATACACACACACACACTGATACACACACACACACACACTGATACACACACACACACGGATACACACACACACGCTGACACACACACACTGATACACACACACACACTGATACACACACACACACTGATACACACACACACTGATACACACACACACACTGATACACACACACACACTGACACACACACACACTGACACACACACACTGATACACACACACTGATACACACACACTGACACACACACACTGACACACACACACTGACACACACACACTGATACACACACACACTGATACACACACACACTGATACACACACACACTGATACACACACACACACACACACACACACACACTGATACACACACACACACACACTGATACACATACACACACTGACACACACACACACTGATACACACACACACTGATACACACACACACTGATACACACACACACGGACACACACACTGATACACACACACACGGACACACACACTGATACACACACACACACACACACACTGATACACACACACACACACTGATACACACACACACTGATACACACACACACACACACTGATACACACACACACACACTGATACACACACACATTGATACACACACACACACTGATACACACACACATTGATACACACACACACACTGATACACACACACACACTGATACACATACACACACTGACACTCACACATACTGATACACACACACTGATACACACACACACACTGATACATACACACACTGACACACACACACACACTGATACACACACACACACACTGACACACACACTGATACACACACACACACTGATACACACACACACTGATACACACACACACACAGATACACACTGATACACACACACACGGACACACACACTGATACACACACACACACTGATACACACACACACACTGATACACACACACACACACACACTGATACACACACACACACACTGATACACACACACACACACACTGATACACACACACTGATACACACACAGATTCACTCACACACATTATGAACCAACGTCACTAGCATTACTCTCATCTATGATAATAACAATAATGTATGAAGCATGGGCCTTTAAATGTATCCTGTCTGTGTAGCATGCCAGGGGGTGTTGCTCTATGTATTTCACTGTGGTCCAGTGTGGTAAAGTTAACACTAATGTACAAACATGCCTTAGGGGAGTTTCAACCAGGCCATTTCAGGATCCCACCATTGGAATCAGAGGAGCACGGATAATGGAACACAGAGTTTGAGTGTGATGTAGTGGTGATGTTGTTGGTTATTTTTTTTTGTAAAAGCCAAAACACAATGGAGGAATCATTGTAACTGTTGGCTGAACTTGGTCCAGACCCGTTCCACACCAATTGATGAGCTATACATTTTTTAAATGTTTTACTTCAAATTACACCCACCACTGCCGTGCCATTAAAAAGAAATCAACAGTAAAAGGAAAAAATGTAACAAAAGAAAACCAAAACATTTTAATCTTGTGGCTGCAGAAAACCAATGATGCCTCTTCTTCTTCTCTTTCCTTAAGGTGCAGAACAACTAATGATGCCACTTCTTCTTCTCTTTCCTTAAGGTGCAGAAAACCAATGATGCCTCTTCTTCTTCTCTTTCCTTAAGGTGCAGAAAACCAATGATGCCTCTACTTCTTCTCTTTCCTTAATGTGCAGAAAACCAATGATGCCTCTTCTTCTTCTCTTTCCTTAAGGTGCAGAAAACCAATGATGCCTCTACTTCTTCTCTTTCCTTAAGGTGCAGAACAACTAATGTGATGCCTCTACTTCTTCTCTTTCCTTAAGGTGCAGAACAACTAATGTGATGCCTCTACTTCTTCTCTTTCCTTAAGGTGCAGAACAACTGATGTGATGCTTCTCCTTCTTCTCTTGTCCTGTAGGTCCAGAACATGTCCCAGTCCATCGAGGTGCTGAACCTGCGGACCCAGAGAGACTTCCAGTACATCATGAGGATGGAAGGCCAGTTCAAAGGGATAAGGTCGAAGTTCAGACAGATAGAGACCGACAGGAAAACACAGGTCAACAGAAACTTCCAGGTAAGTCGGTTTGATAGGAAAATTATAGGAACATTTGCAGGGATCATACAATACCCTTTGACATAAGCTACCAAGCTGTCAAACTAACATATTTTGTGACATCATGGTCAGATTGTCAACTGATTTATTTTCTAATCTTGTTACATGAAATATCTTCAATCAGAAAACAACAGGAAGATAATGATTGATGTTCAGGGGTGATAACGATTGATGTTCCCGGGATGATAAGAATTGATGTTCCAGGATGATAAGGCTTGATGCTCCATGATGATAATGATTGATGTTCCAGGTTGATAATGATTGATGTTCAGGGGTGATAATGATTGATGTTCCAGGATGATAATGATTGATGTTCCATGCAACATTTTGTCCACTGGGCTTGTGTTTTTCCTTCCCCAGGAGTTGAACTGAAATGATATTGAACCATATGTTTCCCCAGGAGTTGAACTGAATTTAATTGAACTCTGTATTTCCTTCTCTATAGGAGTTGAAGGGTAAGATGGAGGCCCTACAGCCTCTGATCCCTGTGTTGAAGCAGTACAAGACAGATGCCCAGCTCATCTCCCAGTTTAAACAGGAGATCAGGAACCTCTCCATGGTGCTCACAGCCATCCAGGAGGAGATAGGAACCTACGACTACGAGGAACTACAACGGAGGGTCCTGAATCTGGAGAACAGGCTACGCAACTGCATGAGCAAACTCAGTGAGTCACATGCACACACGGACACACACACACCAGTGGCGGTTAGTGACGTTCAAGATTAGGGAGGACAATTATTTCTATTGCAGCATACTGGATGACTGTCATTCATATTCTATTCACCCAGCTCAATGTAACATCCATAGGTTTAGTCTACTAAATGATACAGGATTTGCCCTACACCCGTCACGAGGTTGCTACAACCTGGCCTATGAATCAAAGTTTACAACGTAGGTGCACACAGGTCGAGAGACAAATTGGAGTAATCAAGGTGACAGACAGTGACACTATTCAATACTGCCTTGCACACTCTTGCCTGAATCTAGTTGATCTGGGGTGTTATCATTAGTCCAAAACAGTTGAACGTTTTGCACCTAGCTAGTTGGCTAAGGCAACTCTTCCAAGTCAAGGTCAGCTTTCGGTTGTATTAATGTATTGTCCACAGGGCCTGCAGGTGTAACTGCTAAACTGCTTGCTGTAACATTACAATGTACTGCGTGATTGTACACATGGATTGGATTGTGGGTTTACTGACGCGTTAGTTGTAGTTTGTTGACTATAATGTTACTATGGTGACAATGATGTAGGCTGTGTAGCGGTTAGCGGCTATGGTATGAAGGTTTAGCTCTGAGAGGTTTTTTGCGCCTGGTCACAGACGGCTGCTGTGTTGTGCACAAGCGACGGGAAAAGGTGAGAGGAGCGCGTATATCGTTGTGAGAAGGAATTATACAATGAGCAAAGTGATGATGCTGTTTGCATGTGGCTGCTATGCAACAACGCTATGAAAGTGAACTGTGTGTGCAGGGGATCAGGGGTGTATTCATTCCGCCGATTCTGTTCCAAAACGTTTCTTAAACGGAAGTAAACGCAACGAAACGGGGAGGGACCTACGTGAATTTGTCCAATTGAAACACGCGTTTTAGGATAAATAGCAATCCTCTCTGTTTGAGTCATGTTGTTGTAGGCTTACACTGAACAAAAATATAAACGCAACATGCAACAATTTCAAAGATTTTACTGAGTTACAGTTCATGTAAGGAAATCAGTCAATTCAAATAAATTAATCTATGCATTTCACATAACTGGGCAGGGGCGCAGCCAATCAGAATTAGTTTTTCCCCACTAAAGGGCTTTATTACAGACAGAAATACTGTCCGGGTGGCTGGTCTCAGACGATCCCGCAGGTGAAGAAGCTGGATGTGGAGGTCCTGGGCTTGCGTGGTTAAACGTGGTCTGCGGTTGTGAGGCCGGTTGGACGTACTGACAAATTCTCTAAAACATCGTTGGAGGCGGATTATGGTAGAGAAATTAACATAAAATTCTCTGGCAACAGCTCTGGTGGACATTCCTGCAGTCAGCATGCCATTTGCATGCTCCCTCAAAACTTGAGATATCTGTGGCATTGTGTTGTGTGACAAAACTGCACATTTTAGAGTGTCCTTTTATTGTCCCCAGCACAAGGTGCACCTGTGTAATGATCATGCTGTTTAATCAGCTTCTTGATATGCCACAGCTGTCAGGTGGATGGATTATCTTGACAAAGGAGAAATGCTCACTAACAGGGATGTAAACAAATTTGTGCACACATTGTGAGAGATATACTGTAAGCTTTTTGTGTGTATGGAAAATGTCTGTGATCTTTTATTTTAGCTCATAAAACATTGGACCAACAATTTACATGTTGCGTTTATATTTATGTTCAGTATAATTAGCTGCTAAGTAAGTGAAAGGTAAACTAAGAATAAATTAATTTGTTCAAAACTGTTTAACTATTGTCTTTCTCTCTCTTTGAATCAACTACTCACCACATTTTATGCACTGCAGTGCTAGCTAGCTGTAGCTTATGCTTTCAGTAATAGATTAATTCTCTCATCCTTTGATTGGTGGACGACATGTCAGTTCATGCTACAAGAGCTCTGATAGGTTGGAGGACGTCCTCGGGAAGTTGTTATAATTATTGCGTAAGTCTATGGAAGGGGGTGAGAACCATGAGCCTCCTAGGTTTTGTATTGAAGTCAATGTACCCAGAGGAGGACGGAAACTAGCTGTCCTCCGGCTACACCATGGTTCTACCCTACAGAGTGCTGTTGAGGCTACTGTAGACCTTCATTGACCTTCAATCAGTTATTTGGTGACGTGAATATTTTTAGTATACTTTTATCTAAAAATTATAACTTTTTTAATTTTTCAGTATTTTTATTTTCGTATAGATGCTCACACTCGAGCCTACGACTATGAGCATCTACAGCACAGTCTCAGTGCTCAGTCTGGAGGACAGGCTACATGGACATGCACCTTTTGTACCCATAACCATAGAAATATACAGTACATATCATTGGATTAAGTTAAAAAATGTACTACTACTGCGACTACTACTACTACTGCTATTACTACTACTACTACTGCTGCTACTACTACTACTGCTGCTACTACTGCTATTACTACTACTGCTACTACTACTACTACTACTGCTACTACTACTGCTATTACTACTACTACTGCTGTTACCTGTTACTGGAAATGTAGGAAAGGAAACTGACGATGATACGTTTTTCATATACTGTCATGATCAAAAGTTTTGAGAATGACACAAATACTCATTTTCACAAAGTCTGCTGCCTCAGTTTTGATGATGGCAATTTGCATATACTCCAGAATGTCATGAAGAGTGATCAGATGAATTGCAATTAATTGCAAAGTCCCTCTTTGCCATGAAATTGAACTTAATCCCCAAAAACATGTTCACTGCATTTCAGCCCTGCCACAAAAGGACCAGCTGCCATCATGTCAGTGATTCTCTCGTTAACACAGGTGAGAGTGTTGATGAGGACAAGGCTGGAGATCACTCTGTCATGCTGATTGAGTTAGAATAACAGACTGGAAGCTTTAAAAGGAGGGTGGTGCTTGAAATCATTGTTCTTCCTCTCTTAACCATGGTTACCTGCAAGGAAACACGTGCCGTCGTCATTGCTTTGCACAAAAATGGCTTCACAGGCAAGGATATTGCTGCTAGTAAGATTGCACCTAAATCAACCATTTATCGGATCATCAAGAACTTTGAGGAGAGAGGTTCAATTGTTGTGAAGAAGGCATCAGGGCGCCCAAGAAAGTCCAGCAAGCGCCAGGACCGTCTCCTACAGTTGATTCAGCTGCGGGATCGGGGCACCACCAGTGCAGAGCTTGCTCAGGAATGGCAGCAGGCAGGTGTGAGTGCATCTGCACGCACAGTGAGGCAAAGACTTATGGAGGATGGCCTGGTGTCAAGAAGGGCAGCAAAGAAGCCACTTCTCTCCAGGAAAAACATCAGGAACAGACTGATATTCTGCAAAAGGTACAGGGATTGGACTGCTGAGGACTGGGGTAAAGTCATTTTCTCTGATGGATCCCCTTTCCGATTGTTTGGGGCATCCAGAAAACACCTTGTCCGGAGAAGACAAGGTGAGCGCTACCATCAGTCATGTGTCATGCCAACAGTAAAGCATCCTGAGACCATTCATGTGTGGGGTTGCTTCTCAGCCAAGGGAGTGGGCTCACTCACAATTTTGCCTAAGAACACAGCCATGAATAAAGAATGGTACCAACACATCCTCCGAGAGCAACTTCTCCCAACCATCCAAGAACAGTTTGGTGACAACCAATGCCTTTTCCAGCATGATGGAGCACCTTGCCATAAGGCAAAAGTGATAACTAAGTGGCTCGGGGAACAAAAAACGACATTTTGGGTCCATGGCCTGGAAACTCCCCAGACCTTAATCCCATTGAGAACTTGTGGTCGATCCTGAAGAGGCGGGTGGACAACCAAAAAACCCACAAATTCTGACAAACTCCAAGCATTGATTATGCAAGAATGGGCTGCCATCAGTCAGGATGTGGCCCAGAAGTTAATTGACAGCATGCCAGGGCGGATTGCAGAGGTCTTGAAAAAGAAGGGTCAACACTGCAAATATTGACTCTTTGCGTAAACTTAATGTAATTGTCAATAAAAGCCTTTGACAGTTATGGAATGCTTGTAATTATACTTCAGTGTTACCATAGTAACATCTGACAAAAATATCTCATAACACTGAAGCAGCGAACTTTGTGAAGACCAACATTTGTGTCATTCTCAAAAACGTTTGACCACGACTGTCCATGTGACTAATAAAACACTAAATCTGAATCAATTGTCTTCCAATATCCCCTCCCGCGAAAGCCTCCCCCGTCCCAGATGTCCCTGATATTATCATACCACCCCATACCCGTAACGCTCTTAACGTTTTTCATGTACTTTTTAGTGTATCAGATAGACTCATAAGTGAGATGGAACTGTGTGTTCTAGTCTACATCCCAAATGGCACCCTATTCCCTATAAAGTGCACTAGTTTTGACCAGATCCCTGGGATGGGAATAAGGAATAGGGTGCCATTTGGGACGCTGCCGATTTTAACTAGATTACAGATGAACTAGATACAGGTAACAGGTGGAGCGTTCCAGTGGTCAGAGGCATGAAATTAGCTGTTAAGAACTAACACAGTCAGGGGAAATCTAATCGGAGTACTGTGTGTGTGTGTGTGTGTGTGTGTGTGTGTGTTTGTGTCTGGTCTGGTCTGGTCTGGTCTGTCAACAGCTTGTGGTAAACTGATGAAGATCACTGGACCTGTGATGGTGAAGACCTCTGGTACACGGTTTGGAGCCTGGATGACTGATCCACAGGCCTCCCCTAGAAACAACCGGGTGAGTGGAGGGAGGGAGGGAGGGGGGAGGGAGGGAGGGAGGGAGAGAGAGAGAGGGAGGGAGAGAGGGAGAGAGGGATAGATAGATAGATAGATAGATAGATAGATAGATAGATAGATGTAGTTTATGGGTGTAAAATCAATTAATTGACAGTCACAGACGATGTAGTTTATGGGTGTAAAATCAATTAATTGACAGTCACAGACGATGTAGTTCATGGGTGTAGTATACATTGTATATATACTACCAGTCAAAATGTTGGACATACCTACTCATTCAAGGGTTTTTCTTTATTTTTTACTATTTTCTACATTGTAGAATAATAGTGAAGACATCAAAACGATGAAATAACACATATGGAATCATGTAGTAACCAAGAAAAGTGTTAAACAATTTTTGTTATATTTGAGATTCTTCAAAGAGCCACCCTTTGCCTTGATGACAGCTTTGCACACTCTTGGGATTCTCTCAACCAGCTTCACCTGGAATGCTTTTCCAACGGTCTTGAAGGAGTTTCCACATATGCACTTGTTGGCTGCTTTTCCTTCACTCTGTGGTCCAACTCATCCCAAAGCATCTCAATTGGGTTGAGGTCGGGTGATTGTGGAGGGCAGGTCATCTGATGCAGCACTCCATCACTCTCCTTCTTGGTAAAATAGCCCTTACACAGCCTGGAGGTGTGTTGGGTCATTGTCCTGTTGAAAAACAAATGATAGTCCCACTAAGCTCAAGCCAGATGGACTGTAGTTTCTCTTTGCTTATTTTAGCTGTTCTTGCCATAATATGGACTTGGTCTTTTACAAATAGGGCTATCTTCTGTATACCACCCCTACCATGTCACAACACAACTGATTGGCTCAAACGCATTAAGAAGGAAAGAAATTCCACAAATTAACTTTTAACAAGGCACACCTGTTAATTGAAATGCATTCCAGATGACTACCTCATGAAGCTGGTTGAGAGAATGCCAAGAGTGTGCAAAGCTGTCATCAAGGCAAAGGGTGGCTACTTTGAAGAATCTCAAATATAAAATATATTTTTGATTTTGTTTAAAACTTTTTTTGGGGTTACTACATGATTCCATATGTGTTATGTCATAGTTTTGATGTCTTCACTATTATTCTACAATGTAGAAAATAGTAAAAATAAAGAAAAACCCTTGAAATGAGTAGGTGTCCAAACTTGTGACTGGTACTGAACATGAATAAATAAACCATCAGACTAACTACTAATACTGCTGCTTTCAAAGAGCTTGTCCAACCTTCTGGGGCGGCAGGTGGCTTAGTGGTTAAGAGCGTTGGGCCAGTAACCGAAAGGTCGCTGGTTCTAATCCCAGAGCCGACTGGGGTGAAAAATCTGTTGATGTGCCCTTTGAGCAGCAAGGCACTTAACCCTAATTGCTCCTGTAAGTCGCTCTGGATAAGAGCGTCCACTAAATGATGTAAAATGTAAATTGACTTGTATGTGGGTCGTTCCACGAAAAGAGGGCCTTTTTAAGGTTAAACTATTCCTTTTTAAATAATGTATTTTTCAAAAGAAACGTCTAATAGTCAAATAATAGCGTAAAAGCAGGTGAGCTGGTTTTACTCTTTGTGGCCATTTTCTGGTGTTTTGTGGTGGAAAACTGAGTGGATCATCAACACGTCAACCCTGTTACCCATAGATGGACAAAATATATAATTTTTTACGTGAAGCTTGCATTCACTCCGTGTTAAATACATCACGCTTCCATTCCCCCCGTCACAAGGGAATTTATGGCTGATCTAAGATGAACACTTAATTTATTTGGCACTTAATATGCACTTATTGCTATACTACGTTTTGTTATTTAACCTCTTGAGATGGGAAAACATGCTTTTTTATGAAGTTTAACATGTTTTTGTGACAGAATGTTAAAATTAGGTAAAAAATTATAATAATCTGGACCAAGTTACACTTCAAAAGCTACCGAATGGCTGGAACGACCCATGTGCTACGTTCTGACTAATGTGCCTACAAAGTAGACCTTTAAATTGTTAATGTCCTCTTGTACTTTTGTTCTTACCCAGGTCTGGTACATGGATGGCTACACCAACAACAAGATAGTCAAAGAGTACAAGTCCATAGCAGACTTTGTTTCCGGGGCCGGGTCTCGAACCTACAACCTGCCGTTCAAGTGGGCCGGGACCAACCACGTGGTGTACAACGGCTCTCTGTACTACAACAAGGTCCAGAGCAACATCATGGTGCGCTACCACTTCGAGACGGGCCGCGTGGTGACCCAGAGAGCCCTGGAGAACGCCGGCTTCCACAACGTCTACCCTTACACCTGGGGAGGCTTCTCCGACATAGACCTCATGGCCGACGAGCTGGGCCTGTGGGCCGTCTACGCCACCAATCAGAACGCCGGAAACATCGTCATCAGCCAGCTCAACCCGGAGACGCTACAAATCCTCGGAACCTGGAACACGGAATATTCCAAACGGAACGCGGGGGAGTCCTTTATGATTTGCGGAACACTCTACATCACCAACTCTCACCTGACGGGTGCTAAGGTCTACTATTCATACTCCACCAAGACCTCCAGCTATGAGTACACAGACATCCCCTTCCACAACCAGTACTTCCACATGTCCATGCTGGACTATAATGCCAGGGACCGGGCACTGTACGGCTGGAACAATGGACACCAGGTTCTGTTCAACGTCACGTTGTTCCATATCATCAAGACAGAGGACGATTCCTGAGGAGGAGAACCTCAGAGGAACTCAAAGGAACCCACCGGAACGATTTAGTTACCGGAGTGTAACTCCAGTTCTATGAGTGGAGCTCCGCCCCATAGGGGAGCTCTGCTCCTATTGGTTTACCCACTGCCCTAAGGCAGCATCAGCCTGAGACAAAATGATGCACACACCTGCAGCCAATAGGAGTACAGGTGTCCCTATAAAAGGGGACGCCTCCCCTCAATCAGCCTCCCGAGATATTTATCTTCAGCGAGACTAGAGAGGGTCGGCAGGGCCTTAAGTCCTATGGGGCTCCGCTCCACTCATACAACTGGAGTTACAACTCCGGTAACTAAATCGTTCTATATCGTGGAGCTCCGCCCCATAGGGGAGCTCTGCTCCTATTAGTTTAAGGCGGAGCGTAGCGCTCCAAAATGTACTCCCTGCCGAGCCCAGCACTTCCCATCGAAACGAAAAGGTCGGGCCTAGCAACGGCTGCAACCAATTCCCGCAGTACTGCAACCACTGCATGACCATACAACTGTCACAATATACTGCGTCATCGGTTAAAAACCCGCTCCACCTAGCCCAATGGCAACACCAATGACTAGTGTCCTCTGTACTAGCAGATAGATGGTACCTCAATATCCTGTCACAATAATACCGACCACTAATGGAATGACACAAAGTGTCACTCTACATTGTGTACACGGTAGACCGCCTCACTCAATCAATGGAACCCCAGAGATTAGTGGGCAGATCCCAGAACATGATTCATACTAATCTGAACAAGCAGATAGATGACGTCACATTCCGTCAAATTATCATGACCGGTCTAATGGTACCGTAACCAAGGTTACTACTATTGTCCCTCATCATTCCGCCTCAACCCAGTTATCCACTGGTGGGCAGATCAATACACGCTCTCTACTGTACTGAACCTGTCAGTCAGGAGTCATGTCATAATACGTCCTTCCATCAGAAGCGGACCTGAAAGAGACCTGTCCCCTCAGTCCTGCATTCCTCTCTCCTAGCTCAAGTCCTCCCCTCAGCCACGCTGAGTACCGACTGAGCCAAAGAGTTAGAAGACATATATCCAAGAGATAGAAACGAATAAATGGAGAGGGTGTTGACCATGACGCCGCTCTACATATATCCTCTACCCCTTGTTCCTCTGAAAAGGGCAGTAGAAGCTGCTATTCCACGAGTGGAGTGAGCTCTGATACCCTGAGGCAACTGTCGCCCTGCTGCCTCATAAGCTGTCTCAATGCCTTCACAAAGCCAATGAGACAACCGCTGTTTTGAAAGTGGTCTACCTAGTGCAGCCGCACCGTGACACACAAACAGCTGAGGCGATGACCTAATCGCTGCTGTGCGCTCAACATAACACGCCAAAGCGCGCACTGGGCAGAGAAAAAGCCCACAGCTCCACGGTCTGTGATCTATATGAGCTCTTAATAACCTTCTGCACGAAAGCCGGGTTAGGACGTAACACCGCTCTGCTCAGATCGCCATTAATGGCCAGGCAGTCGGGTCTCGTCGAAAAGAGCACACAAATCACTGACACGCTTAGCAGTGGTCAAAGCGAGCAACAGTGCCGTCTTCATAGACAGCATCTTGAGGGGTATTTGATTCAATGGCTCGAACGGCGACTCACAGAGCGCCTCGAGTACCAAAGCCAAATCCCACTGAGGAAGCGTGGCTCTAGTCATTGGACTAAGCCGCCGCGTTCCCAATTAGAAACGTTTCACTAGAGGGTGGCTAAAAACATTGATTCTTCCAAACCCCTCGTGACCAGCTGAAATTGCCGCTGCAAACACCTTAACGCAGGAGTCCCAGCGGAACCACTGAGTGGGCTGACGACATGAGACCCAAAATTGACATGATCGACAGCGCCGTCACAGTGTGATTCGGACGACACTTCCTCAGGGCTAGCAACAGGGCTGCCCTTCGAGGGTCCGAAATTCGAGCCCTCATCATTACAGTGTCTAGCTGTATTCCCAGGTAGACAATCTGATGACTGGGCCAGGGCGCGCTCTTTTTCCAATTCACAGCGAACCCTAGACGTGTGAGATGAATCACTGTCTGTGTCGTGTGAGTGAACGCCAGCTCTGCTTACGGGGCGAGAACCAGTAGGTCGTCTAGGTAGGCTAGTAGCCTTATTCCCTGACGCCGCAACGGTTCCAATGCCGCCTCCACACACTTGGAAAACGTGCGAGGTGCCAGGGCGTACCCGAATGGCATCCTCGTGTATTCGTACGCCACCCCTTGAAAGGCGAATCGCAGAAACTTCCTGTGACGTGACTGTATCGGCACATGAATGTACGCATCCTTTAGGTCTATGCTTGTACAAAAGTCTCCTTTCTGGACACATTCCAGTAGACGTTTTGTCGTCAGCATTCGGAAGGGCTGTTTAGCTACGCTCTCGTTGAGAGTGCGTAAATCCAATATCGGCCTCACTCCCCCCGTCTTTTTGGGCACCAGGAAGTAGGGCGAATATAGCCCTTTGTTCCTTTGCTCCTGGGGAACTACTGTGACCGCCTCCTTCGCCAAAAGTTCCGTAATCTCTGAAACCAGAGCGGCCACTTTTTCGGGCGTTTTCATCACCGTCTCCACCACTCCCCTGAATGGGGGCGGGGTCCGGTGGAATTGGAGGGCATAACCCTTCTGCAGCGTCTGGTCTAGCCAGCGTGAGAGGGTACAGCTTCGTTGCCACTGCCAGCAATGCAGAGAAAGCGGGCGAGCGCGAAGCTGTGGTACAGTCAGTAGGAAGGACCTGTATTCCTCTATGGCCCTTGCCGCCGCTATTCCCCAGCACTGAGGTGGTGGAACAGCCAAAGGCGGGCCTCCCTCGAAAGGGAGAGGAAATATCAGCACGTTCTGAGAGAATCGGGGGCACTAATACGTTGGTTACGTCTGTAACTCTAGTATTCCGGCCCTCCGTGAACATAGCACGGGTCTGAACTGCGCTGACTGAGGTGTCAACCTGAGACAGAGCGCCCACCCCCGGGTAGCGGTCGCGTCATCATGCCATTGTCTGGCTGAGACTGCTGCCTGCCATGAGAGACACCCATTACAGTGCGGTCTCTAACCGGTGCCACAAGGTGGCGCCCTGATACCTTTTTAACACTAGTCACATGTGTCTGGTCAGCTGCGCACTCCTGGTGGGCCGAGCTACACTCAGAGTAGTGAGTATCAGTGCGTTCTGTGGGATACGGGGGCGCCGATACGTTGGTTACGCGTGTAACTCTAGTATTCCGGCCCTCCTTGAACGCAGTACGAGTCTGTACTGCACTGACTAAGGCATTAGCCTGAGACAGAGCGACATCCCCATATGTGGGTCGCGTCATCATGCCATTCCCTGGCTGAGACTGCGACCTGCTGTGTGAGACACTCCCCACAGAGCTCCTAGGAGTCTGTGACGTGAGGTCTCTCCTGGGTAACACAAGGCCCTGATACCTTCCTCACATTCGCCTCCTGTGTCTGCTCAGCTACGCACCTCTGGTGGGCCGAGCTACATTCAGAGTGGTGAGAATCAATACGTTCTGTGAGAAAAGGGGGCGCCGATACGTTGGTTACACCCGTAACTCTAGTATTCCGGCCCTCCGTGAACGCAGCACGGGTCTGAACTGCGCTGACTGAGGCGTTAGCCTGAGACAGAGCGCCCTCCCCAGATATAGGTCGCGTCATCATGCCATTCTCTGGCTGAGACTGCAACCTGTTGTGTGAGACCCTCTCTACAGTACCCCTAAGAGTCTGTGACGTGAGGTCTCTATTGGGTAATGCAAGGCGGTGCCTTGATACCCTCTTTTCACACGCCTCCTGTGTTTTCACGCCACTCGTGAGCTCAGATCTTCCCGTTGTTAAACGAGATAGTGAGGCCGCGAGGAGGGCAATGTTGTTTGCTGCTGACACAGCTTGGGCTCCCAACGTGAAGGACTTCTCTGCCAGCTGCGCTGTGAGCCTGTCCTTCTGTGTTGGTAGAGCGGCTTTCTTGGAGGATGCCCAGGGATTCGAACCTGGCACTAGATACGCTGCCATGGCGCTCTCGAGCCTAGGGATTCCCTTGGCAGCTTTCTCCCTTCCTTCCACTCTGGTAAATGGGCAGTACATCTTAGCTGGCGAACGCGCCGCTAGAGGTGCCTCCCATGAGCCCTCGACATATTTGCTGAGTGAAGGCATGGCTGGAGCCAATGGCTCAGCCGCCTTCCTCGGCCGAGAATAGGGTCCGCCCTCCATCATATCCACCTCCGCAGCGGGGGGGAATGGGGGGGGCAGCGCTATCTCCAGTCGGTTAGCAGCCCGCTCAATGAGTCCAGGAAAATCCGAGCGTAGAGAGGCCGCTGCGAAGGACAGGGCTACTGAGGTATCATCGCCCAAGGAGCCGTAAGACCTCTCACTTCCCAATGGAAAGGGGGTCTTAAAGGTTTGGGTCAGAGGGACGGATTGTTCCGATAGAATATCCATCTCCTCCCCTCTCTCCTTGTCATCCTCAGAGTCGGCGCCCTCAGATGATGCCTCAGAAGTAGAAACTAGTATCGAGAGCACATCCTCTAAGGGAATATCCTCCTTAAAAAACGCCCAGCGCTGCTTCCTCTCCTTCAAAGGAAGGAGGGCGCAGGAGGCAAAATTCGGGGGGAACGCCGGTTCCGTCCTTGGCATGCTGTGCACCCAAACACACGAAACATAAGTCGTGGGGGTCCGTAGTTGCCATGGAAGAACAGCGGCATTGAGCTCTGAAAATAGCTTTTGGGGGTGGAAAATCTCCAGGTGCGCTCATTTTCGGACGACGTCGAAGATCTGGAATTCGACGGCGTTTTCTTCGTCCTGAGTCTTCGTCTCTTGCTTCTTCTAGTCCAGTCACTGAAGATAAAGGGAGGCTGATTGAGGGGAGGCATCCCCTCTTATAGGGACATCCTGTACTCCTATTGGCTGCAGGTGTGTGCATCATTTTGTCTCAGGCTGATGCTGCCTTAGGGCAGTGGGTAAACCAGTAGGAGCAGAGCTCCCCTATGGGGCGGAGCTCCACGATATAGAACACTGACTATCATTCCTCGTGTTCCGGTGTTCCGTCAATTTGTGGGAGTTCTATTGTTGGGTCTCTAAATTGTATTTGTGCTTTCTTCTTTTGACAATCCATCTTCGGCTCTATTGCGTCCCTTTCAAATTCCTAATGCAAGGGTTACTAAGGATTTTGGCCTCCAAACTCTGAACTGTCTCCCAATGTCATGACAGAGTCATGATATTCTCTGGTAGTCCTACATAGCAACCCCATTTCAAAGCATCTGACCCTCTAACGGTGAAATCAGGCCCTGACGGTCTTCCTCTTGGGTTCTCTTATTAATTCTGCTCTCTTTTGACACAACCCTTCATTTTGACTCTATCCCTTACCGTTCAGGTACTCTACACTGGACCCTATTAGAGATTGGCTGAGCTTGGGTAACATGCCTCTGATTGGGTGGGCTTGGGTAACATGCCTCCGATTGGGTGGGCTTGGTTAACATGCCTCTGATTGGGTGGGCTTGGTTAACATGCCTCTGATTGGGTGGGCTTGGTTAACATGCCTCTGAATGGGTAAACTTGGGTAAAATGCTTCTGATTGGGTGGGCTTGGGAAACATGACTTTGATTGGGTGGGCTTGGGTAACATGCTTCTGATTGGGTGGGCTTGGGTAATATGCCTCTGATTGGGTGGGCTTGGGTAATATGCCTCTGATTGGCTGGGAATTGGTAACATGCCTCTGATTGGCTGGGCTTGGTTAACACGCCTCTGATTGGGTGGGCTTGGGTAACACGCCTCTGTTTGGCTGGGCTTGGGTAACACGCCTCTGATTGGCTGGGCTTGGGTAACACGCCTCTGATTGGCTGGGCTTGGGTAACACGCCTCTGATTGGGTGGGCTTGGGTAACTTAGCTTTTGTATCCATAGCAAACAGTATCAATAGGAGTATGCCTTATTCAGTGCAGTCTGTTCTATAAGTCCATAGGATAACAGGTGTCCTGTCCTGCATGAATGTTTGGGTTGGGTAACACGCCTCTGATTGGCTGGGCTTGGGTAACATGCGTCTGATTGGGTGGGCTTGGGTAATATGCGTCTGATTGGCTGGGCTCGGATAACATGCCTCTGATTGGGTGGGCTTGGGTAACATGCGTCTGATTGGGTGGGCTTGGATAACATGCCTCTGATTGGGTAAGCTTGGGTAAAATGCTTCTGATTGGGTGGGCTTGGGTAACATGACTTTGATTGGGTGGGCTTGGGTAACATGCTTCTGATTGGGTGGGCTTGGTTAACACGCCTCTGATTGGCTGGGCTTGGGCAACACGCCTCTGATTGGATGGGCTAGGGTAACATGCCTCAGATTGGGTGGGCTTGGGTAACACGCCTCTGATTGGCTGGGCTTGGGTAACACGCCTCTGATTGGCTGGGCTTGAGTAACATGCCTCTGATTGGCTGGGCTTGGGTAACATGCCTCTGATTGGCTGGGCTTGGGTAACATGCCTCTGATTGGGTGGGCTTGGGTAACACGCCTCTGAACGGGTGAGCTTGGTTAACACGCCTCTGATTGGCTGGGCTTGGGTAACACGCCTCTGATTGGCCTGATTGGCTTGGCTGGGCTCCCTGCCTGTGCCATTAAACCCCTACAACTCATACAGAATGCCGCAGCCCGTCTGGTGTTCAAACTTCCCAAGTTCTCTCACGTCACCCCCCTCCTCCGCACACTCCACTGGCTTCCAGTTGAAGCTCGCATCCGTTACAAGACCATGGTGCTTGCCTATGGAGCAGTGAGGGGAACGGCACCTCCGTACCTTCAGGCTCTCATCAGTCCCTACACCCAGGCGAGGGCATTGCGTTCATCCACCTCTGGCCTGCTGGCTCCCCTTCCTCTGCGGAAGCATAGTTCCCGCTCAGCCCAGTCAAAGCTGTTCGCTGCTCTGGCACCCCAATGGTGGAACAAGCTCCCTCACGACGCCAGGACAGCGGAGTCACTCACCACCTTCCGGAGACATTTGAAACCCCACCTCTTTAAGGAACACCTGGGATAGGATAAAGTAATCCTTCTACCCCCCCCCCCCCCCCCAAAAAAATAAAATAAAATAAAAATAAAAAATAGTATAATTGTAAAGTGGTTATCCCACTGGCTATAGGGTGAATGCACCAATTTGTAGTCGCTCTGGATAAGAGCGTCTGCTAAATGACGTAAATGTGCCCTTGAGCAAGGCACTTAACCCTAATTGCTCCTGTAAGTCGCTCTGGATAAGAGCGTCTGCTAAATGACTAAAATGTAAATGTAAATGGGTAACACGCCTCTGATTGGCTGGGCTTGGGTAACACGCCTCTGAACGGGTGGGCTTGGGTAACTTAGCTTTTGTATCCATAGCAAACAGTATCAATAGGAGTATGCCTTAATCAGTGTAGTCTGTTCTATAAGTCCATAGGATAGCAGGTGTCCTGTCCTGCATGAATGTCTATGATAGCACGTATAGCTCTCTGTGGCTGTGTCCCAAACGGTACCCTTGGTCCCATAGGGTCCTGGTCAAAAGTAGCACACTATATAGGGAATAGGATGCCATTTGAGACGCAGCCTGTGGCTATCCTGATAGCATCTATAACTCTCTGTCTGTGGACTCTCTCGGCAACCATCTCTCTCTCCCATTGTAACACCATTCACCATTATTGTCGTATTATACTGCATATGGATGAACAGGAAAATACACATTTGTATAAATAATTAGTGTCGCATTATGGAAATGAAGTTATTATTGTTTTTGATAAAGTTTTGTTGCTACAGTATTGGTTTGGTTTGTGTTGAACTGCAATGGTACTATGATGTTGTGTCTTTATTTTGTAACTTGATGAAGAATTGATTGTCTGTGATAATACATTATGCTAACAGTGATCTCTATGGGCCCTATTCAGACTTAAGATAAGTTGACTTAACATGGACTTCAGTCAAAAATGTATTTAGTGGTAATGACCTCCATCTCATCTGATCCATACTGCAAATCATCTATTTTCTGTGACAAACGTTTTTTTTTATACACTACCAGTCAAAAGTTTGGACACACCTACTCATTCCAGGGTTTTTCTGTATTTGTACCATTTTCTACAATGTAGAATAATAGTGAAGACATCAAAACTATGTAATAACACATATGGAATCATGTAGTAACCCAAAAAGTGTTAAACAAATCAAAATATATTTTATATTTTAGATTCTTCCAAGTAGCCACTGTAGTATCTAAACAGTTTATGACTTTGCTGACGTTTGCAAATGGTGTGTTAGAGGAAGTTGACTCTGCTTGCGGGAAGCATCTGGAAAGCATTACTATAGGGGCCCCCTAAAACAGAGGAGAGTCTGTTATGTGAAGGCCAGGGATTGGTCTATTCAAACCACCCATATCATGTTACATATTATAAATACCATGGTTGGAACAAAGGACGGGGAGAAATAACATATTAGAGATTGGGTTGGTTGTTCTCCGGATTTTCTGCAGAAATCTGTAAATTGACGCTGAAATCTTTGATGTAATAAACCATTATAATCGAGGACAGTGTCAGCGGATTTCTTGTCATAACAGCATCTCAGCATCGTTATCTCGACACTACATTAATGGCGATGAGGAATTTGGGCCGTGTTGCGTCTTTTCTCAGCGTTCCATTCATGGGCGCCGAGCTGACTCCCGCTCAAGAGGCATGCAGATACGGTGAGCTTTCTCACAAACTTTGGGCGCTGGTCAGTTCGTGTGCCTGTGTGTGTGTGTGTGTGCGTTGAAGGACTGCACCGTCAAAGGACTTGTGTGTGCGCTTTGCTGTTGTTTGCTGTGTGATGAGAATCCGTTCTAAATTTCTAAATTTGTTTGCGTTGAAAACAACGCAAACAGGGGGGAGTGTCTATAGGAATTGATAACACTGGGCACAGGGATATTTGGCTTTAATAAAATTAAAGGGAAAAGGAATAGAATGAAGGAATAAGGCCAGGAAATAAGGAAAATGTATACTAATTAGGACGTCGCTGATCTACGAAAGCCCTCAAACGAGGCGATCATTAGGATGGGCCGAAAATCCTGAAAACTCACTAGGTTGATTTTTAAGGTCAGTTCTGGGAACTGGAGTTTGTGGTAGATACATTCGATTGCATGTTACCCCTCGACATATAGTTGACGAGGTATGTGTTCGAAGTAACCTCTCATTGAATATCTGCAACTCGAGGTAGCAGAAATTTAGGAAGGAACTATGAGAAATAAGGAGCGACGGTAGCATGCTTTAGAGGACCGTAGGAACAGATACATTCCTCTTGAATTGTGTGTGTGTGTGTGTGTGTGTGTGTGTGTGAGGAAGAGAGCCTGTGCGTGTGTGAAAAAAAAGGGGAGGTCTCTGCTGTGTGTCGACTAAGGCTATGACAACAGGGGTTTTAGTTTTTTGTAAGGAAATATGTTAAGGTTAAAATCTCATGAGTCTCCATTAGCGAGAATGTTAATAATTGTTAACTATATATGAGCCCCTGGGAGGAAGTTAAGGTTAAAATCTTATGAGTCTCTATTAAAAGAGAACGTTTAATAATTGTTAAAAAAACTATGAGCCCCTGGGAGGACGATTATGGGTAATGGATAAGAAAATAGATTGTGGTAAACTTAAGAAACTTCGAAGTATGATTTGTGTTCTATGTTCTGTGTTGGTTTGTGAGTTCTGTTAAGTGTTACTGTTTGTCTGTGTTGGAAATAACGGAGGGACAGCTGGTCTGTCTGCTTTCTGTTGTTTAGCTTGGAGAGAGCTGCTTGGGAGAGCTCCTTTCACTCTGAAATTGCACTGGTGAATGAACTGCGCATGTGTGGGATTTTATGAGTTTAGAGTTACGTAGAGTAAATATGTCACTCCCCTGCCTGCACTGAGCTGCTGTGACATGCAGACAGAGGAGAAGGGGGAGACTTTGAATATTGAAGTATTCTGTTTGATAAAGTGACTGTGGCTTAACTATGAAACTATTTGATTGAGATCTATTGAATTTATAAATGAGAGATATGTTGACCGATAAAAAATACAAATAATTAAATAAATAAATAAAATGTTATTGCGCTATTTATAATATTCCTGAGTTAAGCTGTTTGCTTATTTCTTAGCGCGAATGTGAACATAGGTATGTCTAAAATGGTATTGTATGGTTGAAATAACCCAGTGAGTGCATAAAAGACTAAATTCGTGTCTGTGTTCTTTGTTCTCCTGTCATGTGAGAGACGAGAAGGAGGAGACAGAGAGAGTGAGGAGGTGCTGACGGCAGTGTGTGCTACCCCGGATCCAGTCCAATCAAGGCCAGTACTGTTCTGTTCACAAAACTTACCTTCCCATACAGGATATTGTGTGTGCCTAGCATATTTCATGTTGTGACAATTTAACAGGGACTTGGCAACAGACTGATCAATTAATGTAATTAAGAATTGCACATTGGAGTTTTTTGTGCATGGGTTGGTTTGATTAGAATTGTGTTGGAAATCCAGCACTGACATTATTCTGTAAAATTAAGGTAATTGGGTGATTATTAAGCAATTGGTTTGTGAGTGCTGTAGTGTTGCTGGATTACAGGTCTTTCTTTTTTGGATTGCTCTGAAGTTGACTACTTTCATTTACTATTCCTGATCGGATGTGGTAAGATTGCCACTAATCAATAATTTGGTTTAAAAAAAAAAAAGATTAATGAATACATTAATAAAAATAAATAGATGTATTGATTAATTGATTAATTGATTTTTAAAGAAAAAGGAGGGAAACATAAGCTACATAGTCTAAAGTATTTTTTGGTTTACAAATTAATTGGTTTAAAATAATAATAATAATAATAATAATACAATAATTCACAATAAAGGAATATAAAAGAGTTGTTACAATGGGGAAAAAGGACAAGCAGAACAACAAAAAGACCCCCACCTTACGAGGAAGAAGTAGAGTTTAAGGACGTCTATCCTCAGCTTCCAATGATCATACAGGAGGGTGATTATTGCATCAGAGATGAAAGTGCTTGAATAATAGAGAGAGGACAAGCAGAAACGACCATAAAGATGAATCCAAACTCCAAAAGTAAGAAGAAAACGAGATGTCTGGAAACTAAGGGTGGAGTGAGGTTCAGGAGGATGGAACTTGATGATGATGATGATGATCAGAGTGATTCAGAAGAGATCATGGGTGGATATGACCCTGTGATCAGACGGAAGTTGGCCAGAGCGGAAAGAAGGGGTGATGGAAGTTGGAAGGAGAAGAATACAAGAGATTCGATCTCTGATGAAAGTGAAGATGGAGACAGCGATAAAGATTTTGAGATTAAAGGTGCTTCATGTTCAAGAGGATTTTATTCTACAATGACTAGCACAGAAGAAATAGAAAGAGATATAGATCATATAGCCCATCAAGTGGATCTACATAGGAAAAAGGAACACAACCAGAAAGAACAGGACCAAGAAACTCTCAGAAAACTCAATCAAATACAACTGGTGGAGAATAAGAAGGAGAAGAAACAAGCTTTGGTTATGCAGAATCAGTGTGCACCAACTCAACAATCACTGCCACAGCTTCAACTGAACCAGGTCAAATGCAATTGTACCAGCCACCAATAGCGGTACCAGTTGTTTCATATCCATAGCCAGTTTCTGGACAGACACAGAATTGGAGAGGAAGAGGATGAGAAGGCTTAGGAAGAGGGAATTTCAGAGGAAGATACAGGGGCCAGTCAAGATCATCTGGAGGACAGGTGAACCCTTATAGGGGCCTGGAGCAAGGATTCTAGGGGTGCTGAGAAGATCTGAAAGGGGGGTGTCAGCTGGTAGCACCAGGATGGGAAAAATATCCAACAATTGAGGTGAAAGTAAACAACCGACCATTGGAAGTAATGGCGGATAGCGGAGCTGCTTTTACCTGTGTTCAGCTTGAAGATGCTACACATCTCACTATGTCCAATCAACTAATTAGGACAATGGGATTTGAGGGAGTGAAACAGCTGATTACTCTTAAGGAACCAATTGAGCTCTGCTATGAAAATCAGAAAATTACAATACCCATACTGGTATCAGAACATACACCTATTGCATTGTTGGGAAGAGATGCATTGTGTAGATTGAATTGTACAATAAAATGTACACCAGACGGCTGTCTGGTAGAAGTGCCAAAGGAAAAGGTTTACCAATTGTTGATGACGACAGAGATGGATTCTTCTTCAGTATTCTGGATTGGAAATCTCAGT
This sequence comes from Coregonus ussuriensis, assembly GCA_031479575.1. Taxonomy (NCBI): domain Eukaryota; kingdom Metazoa; phylum Chordata; class Actinopteri; order Salmoniformes; family Salmonidae; genus Coregonus; species Coregonus ussuriensis. The sequence goes on from CM062486.1 coordinate 49,153,190, forward strand.
GAAGATTTTTTGAAGCAGGCTAAGATATGAGAGAAATTCATTGTGGCAAATATGCCAGATGCGAGGCTTCGGGAATATCCATTTCATTGTACGCTCAAGTATTTCAAGAATGCTGCCCAATCGAACTCAGAGGAATGGTTGAGTCATCAACCAAAGAAAGTTCAACTCAGCTCATGTTGCATTATTTTAGGACCACAAGGAGCAGCTATGAAGATAAACACAGACGATTATCTGGATAAATAATTTGAGATTGAGAAGAGTGTGCCACATGTGACCTTGTTGGTTTCTGAAGGCAATGAGCAGAAGCAAATAGGAGAAATTATGACAGAAGCAGAGAAAGCTGTTTTTGTACCGATGAAAGAGAATTTGGGGATTTGGAGGAGTGAAGATCAGCGATTTCTCAAAATAATGATTTCGGCTCAAGGACAAGGACAGCCAAAATCTGTACGGATGACACATGAATCTATTTGCAGTGTGAAGATGGATTCACACCCTATGAAAGAGGAGATGTTGCAACAAGTTCCAGAATGTTTGTGGTCTCAACACAGTACCGATGTTGGACTTGTCAAATCAGCCCAATTGAGGTGAAAGTTGAACTTCGACCAGGAGCCAGACCTCCTTGGAAGAATCAGTATCCATTGAAAGATCCAAGGGATTGAACCACAAATTGAAGGACTTTCGAAAGCAGGTGTTTTAAGGACAATAAAAAATCCTCAGAGTAACATGCCTTTGTTGTTTTGGGAGAAACCATGAGGGGTTGATAGTAGCGCCTCTAGACCTATTAGGTCTGATGATTCAGGAAGCACATGGGTTAGCTCATGTTGCAAAGGGGGAGGTTAGGAGAAAGATCACAAAGGAGTATGGTTTTTGGGAACCATATTTGCTTGAACAGGTTGACTATGTCATAGGCAGGTGCACAATCTGTCTGTAAAATAATGTTCGCAGGGGTGTGACTGTTATTCTTGGTTACATTCCTACACCAAGAGGTGCATAAGATGTCCAACTAAGCTAAAATATGCTCAATCGGTTGCCAAGTTCTTGTGTAAAGAAGTCATAAGCAGGTGGGGACTACCCGATCGAATATCCTCAGATAATGGGAAGAAAAGAAGAGGTGCAGGAGAAGCTTGATGAGCAAAAAAAGGAGCACAGTGCAACCTGGGGACAAGGTGTTCGTGAAGGTATTTAGAAGGAAGTGGTATAACGAACGTGGTGAAGGACCATTTGAAGTTGTTCGTAGTACTGGAATAGCCGTCCAGGTTAAAGGGTCTCCAACGTGGTATCATTTGTCACATTGTGTTAAAGCGCCTGGAGAAGAGGTGCCACGCGCAGAGAGACAGGATGGAGATAGGGGAGAACAGGAAGAAGGAGGGATGCATGAAAAATATCCAGAGTCAAAACCCAGAAGGAGAGAGAGTCCATGTTGTGGACAACGTTGATGATAATGTGTACACTTCTGATGATGTCAGAGATGACTCTGCAATGGATGGAAAGGAAAGGAGATTTGGGGGACATTGATTTTCAATACGTCCCAGAAACAACAGGGAATATTTCAGTGGAATGTGAAGCAGAGGACATCACCAAGGGCAACTCTGTTACAGGAGAAGCTGGTGATTCGGTTAGACAAAGTAGGCCCAGACCAGTTAGGAGAAAAGTCAGACCAAAACGTTACGAAGACTAGGGTTGAAGTAACTCTAGGAAAGTCAGCTCAGCTTCCATGTCAGTGCACGAGAGAGAACAGTGGTGAAGGGAAATTTAGAGTTCAGTGGGAAGATAGATATGGCAGGAGTTTAGATCTGTTAGAAGCAGTTGCATTGAGAAAGTATGCGTTGCTGAATGATAAGAGAAGACTGAAGATTGAGGGTGATTGCAGTCTCTATGTGTACAATTCCCAGCAGGAGGATCAAGGTGATTATAAATGTATTTTTTATAATCCACAGTTTGAAAGTGAGGGATTAGAGTTGGGACTGAGAGTTAATGTAGTGACGCTAGTGGTGATAGATGGAAATACAAGTAAAGAGCTCCAAGCTGTAGGGAAAATAGATGAATCAACAACAATGACATCAACACTTCGGCCTAATACAACAACAGTGAGAAGCAATTCAACTCTTTCAACATTGACAGTTATTAAAGCTATAAATGTATCACATTTGATTACAATGGCGCCTCAGAAAATCGCTCCAACACCAATTTTAGAAGAAAAGACTGTCATTAGGGTTAGGATGGGTGGTACAGCTCATCTTCCTTGTAGATGTGAGAGACGGAGTGGGGGTGGTGACATTTCTCCCACATGGAGAGATAATTATGGAGAAGAAGTGTTGTTATCAGGACCAGAAGTAGAAGCTGTGCCACCTAGTCAAAGGAAGTATATTTTGTACAACGATATGAAGTGGAAGAGGGTTATGAGTGATTGCTCACTTATTTTGCGTAATGTTACATGGGAAGATCAGGGAGAATATATGTGTACTTATTTAGAGCCAGCGTTAAAATTTGTTCCGGTTAAGAATTATTGGTTAAAAGGCTATGTAACTCGTAAGGTGACGCTTATGATGGAAGATTTAAAGTCTGTTGAAGTTTCCACAGTCACCAAAGGAGTTCAGGAGCAGTATATTACAGTAGCCACTCCAACAGTAAATAATACACAGAGGACATTGTCACTTTGCCACTGGAAATAATTAAGAGTGTTAATACATCAACTAAAGCAACTATTTTAACAGTAACTTTGAAAGAGATTAATGTTACGACGGCGATAACAAAGTTCGGAAATGTCACACAGACACCAACAACAACTTTTCTGAAACTAAAGGATGCAGTAAGAGTGACTCAGGAGTTTATGATACGGATGGAGAGTGCTGTGAATGGTAGTAAGGATAGTGTTGAAATAGGAGAGCAGATGGTAGTAGAGAATGATGTAGATTCATCTGAAATAGTACAGAATACTATCCTGGAGGTAAAGGATGAGTTCTTTAATTTTGATGGAAGACCAGAAGATATATCTGATCAATACCGCTCGTTAGGGAAGAGAGAAATTAAATGGAAGGCATATGGATTTGATTCTTCTGTTTTGCAAATTAATGATGGATGGGAAGGTAGGAATCTATGGTTCCAGCAGTTAACTCATTCTGTAAGATCAGTGAGGAATCTTGAGGGTCCATGTCTGTTGAGAATTCCAGCACCAGGCACATGGGGTTCAATCTTAGAGACGGTGGCTCAACCTCTATCAACTACGTGTCAATCTTATGCTTTATCATGGCTGTTGTATCAGCAACAATCATTAACAGATACAATAATGTCGTTGTTGAAGCATTTGTTTAGGCCTAGGTTTAATTGTTCTTGGTTAAATTAATTACCCTATGTGAATTTGTTAGATCGGAGGGAAAATCAGTTAACAGCGATTCCTGAAGCATTGGAGGTGAAACCCGTGAGGGCTAAAAGCTGTTTTTGTTAAAATAAAATATATGATGGACCGGGTATGTTTATGGGAATATCAGATTGTGATGATTATATGATGACTTTGGGTAAGCATGAACGTAAGGTTAGTAATGAGAAATATAAAGTAACTTTTTATGTTCCAGTTAGTAAGAAGAGCAGGACTTTGATGGTGAAAGATCAGCTTTTGCATGGCAATGTGACTATTGGGAATTTTCGAGATATTTGGTGTGTTTGTGGTGATAAAGCATATATATTCTTACCCTATGGATGGAGAGGATGTTGTTACATGTCGACGTTGAAGCTTCCATATGAGGTTTTTACCATTCAAAGAGGGGAAGCACCGGACACAGATAAATCTGATTCTAGGTCTGGAAATAGGGTGAAAAGGGAAATGGCGCAATTTCATAGTCTGGAATCCTACCATTGGAGGATAAGTCTAGGAGAGAAGTGGGGACTTGGACTTTTTCCATGGTATGGTGTAACATTTTTGGCTGATCACATTGATAATATTACCTATACTTTGCAGGGTTTTGCAAATGAAACGATATGAGGGTTTAACCTTCTGTCAAATACTCAAAGAAGTCACAGACTGACGCTGTTGAAACATGACATGGCTCTTGACTATATTTTAGCTAAACAAGGTGGCTTATGTTTGGCTATGAACTTGAAGGGGGATGTTTGTTATACTTTGATCCCCGATAGTTCCGATAATATCACTAGTGTTATAGATGCATTGAAGAATATAAGGGATGCGTTTGGTAGATCTGAAGGAGCTGGATGGTCAGTGAAGGCTTGGTTGCAAGATCAGTTAGGCCCAGTGGGAGCAGTGATAGTTCAGATTTTAGTGGCCGCTCTTGTAGCGCTGTGTGTGATGTTTTGCTTTTGTACTTTGTTATTGACTTTTGCGAACGCTATGATAGTGAGATGGGTTGGAGTTCTGATGCCTGGAGAAAACACAAAGATGCCGATGTTAACTGTTACTGATCTAGATGGAGATAAACAAGTGGGACTGGATGGAGTATTGATGGATAGATATCCATTTTGAATATCCGATCATTTTTCACATATTATTGTGATATTTAGTATTTTGTTATGAATCAAAGGAGGGAAATGGAATGTGATTCATCTTATATATCGTTTTTATATTATTGTTGATATTGATGTTTTAATTTGCATGTGTTGTTTTGCAAAAGATACTGGTTGGTGTTTTCTTTTCTTCCAGAAGCATATGGGGGAATGTGTAGAGGGGATTCAAATACTCAAACATGGACAATATGAATGGACTGGAGGAAGTGGAACAAGGAAGGTGTGGAAATGTTCAGATTCCATCATCAACGTTTCGTTGGAAGTCTACACTGCTGAGGAGATGAAGTGTAGTGGGACTACATTCCAGTGTCTGCAATGATATATAGACATATTTGCATGTGTAATACATAATTTGTGTCATATTCTTCCTGTATTAATTTTTGAAGAATTATATTTTCTGTTGTTGGGTACATGTGGGGAACTCAGATGTTTTTGTTTATTTCGTGGATGCTTAGGGATATTGGGTCTAGGCAGGGACAGAGAGAATCCACAGGAGGGTCCGATGGGTCGACCAGCCTGAATGTGGACATTTTTGATTGTATTTTGTTTCCTGAGGCTTTCATGTGTATTCAATTGCATCATAGTTTAACATGCATTGATAAAGGTTTATAAATTGATCTGGAGTACTTAGGTGGTGGCCTGGGGCAGAGGGGCCGTGAGAGAATTTTACTGTCTTGATTGATTGATGGATATTTGGAAAGAAGGCTGCCAGACAGGTTTTTCGCTCTCACACTACATAAAGATTTGTTCATATTTCATAGAAATGTATTTACACCCCATAGAAAAATGTGTACTCTCCATACATTTTGGTTTATTGCTAAAGTTACTCAAGAAGAAAAAAAAAATATTTGTCATAATCCTATTCTTTTTGTTTTCGAGACTTAATTAGTCTCGAAGGGGGGAAATATGTAGTATCTAAACAGTTTATGACTTTGCTGACGTTTCCAAATGGTATAATGGATGAACTCTACTCTGCTTTGCTGAAACATCTGGAAAGCATTACTACATAGGGGCCCCCTAAAACAGAGGAGAGTCTGTTATGTGAAGGCCAGGGATTGGTCTATTCAAACCACCCATATCATGTTACATATTATAAATACCATGGTTGGAACAAAGGACGGGGAGAAATAACATATTAGAGATTGGGTTGGTTGTTCTCCGGATTTTCTGCAGAAATCTGTAAATTGACGCTACAATCTTTGATGTAATAAACCATTATAATCGAGGACAGTGTCAGCGGATTTCTTGTCATCTCAGCATCGTTATCTCGACACTACACCACCCTTTGCCTTGATGACAGCTTTGCACACTCTTGGGATTCTCTCAACCAGCTTCACCTGGAATGCTTTTCCAACAGTCTTGAAGGAGTTCCCACATATGCTGAGCACTTGTTGGCTGCTTTTCCTTCATTCTGCGGTCCAACTCTTTCCAAACCATCTCAATTGGGTGTTCTAAAACCTGGTGTTAACCAGCTCTGATGTTTTAAAACCTGGTGTTAACCAGCCCTGGTGTTCTCAAACCTGGTGTTAACCAGCCCTGATGTTCTCAAACCAGGTGTTAACCAACCCTGGTGTTCTAAAACCTTGGTGTTAACCAGCCCTGGTGTTCTAAAACCTTGGTGTTAACCAGCCCTGATGTTCTCAAACCGGGTGTTAACCAGCCCTGGTGTTCTAAAACCTTGGTGTTAACCAGCCCTGGTGTTCTAAAACCTTGGTGTTAACCAGCCCCGGTGTTGTAAAACCTGGTGTTAACCAGCCCCGGTGTTGTAAAACCTGGTGTTAACCAGCCCTGGTGTTAACCAGCACCGGTGTTGTAAAACCTGGTGTTAACCAGCCCTGGTGTTAACCAGCCCCGGTGTTGTAAAACCTGGTGTTAACCAGCCCTGGTGTTAACCAGCCCCGGTGTTGTAAAACCTGGTGTTAACCAGCCCTGGTGTTAACCAGCCCCGGTGTTGTAGAACCTGGTGTTAACCAGCCCTGGTGTTGTAAAACCTGGTGTTAACCAGCCCTGGTGTTAACCAGCCCCGGTGTTGTAAAACCTGGTGTTAACCAGCCCTGGTGTTAACCAGCCCCGGTGTTGTAGAACCTGGTGTTAACCAGCCCTGGTGTTAACCAGCCCCGGTGTTGTAGAACCTGGTGTTAACCAGCCCTGGTGTTAACCAGCCCCGGTGTTGTAAAACCTGGTGTTAACCAGCCCTGGTGTTAACCAGCCCCGGTGTTGTAGAACCTGGTGTTAACCAGCCCTGGTGTTAACCAGACTGTTGGTGTGGGGGAAACAATATATAGCCAGTGGCTTGAATGTGCCACGGCTACAGGACCACAGAAGAAGAGACAAAGTGGGTCAACCAGTGGACAGATGCCCTCTAACGGAATGGCTTGCGTCACAATGCTGAGCATTCTACTGGCTGTTCTCATCAGAACCAACTGTGCTGATCAAGATAACAATGTTGTTCAGGAATAAGGTGGAAGTATTTTCCTGGTACACCGAATGCAATGGGTATGCTGACTACTGTTTAATCTTTAGATCCACAGCTGAAAAGAGCCTGCTGTTGTGGAACTCTTCTAACGCTACTCCTGAGAATCAGGGACAGGAGGCAGGGGTCCAATGACGGTAATTATAAAACTCTCAGTCTGTGGTGCTGTAAAGTCCAGACATGTCAGTGATGTGGTATCCTGGTTCAGGAGAGACTTCAGTGATGCAGGTATCCTGGTTCAGGAGAGACTTCAGTGATGCGGTAGCCTGGTTCAGGAGAGACTTCAGAGATGTGGTATCCTGGTTCAGTCGATACACTGGGTCTTATGATTGTCGTCTGGACATTACAGGTATCATCATGTTGGTGTGCCCCAGATCTGAGCTGCTCACAGAGTTCTTCTCGGAGGGAGAGGTGGTTCTCACTTTGTCTGACGAGGTGGTGTGTTGCAGACTGACTTCTCAGGTGGACCATGCTGTTCTGAATACTTAATGGCTTACAGTTTACCCAGAACCTGCAGATTTTGTTGGTAGAATGAATGCATCTCGGCCTAACTTTACTCTGGTCCTCTCTAACCCAATCACTGGAGGACAGTGGGGAGTACTGGTGTGCAGCCAGACACACATATGCCACAACATCAAACCATACAGATGTGTGTCTTAGTTACTAAGACCTTGCTCGAGTGGGATCCCTTTGGCATGGACTCCATGTTCTACAGAGTGTCCTCTTTACTGATAGGCTGTGCTCTGCTGGGGATGGTCTTTGCTGTGATCACTGTGAACCTGAAGATCAGGAGAAGAAGAGACCAGGAGGACTAAAGCCCTGACACAGGGGCGAGAAAGAGAGAGAGAGAGAGAGAGAGAGAGAGAGAGAGAGAGAGAGTACAGTATTCTAGTATTTGTGTTAAATGTCTTTTATCTCCAAACCACTTCTCCAGAACTCTGGAAGTGAACATAAACATACTGTAATTGACAAGTGGTAGAGGTTCAGTGTTTTTTAGTTGATGTGTTTTATATGATGAAAGTTATGTTTTGCTTAATGCTTGTGCCTCTTCAAATAAAGAAATCTAACTTTATAAAAGTATTTTTTTTTTGTCATGTATAACAACCAAAAAATAGTAGAGTAATATACAGTTTTTACTTTTATTCGAGTTAAAAATTTTTTCTCCATTAGTGCAGATTGCTCTGATAGTGAGTCCAACATGTTGAGAACACGTAGGCTGTTTTCATACGTCCTTACCATCTCTTCTGGAAAACAAGCCGAATACATCAAAAGGAACCCTACATCAGGAGAAGACACTCACACAGTTACATTTGAGTCATTTAGCAGACGCTCTTATCCAGAGCCACCTACAGTTAGTAAATTCATCTGAAGGTAGCTGGGTGAGACAACCACATTTCACAGTTGTAATATTTCTATATTTTATATAATAATTGTATATAATACAATCTATATTTTATATAATATAATATATTTTATACATTTTATATTTATATTTCTATATTTGATATATATATATTTTATTTTTTGTAATATTATTAGTACAGTTTTCCTCAACAAATACGTTTTCAGTGCCAGTAGGAAAAGACTAGTAAAGAAAATTAAGAAGAATAAGACTGACTGAGATGTCTTGGTTAAGATACTGTCTTAAGAGGTAGGGTTGACTGAGATGTCTTGGTTAAGATACTGTCTTAAGAGGTAGGGTTGCAGACGTTTTAGGAATATGGGCAGGGACTCTGCTGTCCTAGCTTCAGGGGGAAGCTGGTTCCACCATTGGGGTGCCGGGACAGAGAAGAGCTTTGACTGGGCTGAGTGGGTGCTGCCCTTCCTCTAGTGGTGGGTGGGCCAATAGACCGGAGGTGGCAGAACGGAGTGCTCGGGTTGGGGTGTAGGGTTTGAGTATAGCCTGAAGGTATGGAGGGGCAGTTCCTCTTGCTGCTCCGTAGGTAAGTGCCATGGTCTTGTAGTGGATGTGAGCTTCAACTGGAAGCCAGTGGAGTGTGTGGAGGAGCGGGGTGACATGGGACAACTTGGGAAGGTTGAACAACACACGGTCTGCAGTGTTCTGAATAAGTTGCAGGGGTTTGATGGCACAAGCGGGGAGCCCAGCCAACAGAGAGTTACAGTAGTCCAGACGGGAGATGACAAGTGCCTGGATTTGGACCACATTTCCTGTGTGAGGTAGGGTCGTACTCTACGGAAGTTGTAGAGCTTGAACCTGCATGAGCGTGTCACTGCTTTGATGTTTGCAGAGAACAACAGGGTGTTGTCCAGGGTCAAGCCAAGGTTTTTTGCACTCTGGGAGGGGGACACCATGATGGAGAGGTCTTGGAGCGGGCAGGCCTTCCCATGGTAGTAGAGCAGCTCCGTCTTGTCGAGCACACACACACACACACACACACGCACACACACACACACACACACTAGATTCAATCAGATCAACCGGATCAATCGGCGATAGACGACACTCGCATAGCTGATGTTTTGGAGGTTTCGGAGGTGGAACTGCGTTGGCGCTGTCAAATCAGTGAGCAGCTGCTCTTTATCATAGTCACGAAGCCACACCCCTCCCACTCAAAGCCACACCCCTCCCACTCAAAGCCACACCCCTCCCACTCAAGTTAGAAGTTCAGAAGGAGAAAGTGTAGGCTATATAGAAATAATGACGCTCAAATTGAAAATCATTCAACAAAGTAATGTGCATTTACATCTCACATTCCAGTGTTCCAACTTGTAAACAAGGCTGGATGGGAATTCTGTTAATGCGGTAATGACTGTATTAGTCAAGGCAGTAATGACTGTATTAGTCAAGGCGGTAATGATTGTATCAGTCAAGGCGGTAATGACTGTATTAGTCAAGGCGGTAATGATTGTATCAGTCAAGGCGGTAATGACTGTATTAGTCAAGGCGGTAATGATTGTATCAGTCAAGGCGGTAATGATTGTATCAATCAAGGCGGTAATGATTGTATTAGTAGAATTCAGGAGGAAGCCCCCCAGGATGGACCAGGTGATCATCCATGGTGAGGAGGTGGACATTGTGGACCAGTATAAATATCTTGGTACCATCTTTTATAACACCCTGAAGTTTGAACCACATCATCAAAAAAGCTCACCAGAAACAATACTTCCTCAGGAAACTGAATTCATTCAGTGTCCACAAATCGATTTTGCAAACCTTTTACAGTTTTTTCATCAAGAGCGTTCTGTTTTTCTCCTTCGTATGCTGGTTCACATCTCTTTCTGTCAAGAACAGTAATTGCCTCTGTCTGAAGCACCCTGTCAGCCCGGAATGAATTGCCCCTTGGGGATGAATAAAGTTGTATTGTATTGCATTGTACTGTACTGTCATGTACAAATAATTCTAAAAACAAATTCTAAAAAACACGTTTTCACTTTGTCATTATGGGGTATTGTGTGTCGATGGGTGAGAAAAAATGAATCTATTTAATCTATTTAGAATTTAGGTTGTAACACAACAAAATGTGGAATAAGTCAAGGGGTATGAATACTTTTCTGAAGGCACTGTACATGTCATGTTGATATGATTCCATATCAATGGTTTCACGTCTCCAGCAATCATAAAGAAATATCATCTAAAAGAGTTACTATTTGTAATTATAATCCCATTCTCCAAACGGATTACTGAATTACCTAGCTCTAATCAATTTATACATTACAGTGCTTGGGTATTGGGGTTATTTGTTATCGGAAATAGCCTACGTTTTTCCACTTGGAACTGAAAGGTGCTCGACCTTATTTATGGTTTCCACTGTAGACACACCTCTGCCACAGCTCTATGATCCCAAACGGCACACATTTCCCCACGCTGAAGTTCAAGGTCAAAATAAGACTAGAGAGAATAGTGTATGAAAAGGGAATACAGTTCCATTCTGCACCCTGTCCCCCTATATAGGGAATAGTAACTCTGCACCCTGTCCCCCTATATAGGGAATAGTAACTCTGCACCCTGTCCCCCTATATAGGGAATAGTAACTCTGCACCCTGTCCCCCTATATAGGGAATAGTAACTCTGCACCCTGTCCCCCTATATAAGGAATAGTAACTCTGCACCCTGTCCCCCTGTATAGGGAATAGTAACTCTGCACCCTGTCCCCCTATATAGGGAATAGTAACTCTGCACCCTGTCCCCTTATATAGGGAATAGTAACTCTGCACCCTGTCCCCCTATATAGGGAATAGTAACTCTGCACCCTGTCCCCCTATATAGGGAATAGTAACTCTGCACCCTGTCCCCCTATATAGGGAATAGTAACTCTGCACCCTGTCCCCCTATATAGGGAATAGTAACTCTGCACCCTGTCCCCCTATATAGGGAATAGTTACTCTGCACCCTGTCCCCCTATATAGGGAATAGTAACTCTGCACCCTGTCCCCCTATATAGGGAATAGTAACTCTGCACCCTGTCCCCCTATATAGGGAATAGTAACTCTGCACCCTGTCCCCCTATATAGGGAATAGTAACTCTGCACCCTGTCCCCCTATATAGGGAATAGTAACTCTGCAACCTGTCCCCCTATATAGGGAATAGTAACTCTGCACCCTGTCCCCCTATATAGGGAATAGTAACTCTGCGCCCTGTCCCCCTATATAGGGAATAGTAACTCTGCACCCTGTCCCCCTATATAGGGAATAGTAACTCTGCACCCTGTCCCCCTATATAGGGAATAGTAACTCTGCACCCTATCCCCCTATATAGGGAATAGTAACTCTGCACCCTGTCCCCCTATATAGGGAATAGTAACTCTGCACTTTTACTATTCCCTATTTTATGAAATCCCGTGTCGACACTTTGAGACAGTGGTATTTTATTAAATCATAATAATTAGCAGACGCTTTTATCCAAAGCGACTTACAGTCATGTGCGCATACATTTTTACGTATGGGTTGTCCCGGGGATCGAACCCACTACCCTGGCGTTAAAAGCGCCGTGCTCTACCAATTGAGCTACAGACGACCACCGTGTCGGCACTTTGTGACAGAGGTATTTTCATCTGTGCACTCTATATGCAAATCTCCCACTAGGAAGAGAAGACCGAGAGGGTTGCAGTCTGTTTTTTACTGCAGGGTCAAAATAATCTCTGTGGAGGAACAACTCTTTCTATTAGCTTTTTCTGTTTTATGTGTTGTTGTGTCTTGGAGTAACAAAAGTCAACATGAATGTTGCTCTGGAAATAATTCAAGTGAAACACACGCACACAAGCACACACACACAAACATACACACACACACACACACACTCATCATTTATTGAATCTCCCCTTGGGTGTAGCAGGATGATCTCGACAAACCATTTCTGTATGGACCTCGCTTTGTGCAATGGGGGCATTGTCATGCTGAAACAGGAAAGGGCCTTCCCCAAACTGTTGCCACAAAGTTGGAAGCACAGAATCGTATAGAATGTAATTGTATGCTGTAGCGTTAAGATTTCCCTTCACTGGAACTAAGGGGTCTAGCCTGAACCATGAAAAACAGCCCCAGACCATTATTCCTCCTCCACCGAACTTTACAGTTCGCACTATGCAGTCGGGCAGGTAGCGTTCTACTGGCATCCGCCAAACCCAGATTAGTCCGTCGGACTGCCAGTTGGTGAAGCGTGATTCATCACACCAGAGAACACATTTCCACTGCTCCAGAGTCCAATGGTGGCGATCTTTACACCACTCTAGCTGACGCTTGGCGTTGCGCATGGTGATCTTAGGCTTGTGTGCGGCTGCTCAGCCATGGAAACCCATTTCATGAAGCTCCCGACGAACAGTTCTTGTGCTGACGTTGCTTCCAGAGGCAGTTTGGAACTCGGTAGTGAGTGTTGCAACCGAGGACAGACGATCTTTACGTGCTACTCACTTCAGCACTCAGTGGTCTTTTTCTGTGAGCTTGTGTGGCCTACCATTTGCGGCTGAGCCGTTGTTGCTCTTAGACATTTCCACTTCACAATAACAGCACTTACAGTTGACTGGGGCAGCTTTAGCAGGGCATAAATTTAACGAACTGACTTGTTGGAAAGGTGGCATCCTATGACGGTGCCACGTTGAAAGTCACTGAGCTCTTCAGTATGGGCCATTCTACTGCCAATGTTTGTCTATGGAGATTGCATGGCTGTGTGCTCAGTTGTATCCACCTGTCAGCAACGGATGTGGCTGAAATAGCCGAATCCACAAAGGGGTGTCCACATACTTTGTGTCCACATACAGTGCATAGTGTATGTCGACTTGACGTTAGCTAATATGGTGACAACGATGTAGGCTGTGTGTAGCGGTTAGCAGTTATGATATGAAGGTTTGGCTTTGAGAGGTTTTTTCGCCTGGTCACAGACAGCTGATGTGTTGAGCACTGAAGTCCACAAGCGAAGGGAAAAGGTGAGAGGAAGAGAGCGCGTAGATGCTAGAAGGAATTATCCAATGATCAAAGGGATCGTGCTGTTTGTATGCGGCTGCTATGAAAGTGAACTGTGTTAGCGTGTGATCAGGGGTGTATTCATTCCGCCGATTGTGTTGAAAAAAGTTTCTTAAACGAAAGCAAACAGAACGAAACGGGGATAAACATACAGTGGGGAAAAAAAGTATTTAGTCAGCCACCAATTGTGCAAGTTCTCCCACTTAAAAAGATGAGAGAGGCAACTATGACAGACAAATTGAGATTTTTTTTCTCCAGAAAATCACATTGTAGGATTTTTTATTTATTTATTTGCAAATTATGTATTTGGTCACCTACAAACAAGCAAGATTTCTGGCTCTCACAGACCTGTAACTTCTTCTTTAAGAGGCTCCTCTGTCCTCCACTCGTTACCTGTATTAATGGCACCTGTTTGAACTTGTTATCAGTATAAAAGACACCTGTCCACAACCTCAAACAGTCACACTCCAAACTCCACTATGGCCAAGACCAAAGAGCTGTCAAAGGACACCAGAAACAAAATTGTAGACCTGAACCAGGCTGGGAAGACTGAATCTGCAATAGGTAAGCAGCTTGGTTTGAAGAAATCAACTGTGGGAGCAATTATTAGGAAATGGAAGACATACAAGACCACTGATAATCTCCCTCGATCTGGGGCTCCACGCAAGATCTCACCCCGTGGGGTCAATATGATCACAAGAACGGTGAGCAAAAATCCCAGAACCACACGGGGGGACCTAGTGAATGACCTGCAGAGAGCTGGGACCAAAGTAACAAAGCCTACCATCAGTAACACACTACGCCGCCAGGGACTCAAATCCTGCAGTGCCAGACGTGTCCCGCTGCTTAAGCCAGTACATGTCCAGGCCCGTCTGAAGTTTGCTAGAGTGCATTTTGATGATCCAGAAGAGGATTGGGAGAATTTCATATGGTCAGATGAAACCAAAATATAACTTTTTGGTAAAAACTCAACTCGTCGTGTTTGGAGGACAAAGAATGCTGAGTTGCATCCAAAGAACACCATACCTACTGTGAAGCATGGGGGTGGAAACATCATGCTTTGGGGCTGTTTTTCTGCAAAGGGACCAGGACGACTGATCCGTGTAAAGGAAAGAATGAATGGGGCCATGTATTGTGAGATTTTGAGTGAAAATCTCCTTCCATCAGCAAGGGCATTGAAGATGAAACGTGGCTGGGTCTTTCAGCATGACAATGATCCCAAACACACCGCCCGGGCAATGAAGGAGTGGCTTCGTATGAAGCATTTCAAGGTCCTGGAGTGGCCTAGCCAGTCTCCAGATCTCAACCCCATAAAAAATCTTTGGAGGGAGTTGAAAGTCCGTGTTGCCCAGCGACAGCCCCAAAACATCACTGCTCTAGAGGAGATCTGCATGGAGGAATGGGCCAAAATACCAGCAACAGTGTGTGAAAACCTTGTGAAGACTTACAGAAAATGTTTGACCTGTGTCATTGCCAACAAAGGGTATATAACAAAGTATTGAGAAACTTTTGTTATTGACCAAATACTTATTTTCCACCATAATTTGCAAATAAATTCATTAAAAATCCTACAATGTGATTTTCTGGATTTTCTTTTCTCATTTTGTCTGTCATAGTTGACGTGTACCTATGATGAAAATTACAGGCCTCTCTCATCTTTTTAAGTGGGAGAACTTGCACAATTGGTGGCTGACTAAATACTTTTTTCCCCACTGTACCTGAATTTGTCAACTAGAAACTCGTTGGCCAGGTCGCAGTTGTAAATGAGAACTTGTTCTCAACTGCTTTACCTGGTTAAATAAAGGTGAAATAAATAAATTTAATAAAATTACAACTGTTGGACTAATTATTTCACCCTAGATCAGCTAGATGCAGGCAAGATTGTGCAAGGTGGTATTGAATGTGTCACCTTGACTACTCAAATTTCTCTCGACCTGTGCACCTACGTTGTAAACTTTTATTCCTAGGCTAGGTTATAGCAATCTCATGACGGGTACAGGGAAAGTGTTGTATCATATAGTAGCCTAAACCTATCGATGTTACATTGAGCTGGGTGAATGGAATATGAATGACAGTCATCCAACATGCTGTAATAGAAATAAGGCCATGGTCATAAAAACAATTATCGTCCTCCCTCATCTTAAACGGCAACGACCTCCACTGCTATAAATGTTTTGTTAGTAAACCTATAAATGTTTTGTTAGTAAGCCTATAAATGTTTTGTTAGTAAACCTATAAATGTTTTGTTAGTAAGCCTATAAATGTTTTGTTAGTAAGCCTATAAATGTTTTGTTAGTAAGCCTATAAATGGTTTGTACAGTCAAGGCTGGGTATTTCTGACACCTATTGTGTTGTGGGTGAGATTTGGATCGCAACCAATCGTTCTAAAGATGCTCTCATGACAAAATTAGATATGTCAAACACTTATTTTAAAGAAAACAGTTTATTTTTAAAGAATTGTTATTTTTGGCTGGGTGGGTAACACTGCCAATTCTAGTCCACATGTAATCCCTGTGCCGGAGACTGGGGCTTCCCGGTCCAGGCTGACCATTTGTGATCTGTCTCCCCTTCTATATTCTACTGTCTGAATAAATAAATAGAAATTACAGATTTTACTATTCTACAACAGGCCTGCCCTTCAGTGGTATTGTTCAGAACACCATACTGTCCTCAGATGATTTCTGCATCCCAAATGGAACCCTATTCCCTCCATAGTGCACTACTTTCGACAAGAGCTGGTCAAAAGTAGTGCGCTATATTGTATAGTGAATAGGGTGCATTTTGGGATGAAGACCTGGTCAGCAAATAGCTGATCTGTTGCTCTGGTCTGACTGATGGACACCTGCTTTAAATGTGCCTCAGTCAATTTCAAGATGGCCGTGATTGTATATAGTTTTCTATCAGAGATTAGGTCTATTGGTCTGGATGGATGGACAGTCAGAGCCTCTTGCAAACAGAGCAGGGGACCATTTATCTGGATTGGTAGACAGTCAGAGCCTCTTGCAAACAGAGCAGGGGACCATTTAACTGGATTGGTAGACAGTCAGAGCCTCTTGCAGGGCATTGAGAGTATGCGCTCTAAAAATCAGTGGTTCAACAAGGGTTCTTCTAAGATACTCAACGTTCTTCTAAGAACCTTAGGGTACTTGGCACTGAAAATTGCCCCCAAAAGGTTATTCTAAGAACCCCATAGAAGGTGGGGTTCATCGAGGAACCTCCTTAGTTGGTGCGAGTTCTTGCAGGAACCTAAGTGCCCAACTGAAACATTTGGATTTGAATTTGAAAGGACAGCAGGTGCAGGCACCTGAAAAATGTAAAGATCTCCTTCATTTAAGGTAAGGTTTGTCCCTTATATGATTTAAAACCTCTTAAGGATCACACCCTTCTTTTTAAATTCCTCCTAAAAACGACAAACCCAAATCCAACTGCCTGTAGCTCAGGACCTGAAGCAAGGATATGCATAGTCTTGATACTATTTGAAAGGAAACACTGACGTTTGTGGAAATGTGAAATTAATGTAGGAGAACAAAACATAATAGATCTGGTAAAAGATAAAACAAACAAAAAAACATATGTTTTCTATTTTTATTGCATCATCTTTTAATTGAAAATAAAAGCCATAGATTCAGATAGGAGGTAATTTAGATGTTGTCCACAAGAGGTCAACAGTGTATGTGCAAAGTTTCAGACTGATACCTTCAAGAATGAGCGAGCTACATAACATTTAGTATGAAGCCGGGGCGGCAGGTCACTTAGTGGTTAAGAGCGTTGTGCCAGTAACCGAAAGGTCACTGGTTCTAATCCCCGAGCCGACTAGGTGAAAAATCTGTCGATGTGCCCTTGAGCAAGGCACTTAACCCTAATTGCTCCTGTAAGTTGCTCTGGATAAGAGCGTCTGCTAAATGACTAAAATGTAAGTCACCCAGGTGTCCCTAAAGAGTTTGCCCAAATCCAAGGATGGATCATTAGCCTACATAAGACACTAACCTTCACACATCTAGATGTCCGGGCGGGGTGGGTGTGGAGCCAGAGAACAGCAGCAGGGGTCTGACTGAATTAACCAGTTTCTGCTGGAGAACTTGAATGTGGTCTCTTTGGTGTTGGCTCCCAGAGGTCATCTGAGTAAATCAGTGAGAACTCAGGTTTACTTATTTTATTGAACTTTTATTTTAGCAGGAGGCCCTGCATCAGTACTTTACGGATGAGCCCTGCATCAGTACTTTACGGATGAGCCCTGCATCAGTACTTTACGGATGAGCCCTGCATCAGTACTTTTACGGATGAGCCCTGCATCAGTACTTTTACGGATGAGCCCTGCATCAGTACTTTACGGATGAGCCCTGCATCAGTACTTTACGGATGAGCCCTGCATCAGTACTTTACGGATGAGCCCTGCATCAGTACTTTACGGATGAGCCCTGCATCAGTACTTTACGGATGAGCCCTGCATCAGTACTTTACGGATGAGCCCTGCATCAGTACTTTACGGATGAGCCCTGCATCTATACTTTACGGATGATCCCTGCATCAGTACTTTTACGGATGAGCCCTGCATCAGTACTTTACAGGATGAGCCCTGCATCAGTACTTTACGGATGAGCCCTGCATCAGTACTTTACGGATGAGCCCTGCATCAGTACTTTTACGGATGAGCCCTGCATCAGGACTTTACGGATGAGCCCTGCATCAGTACTTTACGGATGAGCCCTGCATCAGTACTTTTACGGATGAGCCCTGCATCAGTACTTTATGGATGAGCCCTGCATCAGTACTTTACGGATGAGCCCTGCATCAGTACTTTACGGATGAGCCCTACATCAATACTTTACGGATGAGCCCTGCATCAGTACTTTACGGATGAGCCCTGCATCAGTACTTTACGGATGAGGCCTGCATCAGTACTTTACGGATGAGCCATGCATCAGTACTTTACGGATGAGCCCTGCATCAGTACTTTTACGGATGAGCCCTGCATCAGTACTTTTACGGATGAGCCCTGCATCAATACATCACATAAACAACACATATATACACTACCAGTCAAAAGTTTGGACACACCTACTCATTCAAGGCTTTTTCTTTATTTTTACTATTTGTTACATTGTAGAATAATAGTGAAGACATCAAAACTATGAAATAACACATATGGAATCATGTAGTAACCAAAAAAGTGTGTTAAACAAATCAAAACATATGTTATATTTGAGATTCTTCAAATAGCCACCCTTTGCCTTGATGACAGCTTTGCACACTCTTGGCATTCTCTCAACCAGCTTCACCTGGAATGCTTTTCCAACAGTCTTGAAGGAGTTCCCACACATGCTGAGCACTTGTTGGCTGCTTTTCCTTCACTCTGCGGTCCGACTCATCCCAAACCATCTCAACTGGGTTGAGGTCAGGGGATTGTGGAGGCCAGGTCATCTGATGCAGCACTCCATCACTCTCCTTCTCGGTAAAATAGCCCTTACACAGCCTTGAGGTGTGTTGGGTCATTGTCCTGTTGAAAAACAAATAATAGTCCCACTAAGCCCAAACCAGATGGGATGGCGTATTGCTGTAGAATGCTGTGGTAGCCATGCTGGTTAAGTGTGCCTTGAATTCTAAATAAATTACTGACAGTGTCACCAGCAAAGCACCCCCACACCATAACACCTCCTCCTCCATGCTTTACAGTGGGAAATACACATGCGGAGATCATCCGTTCACCCACACCGCGTCTCACAAAGACACAGCGGTTGGAACCAAAAATCTCAAATTTGGACTCCAGACCAAAGGACACATTTCCACCGGTCTAATGTCCATTGCTCGTGTTTCTTGGCCCAAGCAAGTGTCTTCTTCTTATTGGTGTCCTTTAGTAGTGGTTTCTTAGCAGCAATTCGACCATGAAGGCCTGATTCACGCAGTCTCCTCTGAACAGTTGATGTCGAGATGTGTCTGTTACTTGAACTTTAAGTATTTATTTGGGCTGCAATTTCTGAGGCTGGTAACTCTAATGAACTTAAGAGTTCTGAGGCTGGTAACTCTAATGAACTTATCCTCTGCAACAGAGGTAACTCTGGGTCTTCCATTCCTGTGGTGGTCCTCATCAGAGCCAGTTTCATCATAGCGCTTGATGGTTTTTGCAACTGCACTTGAAGAAATCTTCATAGTTCTTGAAATGTTCCGTATTGACTGACCTTCATGTCTTAAAGTAATGATGGACTGTCATTTCTCTTTGCTTATCTGAGCTGTTCTTGCCATAATATGGACTTGGTCTTTTACCAAATAGGGCTATCTTCTGTATATCCCCCCATTCCTTGTCACAACACAACTGATTGGCTCAAACGCATTAAGAAGGAAATAAATTCCACAAATTAACTTTTAAGAAGGCACACCTGTTAATTGAAATATATTCCAGGTGACTACCTCATGAAGCTGGTTGAGAGTATGCCAAGATTGTGCAAAGCTGTCATCAAGGCAAAGGGTGGCTATTTGTAGGATCTCAAATATAGAATATATTTTGATTTCTTTAACACTTTTTTGGTTACTACATGATTCCATATGTGTTATGTCATAGTTTTGATGTCTTCACTATTATTCTACAATGTAGAAAATAGTAAAAATAAAGAAAAACCTTTGAATGAGTAGGTGTTCTAAAACTTTTGACCGGTAGTGTATTTATACAGACCTAAAACGTGTTAGCATAGCCATTGTGTATTTTATGTTGACTGAGTCTCTAGCACTATAGAAGAAAAAGAAAAATCAATAAGAACTCAAGTTTACTTTTACTTATTTTATTGAACCTTTATTTTAGCAGGGGGGTGAGCCCTAGCCAATGTGTATTTTATGTTGACTATCACATGCTGTGCCTGTGGTTTTCGAGTGCCCAATTTACTATTGGAAAACATATTTCATTATAGTGATTATATATATAGCAATCAAAGAAAAAGATCTCAAATGAATAATATGCAACCATTTAAACAACTGTATGAGAAGAAAGAAAGTATTTTACTTCCCAGTCTAAAGTTACATCTTTCCCATCCAGTAGAAATCAGTGTGAGTCTACAGTGTAATCACTAACTGAGTCCTCATCAACTTACATGTCGTCCAAATCTGTATATTTGGTCTTTAATTGAGCTTTTCCTGTTTTATTAGCCATGTTCTACTTTCTAATATAGCAATAAACTTGGGAGAACTAATTGAGCGTGCGTAATACTAGTCACTCTTTGTTCTCTCGATTTGATCTGCCCAACGTAGGTTGTTGAGCTCAGCACAATGGCTTTTACTCACACAAAGGACCATCACATACTCCTGTAAAGCCCCGCTCATTGGCTATCTAGCTAGCTACAGTGGGGAGAACAAGTATTTGATACACTGCCGATTTTGCAGGTTTTCCTACTTACAAAGCATGTAGAGGTCTGTAATTTTCATCATAGGTACACTTCAACTGTGAGAGACGGAATCTAAAACCAAAATCCAGAAAATCACATTGTATGATTTTTAAGTAATTCATTTGCATTTTATTGCATGACATAAGTATTTGATACATCAGAAAAGCAGAACATAATATTTGGTACAGAAACTTTTGTTTGCAATTACAGAGATCATACGTTTCCTGTAGGTCTTGACCAGGTTTGCACACACTGCGACAGGGATTTTGGCCCACTCCTCCATGCAGACCTTCTCCAGATCCTTCAGGTTTCGGGACTTTCAGCTCCCTCCAAAGGTTTTCTATTGGGTTCAGGTCTGGAGACTGGCTAGGCCACTCCAGAACCTTGAGATGCTTCTTACGGATGCCACTCCTTAGTTGCCCTGGCTGTGTGTTTCGGGTCGTTGTCATGCTGGAAGACCCAGCCACGACCCATCTTCAATGCTCTTATTGAGGGAAGGAGATTGTTGGCCAAGATCTCACGATACATGGCCCCATCCATCCTCCCCTCAATACGGTGCAGTCGTCCTGTCCCCTTTGCAGAAAAGCATCCCCAAAGAATGATGTTTCCACCTCCATACTTCATGGTTGGGATGGTGTTCTTGGGGTTGTACTCATCCTTCTTCTTCCTCCAAACACGGCGAGTGGAGTTTAGACCAAAAATATATATTTTTGTCTCATCAGACATTTACATTTTAGTCACTTACAGGAGCAATTAGGGTTAAGTGCCTTGCTTAAGGGCACATCGACAGATTTTTCACCTAGTCGGCTCGGGGATTAGAACCAGCGACCTTTCGGTTACTGGCACAATGCTCTTACCCACTAAGCTACCTGCCGACCCTAGACCACATGACCTTCTCCCATTCTTCCTCTGGATCATCCAGATGGTCATTGGCAAACTTCAGACGGGCCTGGACATGCGCTGGCTTGAGCAGGGGGACCTTGCGTGCGCTGCAGGATTTTAATCCATGACGGCGTAGTGTGTTACTAATGGTTTTCTTTGAGACTGTGGTCCCAGCTCTCTTCAGGTCATTGACCAGGTCCTGCCGTGTAGCTCTGGGCTGATCCCTCACCTTCCTCATGATCATTGATGCCCCACGAGGTGAGATCTTGCATGGAGCCCCAGACCGAGGGTGATTGACCATCATCTTGAACTTCTTCCATTTTCTAATAATTGCGCCAACAGTTGTTGCTTTCTCACCAAGCTGCTTGCCTATTGTCCTGTAGCCCATCCCAGCCTTGTGCAGGTCTACAATTTTATCCCTGATGTCCTTACACAGCTCTCTGGTCTTGGCCATTGTGGAGAGGTTGGAGTCTGTTTGATTGCGTGTGTGGACAGGTGTCTTTTATGCAGGTAATGAGTTCAAACAGGTGCAGTTAATATAGGTAATGAGTGGAGAACAGGAGGGCTTCTTAAAGAAAAACTAACAGGTCTGTGAGAGCCGGAATTCTTACTGGTTGGTAGGTGATCAAATACTTATGTCATGCAATAAAATGCAAATTAATTACTTAAAAATCATACAATGTGATTTTCTGGATTTTTGTTTTAGATTCCGTCTCTCACAGTTGAAGTGTACCTATGATAAAAATTACAGACCGCTACATGCTTTGTAAGTAGGAAAACCTGCAAAATCGGCAGTGTATCAAATACTTGTTCTCCCCACTGTATGTTTCAAAACGATAGGTGGTCATTGGACCAAGATACAGTCAATCAAGTGAACACCGCCCGTCTCATTGGTGTGTAATCATGTCAATCCTTGGTGGGCTAATAAACCTTTTGTTTAGCCAATGCATCATGCAGAATCATGAAACAGTTTGGTCGCCTTCTAGAGTATCTGAGGATTGCAGAAAAACCGAACTTGACTGGGTGAAACAAGGTGTAGCGTTTATATTATGTTGAAATGTGTTGTTGCAAGTTCAACTAGTCGGAATTCAGGCGAAACGCTGTTTACAACATGGACCGTGTTAGGATATAAAAAATTATTTTAATCAAACAAAACAACGCTACGATTTATCTCTGGGACCCTCAGGATGACAAATCAAAGCAAGATTACTGAATGTAAGTACATTATTTACCTTCAGAGATGAATGTATCAAACCAGTTGCCTTGATAAAAGTGTTTTGTTGTTGAGCACTATCTTATAACAATAGCATGGTATCTTTTCGCAGTAATACCTACTGTAAATTGAACACTGCAGTTAGATTAACAATAATTTAAGCTTTCTGCCCATATAAGACATGTATATGTCAGTGAAAATATGCTTTTGTTTACAACGTCATTGTAGTCACATTATCCGTATTGAACAACAACTGTCCCGATTTCGGGACACCCATCCAGTAGAGGTTAAATTTATATTGTTTTATGATGATATCATCTATCTTTTCATATTTGTGCAAATCTTTCTAGAACAGAAAAATGACTTACTTTTGTGTCTGTGTCTGCAGGTATACAGACAAGGAGGCATACAAACATATGTCAATTGGTATTGGTATGTTATGCAGATCACATGTACCATCCTCCTCCCTTACCTCTTCAATGAAAATCCCATAGGTTTGTGTATGAAAACCATTATCAAAATAGTTTTTTTCATTCACATTTACCACAAAAAATATGAATACTGCCATGTGTATGTTTTGTTAAACATCTGTATAATTACAATTTTTGGGATTCACACCTTCCCTACACCTCTGATGAATATAACAGGAAACCTGTTAGATCGCCATGCACTGCTAAATCATTCTGGCTATGGATACGGAGAACATCAACACATTAACATCAACACTCCACAGGATATATCGATTGGACTTGGGGCTCTGCTGGGAGTTTATCTCATATTTTGATTTTTGTATTCTGCTTTGCCACTAAAATCATAAAAACACTGAAAACTAAAATATTGTGTTATTTTTATACGTATTATTATTAATAATAATAATAGGGGGGGCAGCTAAAAAAATCTACCCCAAAAGGTTCTTAGAGGATCCATTAAAAGGGGTTCTTAGAATAACCATTTTAAAGGGTTCTTCTAAGAACTTATAGGGGTTCCCCCACAGTTTCAATTAGAATCCCTAAAGGATTATGGTGATTACAAGATTATGTTCTATACTGTTTATGCATTGAATGGTTTGATCAGCACTTTCTCAATCTGTGACTGTTCGCCTGAGTTGGGCCTCTGGGCTTGAGGCCAACAACTGATAAGAAGAACCTTGTCTAGGGGCCATCCTGGTTTCGATACAATTAGACAGTCTTCACAGCAAATGATATATCTGGCTGGCGGATTATTATTTTCTCACATACCACCCCTCCCCTTTGACCCATTCCACACATCTGTTGTTTGTCACGTAGACTAAGGAGGATGTACTTACTATAAAAGCTGTAACCCAACTGTGTTCGTTGGGTTCTCAACAATCACCTTCGGGTGGTTGTTGACCGCTCCATTATACAATTCTTATTAATAAAGTTTGATTGTTTAAAAAAATCTAAAAGTCTCTCTCATTTGGTTCGAAGTTCCATGACAGGATATTCCAGGAACCATTTATTTTTTAGAGTGTAGGGCTGGCATTCAATACGATTCTTTGTCTACAATGCTCCAAAAAAACATCATTTATGAATGAGCCCAGATTGGTGAATGGATTTCAGATTCAAGAGCTTTTCAGAAGATCATTGATGGGAACTTGACAGAGGATACAGGACAGAGCACTGAGCAGAGTGGCTTATTGTGAGGTAAGACTCATAAAATTTATAATGGCTGGAATGGAGTGAATGGAATGGTATCTAACAAGTGTTTGTAGGAACACACATTAAATACAGGTAGGAACACACATTAAATACAGGTAGGAACACACATTAAATACAGGTAGGAACACACATTAAATACAGGTAGGAACACACATTAAATACAGGTAGGAACACACATTAAATACAGGTAGGAACACACATTAAATACAGGTAGGAACACACATTAAATACAGGTAGGAACACACATTAAATACAGGTAGGAACACACACATTAAATACAGGTAAAAAAATCTACCCCAAAAGGTTCTTAGAGGATCCATTAAAAGGGGTTCTTAGAATAACCATTTTAAAGGGTTCTTCTAAGAATTTATAGGGGTTCCCCCACAGTTTCAATTAGAATCCCTAAAGGATTATGGTGATTACAAGATTATGTTCTATACTGTTTATGCATTGAATGGTTTGATCAGCACTTTCTCAATCTGTGACTGTTCGCCTGAGTTGGGCCTCTGGGCTTGAGGCCAACAACTGATAAGAAGAACCTTGTCTAGGGGCCATCCTGGTTTCGATACAATTAGACAGTCTTCACAGCAAATGATATATCTGGCTGGCGGATTATTATTTTCTCACATACCATCCCTCCCCTTTGACCCATTCCACACATCTGTTGTTTGTCACGTAGACTAAGGAGGATGTACTTACTATAAAAGCTGTAACCCAACTGTGTTCGTTGGGTTCTCAACAATCACCTTCGGGTGGTTGTTGACCGCTCCATTATACAATTCTTATTAATAAAGTTTGATTGTTTAAAAAAATCTAAAAGTCTCTCTCATCTGGTTAGAAGTTCCACGACAGGATATTCCAGGAACCATTTATTTTTTAGAGTGTAGGGCTGGCATTCAATACGATTCTTTGTCTACAATGCTCCAAGAAAACGTCATTTATGATTGAGCCCAGATGGGTGAATGGATTTCAGATTCAAGAGCTTTTCAGAAGATCATTGATGGGAACTTGACTGAGCAGAGTGGCTTATTGTGAGGTAAGACTTATAATGGCTGGAATGGAGTGAATGGAATGGTATCTAACACGTGTTTGTAGGAACACACACATTAAATACAGGTAGGAAAACACACATTAAATACAGGTAGGAACACACCTACTGTTGGCTTTATGTAGGCTATGTTTACACATTGGCAATGGCAATAGAAGTTTCTTTTCGATTTATATCATTTTCATTTAGAATTTTGATTAACCACATGACATTGATTTTGAGATATGAAGGCTTTATTTTAAATGTAATTAAACTGTTCCACGAAAATGTGCATATGAAAATCATAACTGGCACGCAGATCAGTAAAAATTGTAAGATAACTTGCCACTCCAAATGGAAAAGGTTGCAGACCGCTTGTGAAGCCTATTACCGGCAACTTCAGGAGCGTAATGGCAGAATCTGTGAAGGCGGCAGCGGGCAGCGGGAGGAGGAAGGTCAGGATTTTTTAAAATTTATTCTTCTTAGGTTATATTGATCTCTGGCTCCCTCTTTAGTTATTTGCGTGTTTAATTTCAGTTCTTAAAGCATCAGACAAGCTCATTAGCCTACAGATAGTTCATTTTATTCAATCATGGGGTGTGTCCATATGTGGAAAAATACAAGTTTTAAAATGTCGACCAATCGATTGTTCCTAGAGATTATACATATGCCTTTCTTGACAGGAAACATTTAATTGGTGTAGCCGGTTATATTGTGGTAGGGTTATTTTCTATCGCCAGCCACCAGAACGATGCACAACTCAGGGAGTCCAACCAATACACAGACTCCCAATGTTGTGTCCCAAAGCTAACTTAGAGCTATTAATCAGGTTAGATGTCCTCTACATTATCGTCTATTTCACAGTTGGGCAATATTCAGGCAGACACAATTAACACAATAATACAGTTACCCCACCCACCCAGCAGAGAAATTCAGAGGAAATGCATGATGCTGTCTCAGCTATCAGTATCACTATCCTTCACGTGTTTCCTCTGATTTCCTCTGAATGTTCTCTGCTGGGCGAAGTCAGTGTATTATAGGTTTTCTGTATAATTGTGTCTGCCTGAGTATTGCTGTGATATTGACAAAGCTATAGACCCAGCTGGTCTATAGGTTCCAGTAGGATAGTAGACCCAGCTGGTCTATAGGTTCCGGTAGGATAGTAGACCCGGCTGGTCTATAGGTTCCAGTAGGATAGTAGACCCGGCTGGTCTATAGGTTCCAGTAGGATAGTAGACCCGGCTGGTCTATAGGTTCCAGTAGGATAGTAGACCCGGCTGGTCTATAGGTTCCAGTAGGATAGTAGACCCAGCTGGTCTATAGGTTCCAGTAGGATAGTAGACCCGGCTGGTCTATAGGTTCCAGTAGAATAGTAGACCCGGCTGGTCTATAGGTTCCAGTAGGATAGTAGACCCGGCTGGTCTATAGGTTCCAGTAGGATAGTAGACCCGGCTGGTCTATAGGTTCCAGTAGGATAGTAGACCCGGCTGGTCTATAGGTTCCAGTAGGATAGTAGACCCGGCTGGTCTATAGGTTCCAGTAGGATAGTAGACCCAGGTGGTCTATAGGTTCCAGTAGGATAGTAGACCCGGCTGGTCTATAGGTTCCAGTAGGATAGTAGACCCAGGTGGTCTATAGGTTCCAGTAGGATAGTAGACCCAGCTGGTGTATAGGTTCCAGTAGGATAGTAGACCCAATTGGTGTATAGGTTCCAGTAGGATAGTAGACCCGGCTGGTCTATAGGTTCCAGTAGGATAGTAGACCCAGCTGGTCTATAGGTTCC
Source organism: Coregonus ussuriensis (assembly GCA_031479575.1). Taxonomy (NCBI): domain Eukaryota; kingdom Metazoa; phylum Chordata; class Actinopteri; order Salmoniformes; family Salmonidae; genus Coregonus; species Coregonus ussuriensis. The sequence goes on from CM062486.1 coordinate 49,180,547, forward strand.
AGTAGGATAGTTTGCGCCAGACATAGCTGTCACGTTCGTTGTATAAGGATCGGTGCAGCGTGGTATGCGTACATAGTCGTTTATTTTAATAAACACCGACAAAATAACAAAATCCAACAGAACGTGAAGTTCAAGAGGCTAAACATCAAACAAGCCAAACAAAAACAAGATCCCACAACTAAGGTAGGCAACATGGCTGCCTAAGTATGATCCCCAATCAGAGACAACGGCCGACAGCTGCCTCTGATTGGGAACCACACCCGGCCAACATAGAAATATATAAATTAGATTTCACACCCTGACCAACCCAACTAGAGATCTCAATGTCAGGGCGTGACAATAGCATTTTCCTTGATGGCCAAAAAGCTCGATTTTAGTCTCATCTGACCAGAATACCTTCTTCCAAATGTTTGGGGAGTATCCCACATGCCTTTTGGCAAATACCAAACGTGTTTGCTTATTTTTTTCTTTAAGCAATGGCTTTTTTCTGGCCACTCTTCCGTAAAGCCCAGCTCTGTGGAGTGTACGGCTTAAAGTGGTCCTATGGACAGCTACTCCAATCTCTGCTGTGGAGCTTTGCAGCTCCTTCAGGGTTATCTTTGGTCTCTTTGTTGCATCTCTGATTAATGCCCGCCTTGCCTGGTCCATGAGTTTTGGTGGGCGGCCCTCTCTTGGCAGGTTTGTTGTGGTGCCATATTCTTTCCATTTTTTAATAATGGATTTAATGGTGCTCCGTGGGATGTTCAAAGTTTCGTATATTTTTTTATAACCCAACCCTGATCTGTACGTCTCCACAACTTTGTCCCTGACCTGTTTGGAGAGCTCCTTGGTCTTCATGGTGCCGCTTGCTTGATGATGCCCCTTGCTTAGTGGTGTTGCAGACTCTGGGGCCTTTCAGAACAGGTGTATATATACTGAGATCATGTGACAGATCATGTGACACTTAGATTGCACACAGGTGGATTTTATTTAACTAATTATGTGACTTCTGAAGGTAATTGGTTGCACCAGATCTTATTTAGGGGCTTCATAGCAAAGGGGGTGAATATATATGCATTTTTTTCATTTTTAATTTCACTTCACCAATTTGGACTATTTTGTGTATGTCCTTTACATTGAATCCAAATAAAAATCCATTTAAATTACACGTTGTAATGCAACAAAATAGGAAAAATGTCAAAGGGGATTAATACTTTTGCATGGCACTGTATATTCTCCAGACTTGCACATATGGAGTTGTTGATATTTTGTCAATGTTTTATTCTAGATAACATTTACTTTGAAAAGATTTGCCAAAAATGCTTTTTACATAAGTCTTTAGTATTTTACAGCTAGAAAGATGAAAAAAGTATTTATCCACAATCTGCTCTGGACTAGTCCGGTCCTGGACCGTCTTAACAAAATTACACCAAAATATTTAGTCTGACTTCATCCAGTGTCCAGAAAAATGGATTTGCATGATATGCAAATATGCAAGTATTTGTTGTTGATAACATATTTCAGAAATGTTTTAATTCCAAAAAAAGTATTATATTTAGTGTTCACATTCCACTGTTAAATGTTGATTGTGATATGATTAAGGGGAAAAAAATACCCTATGAGTGTGTGGTGCCTTGCCTTAAGAGGATTTAGGTAGCCCTATGACAGTGTTATATAGCCCTATGACAGTGTTATGTAGCCCTATGACAGTGTTATATAGCCCTATGACTGTGTTATGTAGCCCTATGACAGTGTTATGTTGCCCTATGACAGTGTTATATAGCCCTATGACAGTGTTATATAGCCCTATGACAGTGTTATGTAGCCCTATGACAGTGTTATATAGCCCTATGACAGTGTTATGTAGCCCTATGACAGTGTTATATAGCCCTATGGCAGTGTTATGTAGCCCTGTGACTGTTAAAAAGCCCTTATGAAAGAGGGCTCAATTAAAGTGTTAAAATGTTTGCCTATTATGTCAGTGCTGGTTAGTGATTGTTTTACTTTTTCTTTGTGGACGGTCCCTTCAATCTCTTCAATGCAGCCAGTGGCATTAGACGGGGGCTGGCACGCTGGGTGTCAGGGGGCCGTCTCTACTACTGGGGTCTCTGGGAAGACAGAGGGTAGTACCCTGGTGTATTCTGTGATGAGAAGAGCCACCTCCAGCAGTGGGAGTGTAGTAAGAACTCACACTGCTCTCTCTGAAAAGACAGACTCTGTACCTCCACATCAACGACAGCAATGATCTGGTGCTGTCCAGAGACATGGGGGCCTCGGAGTCACTGGATCGTCTCCGGTACAACGGACGGCCCCTGCTCAAGGACCCACAGAGGTAAGGGATTATAATTACAAGTCTCAACACACTTCACAACAAGCAAGGTAAAAAAAATATGTGGGAAAAAAGCAGGAGTAAGATCCATGTTACACAGAACTAAATCTGACAGTACATTTTTATTGAAAATAAAACTACATATTTTCCCCTGAGAATCCACAACGTACAGTAACACAGAGACACACACACACACACACACACACACACACACACACACACACACACACACACACACACACACACACACACACACACACAGAGAGAGAGAGAGAGAGAGACACACACACAGGGACACACACACACACAGAGAAAGAGAGACACACACGCACACACATAAAGCCAGTGTCCCATAAGAGTGTTCCAATAGGAGGCCATATTCACCAACAAGGTCACACAGGGAGGCAGGGAGGCCGACACACAATCATACAGTAAAACCCCTGGGGCTGAAACCTACGCCACACTAACACAATAAATCCCTTGGGGCTGAAACCTATGTCACACTGAGCACTTAAGTACACACACACACACATAGTAACCCCTGTCCTCGTTTCCTTCAGTCTCTTTACCATTGAAGGAAACGCATTCGGACGTCTCTGTCAGTTTCCCTTCAGGTATAAAGACCAATGGTACGGAGACTTCACCTTGATAGACTCCTCTGATGGATGCCTCTGGTGTGCCATAGAAACAAACTACTAAGACAATGAACTGTCCATCCAAATGTGAGTATTACATATATTACTTACTCTTTGTCAATATACCCCTCTCTCTGTCTGTCTGTCTGTCTGTCTGTCTGTCTGTCTGTCTGTCTGTCTGTCTGTCTGTCTGTCTGTCTGTCTGTCTGTCTGTCTGTCTGTCTGTCTGTCTGTCTGTCTGTCTGTCTGTCTGTCTGTCTGTCTGTCTGTCTGTCTGTCTCTCTCTCTCTCTCTCTCTCTCTCTCTCTCTCTCTCTCTCTCTCTCTCTCTCTCTCTCTCTCTCTCTCTCTCTCTCTCTCTCTCTCTCTCTCTCTCTCTCTCTCTCTCTCTCTCTCTCTCTCTCTCTCTCTCTCTCTCTCTCTCTCTCTCTCTCTCTCTCTCTCAATTCAATTCAATTTCAATTTCAATTTCAATTCAATTCAATTCAATTTAAGGGCTTTATTGGCATGGGAAACATATGTTAACATTGCCAAAGCAAGTGAAGTAGATAATAAACAAAAGTGAAATAAACAATACAAATTAACAGTAAACTACACTCAGAAGTTCCAAAAGATTAAAAGACATTTCAAATGTCATATTATGTATATATACAGTGTTGTAACAATGTGCAAATAGTTAAAGTACAAATGGCAAAATAAATACACATAAATATGGGTTGTATTTACAATGGTGTTTGTTCTTCACTGGTTGTCATTTTCTTGTGGCAACAGGTCACACATCTTGCTGCTGTGATGGCACACTGTGGTATTTCACCCAGTAGATAAGGGAGTTTATCAAAATTGGGTTTGTTTTCGAATTATTTTTGGATCTGTGTAATCTGAGGGAAAAATGTGTCTCTAATATGGTCATACATTTGGCAGGAGGTTAGGAAGTGCAGCTCAGTTTCCGCCTCATTTTGTGGGCAGTGTGCACATAGCCTGTCTTCTCTTGAGAGCCAGGTCTGCCTACGGCAGCCTTTCTCAATAGCAAGGCTATGCTCATTGAGTCTGTACATAGTCAAAGTTTTCCTTAAGTTTGGGTCAGTCACAGTGGTCAGGTTTTCTGCCACTATGTACTCTCTGTTTAGGGCCAAATAGCATTCTAGTTTGCTCAGTTTTTTTGTTAATTATTTCCAATGTGTCAAGTAATTATCTTTTTGTTTTTTCATGATTTGGTTGGGTCTAATTGTGTTGTTGTCCTGGGGCTCTGTGGGGTCTGTTTGTGTTTGTGAACAGAGCCCCAGGACCAGCTGGCTTAGGGGACTCTTCTCCAGGTTCATCTCTCTGTACGTGATGGCTTTGTTATGGAAGGTTTGGGAATCACTACCTTTTAAGTGATTATAGAATTTAAAGGATTTTTTCTGGATTTTTTTTGTGAATTCTTGGTTGGTGAGCGGACCCCAGACCTCAAAACCATAAAGGGCAATGTGTTCTATAACTGATTCAAGTATTTTTAGCCAGATCCTAATTGGTATGTTGAATTTTATGTTCCTTTTGATGGCATAGAAGGCCATTCTTGCCTTGTCTCTCAGATCGTTCACAGCTTTGTGGAAGTTACCTGTGGCGCTGATGTTTAGGCCGAGGTATGTATAGTTTTTTGTGTGCTCTAGGGCAACGGTGTCTAGATGGAATTTGTATTTGTAGTTCTGGCAACTGGACCTTTTTTGGAACACCATTATTATTTTTACTGAGATTTACTGTCAGGGCCCAGGTCTGACAGAATCTGTGCAGAATATCTAGGTGCTGCTGTAGGCCCTCCTTGGTTGGGGACAGAAGCACCAGATCATCAGCAAACAGAAGACATTTGACTTCAAATTCTAGTAGGGTGAGGCCGGGTGCTGCAGACTGTTCTAGTGCCCTCGCCAATTCGTTGATATATATATGTTGAAGAGGGTGGGGCTTAAACTGCATCCCTGCCTCACCCCACGGCCCTGTGGAAAGAAATATGTGTGTTTTTTGCCAATTTTATCCGTACACTTGTTGTTTGTGTACATGGATTTTATAATGTCGTATGTTTTTCCCCCAACCCCACTTTCCATCAATTTGTATAACAGACCCTCATGCCAAATTGAGTCAAAATATTTTTTGAAATCAAGAAAGCATGAGAAGACTTTGCCTTTATTTTGGTTTGTTTGTTTGTCAATTAGGGTGAGCAGGGTGAATATGTGGTCTGTTGTACGGTAATTTGGTAAGAAGCCAATTTGACATTTGCTCAGTACATTGTTTTCACTGAGGAAATGAACTAGTCTGCTGTTAATGATAATGCAGAGGATTTTCCCAAGGTTGCTGTTGACGCATATCCTACGGTAGTTATTGGGGTCAGATATGTCTCCACTTCTGTGGATTGGGGGTGATCAGTCCTTGGTTCCAAATATTGGGGAAGACGCCAGAGCTAAGGATGATGTTAAATAGTTTAAGTATAGCCAATTGGAATTTGTGGTCTGTATATTTTATCATTTCATTGAGGATACCATCAACACCACAGGACTTTTGGGGTTGGAGGGTTTGTATTTTGTCCTTTAGTCCATTCAATGTAATTGGAGAATCCAGTGGTTTCCGGTAGTCTTTAATAGTTGATTCTAAGATTTGTATTTGATCATGTATAATGTATAATTTTTTGCTGTTTGTTCTTTGTTATGGGACCAAAAAGATTGGAGAAGTGGTTTACAAATACATCTCCGTTTTGGATAGATAACTCTTCATGTTGTTATTTGTTTTCTACTGCCAAGTTTACACGTTTACTATTACAGTGAAACGTTTTGTCCAGGAAGTTGTATAAAAGGGTTTGAATTTGTTGTTGCCCAATTGTTTTTTGGTAGGTTTCTACACTACTTTCCTTCCATCTATAGTATATCTTAATATTTTTCAGCTCCTTTGGCTTTGATGCCTCATGATTTTCTATTGCTCTGTTCAAGTAAACTGTTGATGTGATCTGATAGGGGTGTCAGTGGGATGACTTTGAAGGCTCCGAGAGACTCTCTTGAAAAAGCCAAACCTTGACCCAGAAAATGTAAAAAACTATCGGCCTATATCGAATCTTCCATTCCTCTAAACATTTTTGAAAAAGCTGTTGTGCAGCAACTCACTGCCTTCCTGAAGACAAAAAATGTATACGAAACACTTCAGTCTGGTTTTAGACCCCATCATAGCACTAAGACCGCACTCGTGAAGGTGGTAAATTAACTTTTAATGGCATCAGACCAAGGCTCTGCATCTGTTCTCGTACTCCTAGACCTTAGTGCTGCTTTTGACACCATCGATCACCACATTCCTATGGAGGGATTGGAAACCCTAATTGGTCTACACGGACAAGTTCTTGCCTGGTTTAGATATTATCTGTCGGAAAGATATCAGTTTGTCTCTATGGATGGTTTGTCCTCTGACAAATCAATTGTATGTTTCAGTGTTCCTCAAGGTTCCGTTTTAGGACCACAATTGTTTTCACTATATATTTTACCTCTTGGTGATGTCATTCGGAAACACAATGTTAACTTTCATTGCTATGCGGACGACACACATCTCTACATTTCGATTAAACATGGTGAAGCCCCAAAATTGCCTACCCTGGAAGACAAAAGGAAGTGGATGGTGGCAAATGTTTTACTTTTAAACTCGGACAAAACAGAGATGCTAGTTCTAGGTCCCAAGAAACAAAGAGATCTTCTGTTGGATCTGACAATTAATCTTGATGGTTGTACAGTTGTCTCAAATAAAACTGTGAAGGACCTCGGCATTACTCTGGAACCTGATCTCTCTTTTGACGAACATATCAAGAATATTTAAAGGACAGCTTTTTTCCATCTCCGTAACATTGCAAAAATCAGAAACGGTTTGTCCAGAAATGATGCAGAAAAGTTAATCCATGCTTTTGTCACTTCTAGATTAGACTACTGCAATGCTCTACTCTCCGGCTACCCGGATAAAGCACTAAATAAACTTCAGTTAGTGCTAAACACGGCTGCTAGAATCTTGACTAGAACCAAAACATTTGATCATATTACTCCAGTGCTAGCCTCTTTTCTACTGGCTTCCTGTTAAGGCTAGGGCTGATTTCAAGGTTTTACTGCTAGCCTACAAAGCATTACATGGGCTTGCTCCTACCTATCTCTCCGATTTGGTCCTGCCATACATACCTAGACGTACGCTACGGTCACAAGACGCAGGCCTCCTTATTGTCCCTAGAATTTCTAAGCAAACAGCTGGAGGCAGGGCTTTCTCCTATAGAGCTAAATTTTTATGGAATGGTCTGCCTATCCATGTGAGAGACGCAGACTCGGTCTCAACCTTTAAGTCTATACTGAAGACTCCTCTCTTCAGTAGGTCCTATGATTGAGTGTAGTCTGGCCCAGGGGTGTGAAGGTGAACGGAAAGGCACTGGAGCGACAAACCGCCCTTGTTGTCTCTGCCTGGCCAGTTCCTGTCTCTCCATTGGGATTCTCTGCCTCTGACCCTATTACGGGGGCTGAGTCACTTACTGGTGCTTTCCATGCCGTCCCTAGGAGGGGTGCGTCACTTGAGTGGGTTGAGTCACTGACGTGATCTTCCTGTCCGGTTTGTCACTCCCTCGGGCTTGTGCAGTGAGGAGATCTTCGTGGGCTATACTCAGCCTTGTCTCAGGGTAGTAGGTTGGTGGTCTGTTGATATCCCTCTGGTGGTGTGAGGGCTGTGCTTTGGTGAAGTGGGTGGGGTTATATCCTGCCTGGTCGGCCCTGTCCGGGGGTATCGTTGGACGGGGCCACAGTGTCTCCCGATGCCCCCCCCCCCCCCCCCCCCCCCGTCTCAGCCTCTAGTATCTATGCTCTCACTGTCTATGTGTCTTATCCAGTGTCCTGTGTGAATTTAAGTATGCTCCCTCTAATTCTCTCTCTCTCTCTCCCATCCTGTAGGACCTGAGCCCTAGGTCCATGCCTCAGGACTACCTGGCCTGATGACTCCTTGCTGTCCCCTGTCCAATTAGTCGTGCTGCTGCTCCAGTTTCCACTCTTCTGCCTGCGGCTATGGAACCCTGACCTGTTCACCGGACGTGCTACCTTGTCCCAGACCTGCTGTTTTCAACTCTCTCTCTCTACCGCAGCTGCTATTTCAACCTCTAAATGCCCGGCTATGAAAAGCCAAGTGACATTTACTCCTGATGTACTGACCTGTTGCATCCTCTACAACCACTGTGATTATTATTTGACCCTTTAAGGCCACTCCAGGACCTTAATGTGCTTCTTCTTGAGCCACTCCTTTGTTGCCTTGGCCGTGTGTTTTGGGTCATTGTCATGCTGGAATACCCATCCACGACCCATTTTCAATGCCCTGGCTGAGGGAAGGAGGTTCTCACCCAAGATTTGACGGTACATGGCCCGTCCATCGTCCCTTTGATGCAGGTGAAGTAGTCCTGTCCCCTTAGCAGAAAAACACCCCCAAAGCATAATGTTTCCACCTCCATGTTTGATGGTGGGGATGGTGTTCTTGGGGTCATAGGCAGAATTCCTCCTCCTCCAAACACGGCGAGTTGAGTTGATGCTAAAGAGCTCCATTTTGGTCTCATCTGACCACAACACTTTCACCCAGTTCTCCTCTGAATCATTCAGATGTTCATTGGCAAACTTCAGACGGCCCTGTATATGTGCTTTCTTGAGCAGGGGGACCTTGCGGGCGCTGCAGGATTTCAGTCCTTCACGGCGTAGTGTGTTACCAATTGTTTTCTTGGTGACTATGGTCCCAGCTGCCTTGAGATCATTGACAAGATCCTCCTGTGTAGTTCTGGGCTGATTCCTCACCGTTCTCATGATCATTGCAACTCCACGAGGTGAGATCTTGCATGGAGCCCCAGACCGAGGGAGATTGACAGTTCTTTTGTGTTTCTTCCATTTGCGAATAATCGCACCAACTGTTGTCACCTTCTCACCAAGCTGCTTGGCGATGGTCTTGTAGCCCATTTCAGCCTTGTGTAGGTCTACAATCTTGTCCCTGACATCCTTGGAGAGCTCTTTGGTCTTGGCCATGGTGGAGAGTTTGGAATCTGATTGATTGATTGCTTCTGTGGACAGGTGTCTTTTATACAGGTAACAAGCTGAGATTAGGAGCACTCCCTTTAAGAGTGTGCTCCTAATCTCAGCTCGTTACCTATATAAAAGACACCTGGGAGCCAGAAATCGTTCTGATTGAGAGGGGGTCAAATACTTATTTCCCTCATTAAAATGCAAATAAATTTATAACATTTTTGACATGCGTTTTTCTGGATTTTTTTGTTGTTATTCTGTCTCTCACTGTTCAAATAAAACTAGCATTAAAATGATAGACTGATCATTTCTTTGTCAGTGGGCAGGTCTCGTATAGTGTCTTGCTGGTCTGTGCGGGGTGTCTGTTGATCTGTTGCTCCTGTGTGAGGTGTTGGTGTCACGCCCTGGCTCTGGGGACTCTAGTATGTTGAGCCAGGGTGTGAGTTTTCATTTGTTTATGTTCTAGTTGTTGTATATCTATGTTGGCCAGGGTGGCTCCCAATCAGAGACGGCTGTAGCTCGTTGTCTCTGATTGGGAGTCATACTTAGGTAACCGTTAGGCATTCATTATTTGTGGTTTCTTGTTCTTATTTGGTTTGTGTTTAAACCGTAGACATCACGTTATCGTCTGTTGTTTTGATCGTGTGATCATTCTAATATAATAAATATATTCACCTTCAACGCTGCGCCTTGGTCCTCCTCCTTAGACGATCGTGACAGAAGAAACCACCAAGATGTGACCAAGCAGCGTGTCCAGGAGCCATCGCCAGGGAGATCCCTAACAGATCTCCTTCGCCTCCTCGACTGGGTCAAGCCGAGTGAGGAAGAGAAGGGCTTGACATTGTGGCAGAAGGGCGAAAGGCTGGCGAGGGACATGGAGACCTGGTCCACGGGTAGGGGAGACGCCCAGAAATTTTTTAGGGGGGGGCTAACGCCGTGGACGACGGGCCAGCAGGAGACCGCTGCAGAGCGGCCCAGGGGATTGGCAGAGGAGGCCGCCAGGTTACGGGGGCCACTGGTCGAAGAGGGGGTGGAAGATGTAGAGGCACGGCGAGAGGTACTGGCGTGTGTTGCCAGTCCGGTCCGGCCTGTTCCTGATCCCCACGTAGGGCCAGTGGTGTGTGTTCCCAGTACGGTCCGGCCTGTTCCTGCCACTCGCACCAAGTCTACGGTGCGCATCGCCAGCTCGGCCCGGCCCATTCCTGCTCCCCGCACCAAGTCAGTGGTGCGTTTCGTCAGCCCTGTCCGGCCCGTTCCTGCTCTCCGCACCAAGTCTGTGGTGCGCGTCGCCAGCCCAGTCCGGCCCATTCCTGCTCCCCGCACCAAGTCAGTGGTGCGTTTCGTCAGCCTTGTCCGGCCCGTTCCTGCTCCCCACACCAAGTCAGTGGTGCGCGTCGTCAGCCCGGCACGGCCCGTTCCTGCTCCCCGCACCAAGTCAGTGGTGCGCTTCGTCAGCCCTGTCCGGCCCGCTCCTGCTCCCCGCACCAAGTCAGTGGTGCGTTTCGTCAGCCCGGCTCGGCCCGCTCCTGCTCCCCACACCAAGCCAGCACCGGTCAGGTGCTGCGTCACGCCGGAGCTAGAGCAATCCGCTCCACCAGTGTTCAGTTCAGCTCTGGTCAGCAGGGCCAGACCGGACCAGGGGTACTTTGGGGGGTTAGAGAAGGAGTGGGGGTCATGTCCGGAGCCGGATCCGCCGCCGAGGCGGAGTGCCCACCCGGTCCCTCCCCTGTTGTATTTGGTTGGCGCGGTCGGAGTCCGCGCCTTTAGGGGGGGGTACTGTCACGCCCTGGCTCTGGGGACTCTAGTATGTTGAGCCAGGGTGTGAGTTTTCATTTGTTTATGTTCTAGTTGTTGTATATCTATGTTGGCCAGGGTGGCTCCCAATCAGAGACGGCTGTAGCTCGTTGTCTCTGATTGGGAGTCATACTTAGGTAGCCGTTAGGCATTCATTATTTGTGGTTTCTTGTTCTTATTTGGTTTGTGTTTAAACCGTAGACATCACGTTATCGTCTGTTGTTTTGATCGTGTGATCATTCTAATATAATAAATATGTTCACCTTCAACGCTGCGCCTTGGTCCTCCTCCTTAGACGATCGTGACAGTTGGGTCTGCGGTTGAGGGCGATGTCCTTTAGTGGTCCGGGCGAAGGTGGGCACTGCTGCCTTGTATAGGTGGACCTGGTCGTAAAGGCTGTTCAAATCCTGGGTGGAGTGGTGGTCACAGTAAATACTTGCGTTTACCCGCTGTATTGTAGCAGGGTGGAAATATTTTCGTGGTAGCAGGGTGGAGATAACCACTTGTGAGTTGAGGAAAGTAGAAGAAGCTTTTTCAAGCACTCCCTTGAGTGCTGTGGCCACACGTTCCTGCTGTGTTCTCAGGTCGTCTCTCTCTCTCTCTCTCTCTCTCTCTCTCTCTCTCTCTCTCTCTCTCTCTCTCTCTCTCTCTCTCTGTCTCTCTCTCTCTGTCTCTCTCTCTGTCTTTCTCTCTCTCTCTCTCTCTGTCTCTCTGTCTCTCTCTCTCTGTCTCTCTCTCTCTCTCTCTCTCTCTCTCTGTCTCTGTCTCCCTCTCTCTGTCTCTGTCTCTCTCTCTCACTCTGTCTCTCTCTCTCTGTCTCTCTCTGTCTCTCTCTCTCTCTCTCTCTCTCTCTCTCTCTCTCTCTCTCTCTGTCTCTCTCTCTCTGTGTCTCTCTCTCTCTCTCTCTCCCTCTCCTCTCTCTCTCTCTCTCTCTCTCTCTCTCTCTCTCTCTCTCTCTCTATAGAGCATTGGCATAAGAACCTGGTCACGGTCCTGGCATTCTACCAGGTGAACCTCTGCCCTGCCCTGACCTGGCCTGGCACCAGGCTCAGACAAGCTGCCAACAGCAGGGAGCAGACTTGGCCTCAATCGCAAAACCCTTGAGAAGACCTACTTATCAGGTAGCGCCACCCTGTGACCAAGCTCACATACAGATACAGATACAGCAGTCAAACTCCTGGAGGGCCCAGCTGATTTCCTTTCATTTTAAGACCTTAACGAATCAATCAAGTAGAAGGAAGGAGGGAAACCTGCAGACATTCTGCCCATTATGACTGGAGTTAGAGACGTCCACTGTTCTAAAGCACTACTGCTATTCAAATCTGCACAGCAGTCTTTTTACAGCCCAGTGTATACACACTTCCTTCCACTCTGCTGTGTTGGGGAAGAAATGATGGTGCTATGGAAACATAATATCATGTACTAATGTGTTTATTAGTGCACTGTTTATGTATTGTTTATGTATTGTTTATGTCATATGCAACTTTCTCTCCTTCTTCGTACACACATACACACATGCACACACACAAATACACACACATACACACATACACACACATACACATACATACATACACACACATACATACACATACACACATACACACACATACACACACATGCACACACATACACACAGGCTTGTGTGGTAGAGAGCATGTGCCGCTGTGGACGGGGCTGAACGCTCTGTGGACGGGGCTGAACGCTCTGTGGACGGGGCTGAACGCTCTGTGGACGGGGCTGAACGCTCTGGAACAGGACAGTGGGTGGCAGTGGAGCAGTGGAAAGCCCCTCCGCTACTTCCGCTGGGACTCTGGTGAGTTCTCACCTTTTCACTATTCCCTTTATGGTGCACTACTTTGACCAGGGTCTGTTGCACTATATAGGGAATAGGGTGCACCATTTGAGGGACACATTAAGATGGGACTCTGGTGAGAACATTAAACATGTGTTAATGTTACGATTCCTGATGTTGTTAGTCTTTAGATGTAGTGATATAGCTGTTGTTAGTCTTTAGATGTAGTGATATAGCTGTTGTTAGTCTTTAGATGTAGTGATATGGCTGTTGTTAGTCTTTAGATGTAGTGATATAGCTGTTGTTGTTAGTCTTTAGATGTAGTGATATAGCTGTTGTTGTTAGTCTTTAGATGTAGTGATATAGCTGTTGTTAGTCTTTAGATGTAGTGATATAGCTGTTGTTGTTAGTCTTTAGATGTAGTGATATAGCTGTTGTTAGTCTTTAGATGTAGTGATATGGCTGTTGTTAGTCTTTAGATGTAGTGATATAGCTGTTGTTGTTAGTCTTTAGATGTAGTGATATAGCTGTTGTTAGTCTTTAGATGTAGTGATATGGCTGTTGTTGTTAGTCTTTAGATGTAGTGATATAGCTGTTGTTAGTCTTTAGATGTAGTGATATAGCTGTTGTTAGTCTTTAGATGTAGTGATATGGCTGTTGTTGTTAGTCTTTAGATGTAGTGATATAGCTGTTGTTAGTCTTTAGATGTAGTGATATAGCTGTTGTTGTTAGTCTTTAGATGTAGTGATATAGCTGTTGTTGTTAGTCTTTAGATGTAGTGATATATCTGTTGTTAGTCTTTAGATGTAGTGATATAGCTGTTGTTAGTCTTTAGATGTAGTGATATAGCTGTTGTTGTTAGTCTTTAGATGTAGTGATATGGCTGTTGTTGTTAGTCTTTAGATGTAGTGATATGGCTGTTGTTGTTAGTCTTTAGATGTAGTGATATGGCTGTTGTTGTTAGTCTTTAGATGTAGTGATATAGCTGTTGTTGTTAGTCTTTATATGTAGTGATATATCTGTTGTTAGTCTTTAGATGTAGTGATATAGCTGTTGTTAGTCTTTAGATGTAGTGATATAGCTGTTGTTGTTAGTCTTTAGATGTAGTGATATGGCTGTTGTTGTTAGTCTTTAGATGTAGTGATATGGCTGTTGTTGTTAGTCTTTAGATGTAGTGATATGGCTGTTGTTGTTAGTCTTTAGATGTAGTGATAAAGCTGTTGTTGTTAGTCTTTAGATGTAGTGATATGGCTGTTGTTGTTAGTCTTTAGATGTAGTGATATGGCTGTTGTTGTTAGTCTTTAGATGTAGTGATATAGCTGTTGTTGTTAGTCTTTAGATGTAGTGATATGGCTGTTGTTGTTAGTCTTTAGATGTAGTGATATAGCTGTTGTTAGTCTTTAGATGTAGTGATATAGCTGTTGTTGTTAGTCTTTAGATGTAGTGATATAGCTGTTGTTGTTAGTCTTTAGATGTAGTGATATATCTGTTGTTAGTCTTTAGATGTAGTGATATAGCTGTTGTTAGTCTTTAGATGTAGTGATATAGCTGTTGTTGTTAGTCTTTAGATGTAGTGATATGGCTGTTGTTGTTAGTCTTTAGATGTAGTGATATGGCTGTTGTTGTTAGTCTTTAGATGTAGTGATATGGCTGTTGTTGTTAGTCTTTAGATGTAGTGATATAGCTGTTGTTGTTAGTCTTTAGATGTAGTGATATGGCTGTTGTTGTTCCTCTTTAGATGTAGTGATATGGCTGTTGTTGTTAGTCTTTAGATGTAGTGATATAGCTGTTGTTGTTAGTCTTTATATGTAGTGATATATCTGTTGTTAGTCTTTAGATGTAGTGATATAGCTGTTGTTAGTCTTTAGATGTAGTGATATAGCTGTTGTTGTTAGTCTTTAGATGTAGTGATATGGCTGTTGTTGTTAGTCTTTAGATGTAGTGATATGGCTGTTGTTGTTAGTCTTTAGATGTAGTGATATGGCTGTTGTTGTTAGTCTTTAGATGTAGTGATATAGCTGTTGTTGTTAGTCTTTAGATGTAGTGATATGGCTGTTGTTGTTAGTCTTTAGATGTAGTGATATAGCTGTTGTTAGTCTTTAGATGTAGTGATATGGCTGTTGTTAGTCTTTAGATGTAGTGATATGGCTGTTGTTAGTCTTTAGATGTAGTGATATAGCTGTTGTTGTTAGTCTTTAGATGTAGTGATATAGCTGTTGTTAGTCTTTAGATGTAGTGATATAGCTGTTGTTAGTCTTTAGATGTAGTGATATAGCTGTTGTTAGTCTTTAGATGTAGTGATATAGCTGTTGTTGTTAGTCTTTAGATGTAGTGATATGGCTGTTGTTGTTAGTCTTTAGATGTAGTGATATGGCTGTTGTTGTTAGTCTTTAGATGTAGTGATATGGCTGTTGTTGTTAGTCTTTAGATGTAGTGATATAGCTGTTGTTAGTCTTTAGATGTAGTGATATGGCTGTTGTTAGTCTTTAGATGTAGTGATATAGCTGTTGTTGTTAGTCTTTAGATGTAGTGATATAGCTGTTGTTGTTAGTCTTTAGATGTAGTGATATAGCTGTTGTTAGTCTTTAGATGTAGTGATATAGTTGTTGTTGTTAGTCTTTAGATGTAGTGATATAGCTGTTGTTAGTCTTTAGATGTAGTGATATAGCTGTTGTTGTTAGTCTTTAGATGTAGTGATATAGCTGTTGTTGTTAGTCTTTAGATGTAGTGATATGGCTGTTGTTGTTAGTCTTTAGATGTAGTGATATAGCTGTTGTTAGTCTTTAGATGTAGTGATATGGCTGTTGTTGTTAGTCTTTAGATGTAGTGATATAGCTGTTGTTAGTCTTTAGATGTAGTGATATAGCTGTTGTTGTTAGTCTTTAGATGTAGTGATATGGCTGTTGTTGTTAGTCTTTAGATGTAGTGATATAGCTGTTGTGTTAGTCTTTAGATGTAGTGATATGGCTGTTGTTGTTAGTCTTTAGATGTAGTGATATAGCTGTTGTTAGTCTTTAGATGTAGTGATATAGCTGTTGTTAGTCTTTAGATGTAGTGATATAGCTGTTGTTAGTCTTTAGATGTAGTGATATGGCTGTTGTTGTTAGTCTTTAGATGTAGTGATATGGCTGTTGTTGTTAGTCTTTAGATGTAGTGATATAGCTGTGTTGTTAGTCTTTAGATGTAGTGATATAGCTGTTGTTGTTAGTCTTTAGATGTAGTGATATAGCTGTTGTTAGTCTTTAGATGTAGTGATATAGCTGTTGTTGTTAGTCTTTAGATGTAGTGATATAGCTGTTGTTGTTAGTCTTTAGATGTAGTGATATAGCTGTTGTGTTAGTCTTTAGATGTAGTGATATAGCTGTTGTTGTTAGTCTTTAGATGTAGTGATATAGCTGTTGTTAGTCTTTAGATGTAGTGATATAGCTTAGATGTAGTGATATAGCTGTGTTAGTCTTTAGATGTAGTGATATAGCTGTTGTTAGTCTTTAGATGTAGTGATATAGCTGTTGTTAGTCTTTAGATGTAGTGATATAGCGTGTTAGGTCTTTATGATTGTAGTGATTAGCAGTTGTTAGTCTTTAGATGTAGTGATATAAGCTTGTTGTTAGTCTTTAGATGTAGTGATATAGCTGTTTGTTAGTCTTTAGATGTAGTGATATAGCTGTTGTTGTTAGTCTTTAGATGTAGTGATATGGCTGTTGTTGTTAGTCTTTAGATGTAAGTGATATAGCTGTTGTTAGTCTTTAGATGTAGTGATATAAGCTGTTGTGTAGTCTTTAGATGTATGATATAGCTGTTGTTGTTAAGTCTTTAGATGTAGTGATATGGCTGTTGTTTAGTCTTTAGATGTAGTGATATAGCTGTTGTTAGTCTTTAGAAGTAGTGATATAGCTGTTGTTGTTAGTCTTTAGATGTAGTGATATAGCTGTTGTTTTAGCTTTAGATGTAGTGATATAGCTGGTTGTTAGTCTTTAGATGTAGTGATATGGCTGTTGTTGTTAGTCTTTAGATGTAGTAATATGGCTGTTGTTATTCTTTAGATGTAGTGAATATGGCTTGTTGTTGTTAGTCTTTAGATGTAGTGATAAGTCTGTTGTTGTTAGTCTTTAGATGTAGTGATATAGCTGTTGTTAGTCTTTAGATGTAGTGATATGGCTGTTGTTGTTAGTCTTTAGATGTAGTGATATAGCTGTTGTTAGTCTTTAGATGTAGTGATATGGCTGTTGTTGTTAGTCTTTAGATGTAGTGATATGCTGTTGTTGTTAGTCTTTAGATGTAGTGATATAGCTGTTGTTTAGTCTTTAGATGTAGTGATATAGGCTGTTGTGTTAGTCTTTAGATGTAGTGATATAGCTGTTGTTGTTAGTCTTTAGATGTAGTGATATGGCTGTTTGTTAGTCTTTAGATGTAGTGATATAGCTGTTGTTAGTCTTTAGATGTAGTGATATAGCTGTTGTTGTTAGTCTTTAGATGTAGTGATATAGCTGTTGTTAGTCTTTAGATGTAGTGATATAGCTGTTGTTGTTAGTCTTTAGATGTAGTGATATGGCTGTTGTTGTTAGTCTTTAGATGTAGTGATATAGCTGTTGTTGTTAGTCTTTAGATGTAGTGATATGGCTGTTGTTGTTAGTCTTTAGATGTAGTGATATAGCTGTTGTTAGTCTTTAGATGTAGTGATATAGCTGTTGTTGTTAGTCTTTAGATGTAGTGATATGGCTGTTGTTAGTCTTTAGATGTAGTGATATGGCTGTTGTTGTTAGTCTTTAGATGTAGTGATATAGCTGTTGTTGTTAGTCTTTAGATGTAGTGATATAGCTGTTGTTAGTCTTTAGATGTAGTGATATAGCTGTTGTTAGTCTTTAGATGTAGTGATATAGCTGTTGTTGTTAGTCTTTAGATGTAGTGATATCTGTTGTTGTTAGTCTTTAGATGTAGTGATATGGCTGTTGTTAGTCTTTAGATGTAGTGATATAGCTGTTGTTAGTCTTTAGATGTAGTGATATAGCTGTTGTTGTTAGTCTTTAGATGTAGTGATATAGCTGTTGTTAGTCTTTAGATGTAGTGATATGGCTGTTGTTGTTAGTCTTTAGATGTAGTGATATGGCTGTTGTTGTTAGTCTTTAGATGTAGTGATATAGCTGTTGTTAGTCTTTAGATGTAGTGATATAGCTGTTGTTGTTAGTCTTTAGATGTAGTGAAATAGCTGTTGTTAGTCTTTAGATGTAGTGATATGGCTGTTGTTGTTAGTCTTTAGATGTAGTGATATGGCTGTTGTTAGTCTTTAGATGTAGTGATATAGCTGTTGTTGTTAGTCTTTAGATGTAGTGATATGGCTGTTGTTGTTAGTCTTTAGATGTAGTGATATAGCTGTTGTTGTTAGTCTTTAGATGTAGTGATATAGCTGTTGTTTAGTCTTTAGATGTAGTGATATAGCTGTTGTTAGTCTTTAGATGTAGTGATATAGCTGTTGTTAGTCTTTAGATGTAGTGATATAGGCTGTTGTTGTTAGTCTTTAGATATAGTGATATAGCTGTTGTTGTTAGTCTTTAGATGTAGTGATATGCTGTTGTTGTTAGTCTTTAGATGTAGTGATATAGCTGTTGTTAGTCTTTAGATGTAGTGATATAGCTGTTGTTAGTCTTTAGATGTAGTGATATAGCTGTTGTTAGTCTTTAGATGTAGTGATATGGCTGTTGTTGTTAGTCTTTAGATGTAGTGATATAGGCTGTTGTTGTTAGTCTTTAGATGTAGTGATATAGCTGTTGTGTTAGTCTTTAGATGTAGTGATATGGCTGTTGTTGTTAGTCTTTAGATGTAGTGATATAGCTGTTGTTAGTCTTTAGATGTAGTGATATAGCTGTTGTTGTTAGTCTTTAGATGTAGTAGTGATATGCTGTTGTTAGTCTTTAGATGTAGTGATATGGCTGTTGTTGTTAGTCTTTAGATGTAGTGATATGGCTGTGTTGTTAGTCTTTAGATGTAGTGATAGCTGTTGTGTTAGTCTTTAGATGTAGTGATATAGCTGTTGTTGTTAGTCTTTAGATGTAGTGATATAGCTGTTGTTAGTCTTTAGATGTAGTGATATGGCTGTTGTTGTTAGTCTTTAGATGTAGTGATATGGCTGTTGTTAGTCTTTAGATGTAGTGATATAGCTGTTGTTAGTCTTTAGATGTAGTGATATAGCTGTTTTTAGTCTTTAGATGTAGTGATATAGCTGTTGTTAGTCTTTAGATGTAGTGATATAGCTGTTGTTGTTAGTCTTTAGATGTAGTGATATGGCTGTTGTTAGTCTTTAGATGTAGTGATATAGCTGTTTGTTAGTCTTTTAGATGTAGTGATATAGCTGTTGTTGTTAGTCTTTAGATGTAGTGATATGCTGTTGTTGTTAGTCTTTAGATGTAGTGATATAGCTGTTGTTAGTCTTTAGATGTAGTGATATAGGCTGTTGTTGTTAGTCTTTAGATGTAGTGATATAGCTGTTGTTGTTAGTCTTTAGATGTAGTGATATGGCTGTTGTTAGTCTTTAGATGTAGTGATATAGCTGTTGTTAGTCTTTAGATGTAGTGATATAGCTGTTGTTGTTAGTCTTTAGATGTAGTGATATAGCTGTTGTTGTTAGTCTTTAGATGTAGTGATATAGCTGTTGTTGTTAGTCTTTAGATGTAGTGATATGGCTGTTGTTGTTAGTCTTTAGATGTAGTGATATGGCTGTTGTTAGTCTTTAGATGTAGTGATATGGCTGTTGTTGTTAGTCTTTAGATGTAGTGATATGGCTGTTGTTGTTAGTCTTTAGATGTAGTGATATAGCTGTTGTTGTTAGTCTTTAGATGTAGTGATATGGCTGTTGTTGTTAGTCTTTAGATGTAGTGATATGGCTGTTGTTGTTAGTCTTTAGATGTAGTGATATAGGCTGTTGTTGTTAGTCTTTAGATGTAGTGATATAGCTGTTGTTGTTAGTCTTTAGATGTAGTGATATAGGCTGTTGTTGTTAGTCTTTAGATGTAGTGATATGGCTGTTGTTGTTAGTCTTTAGATGTAGTGATATAGCTGTTGTTGTTAGTCTTTAGATGTAGTGATATAGCTGTTGTTGTTAGTCTTTAGATGTAGTGATATGGCTGTTGTTATTCTTTAGATGTAGTGAATGCTGTTGTTAGTCTTTAGATGTAGTGATATAGCTGTTGTTGTTAGTCTTTAGATGTAGTGATATAGCTGTTGTTGTTAGTCTTTAGATGTAGTGATATAGCTGTTGTTAGTCTTTAGATGTAGTGATATGGCTGTTGTTGTTAGTCTTTAGATGTAGTGATATGGCTGTTGTTAGTCTTTAGATGTAGTGATATGGCTGTTGTTGTTAGTCTTTAGATGTAGTGATATGGCTGTTGTTGTTAGTCTTTAGATGTAGTGATATAGCTGTTGTTAGTCTTTAGATGTAGTGATATGGCTGTTGTTGTTAGTCTTTAGATGTAGTGATATAGCTGTTGTTGTTAGTCTTTAGATGTAGTGATATGGCTGTTGTTGTTAGTCTTTAGATGTAGTGATATGGCTGTTGTTGTTAGTCTTTAGATGTAGTGATATGGCTGTTGTTGTTAGTCTTTAGATGTAGTGATATGGCTGTTGTTGTTAGTCTTTAGATGTAGTGATATGGCTGTTGTTGTTAGTCTTTAGATGTAGTGATATAGCTGTTGTTAGTCTTTAGATGTAGTGATATGGCTGTTGTTAGTCTTTAGATGTAGTGATATGGCTGTTGTTGTTAGTCTTTAGATGTAGTGATATAGCTGTTGTTGTTAGTCTTTAGATGTAGTGATATAGCTGTTGTTGTTAGTCTTTAGATGTAGTGATATGGCTGTTGTTGTTAGTCTTTAGATGTAGTGATATAGCTGTTGTTCTTAGTCTTTAGATGTAGTGATATGGCTGTTGTTGTTAGTCTTTAGATGTAGTGATATAGCTGTTGTTAGTCTTTAGATGTAGTGATATGGCTGTTGTTGTTAGTCTTTAGATGTAGTGATATGGCTGTTGTTGTTAGTCTTTAGATGTAGTGATATAGCTGTTGTTGTTAGTCTTTAGATGTAGTGATATAGCTGTTGTTAGTCTTTAGATGTAGTGATATGGCTGTTGTTGTTAGTCTTTAGATGTAGTGATATGGCTGTTGTTGTTAGTCTTTAGATGTAGTGATATGGCTGTTGTTGTTAGTCTTTAGATGTAGTGATATGGCTGTTGTTGTTAGTCTTTAGATGTAGTGATATATCTGTTGTTAGTCTTTAGATGTAGTGATATAGCTGTTGTTAGTCTTTAGATGTAGTGATATGGCTGTTGTTGTTAGTCTTTAGATGTAGTGATATAGCTGTTGTTGTTAGTCTTTAGATGTAGTGATATGGCTGTTGTTGTTAGTCTTTAGATGTAGTGATATGGCTGTTGTTGTTAGTCTTTAGATGTAGTGATATGGCTGTTGTTGTTAGTCTTTAGATGTAGTGATATAGCTGTTGTTAGTCTTTAGATGTAGTGATATAGCTGTTGTTGTTAGTCTTTAGATGTAGTGATATAGCTGTTGTTAGTCTTTAGATGTAGTGATATGGCTGTTGTTGTTAGTCTTTAGATGTAGTGATATGGCTGTTGTTGTTAGTCTTTAGATGTAGTGATATAGCTGTTGTTGTTAGTCTTTAGATGTAGTGATATAGCTGTTGTTGTTAGTCTTTAGATGTAGTGATATGGCTGTTGTTGTTAGTCTTTAGATGTAGTGATATGGCTGTTGTTGTTAGTCTTTAGATGTAGTGATATGGCTGTTGTTGTTAGTCTTTAGATGTAGTGATATAGCTGTTGTTGTTAGTCTTTAGATGTAGTGATATGGCTGTTGTTAGTCTTTAGATGTAGTGATATAGCTGTTGTTGTTAGTCTTTAGATGTAGTGATATAGCTGTTGTTGTTAGTCTTTAGATGTAGTGATATAGCTGTTGTTGTTAGTCTTTAGATGTAGTGATATGGCTGTTGTTGTTAGTCTTTAGATGTAGTGATATGGCTGTTGTTGTTAGTCTTTAGATGTAGTGATATGGCTGTTGTTGTTAGTCTTTAGATGTAGTGATATGGCTGTTGTTGTTAGTCTTTAGATGTAGTGATATAGCTGTTGTTAGTCTTTAGATGTAGTGATATGGCTGTTGTTAGTCTTTAGATGTAGTGATATAGCTGTTGTTGTTAGTCTTTAGATGTAGTGATATGGCTGTTGTTGTTAGTCTTTAGATGTAGTGATATGGCTGTTGTTGTTAGTCTTTAGATGTAGTGATATGGCTGTTGTTGTTAGTCTTTAGATGTAGTGATATGGCTGTTGTTGTTAGTCTTTAGATGTAGTGATATGGCTGTTGTTGTTAGTCTTTAGATGTAGTGATATGGCTGTTGTTGTTAGTCTTTAGATGTAGTGATATGGCTGTTGTTGTTAGTCTTTAGATGTAGTGATATGGCTGCTGTTGTTAGTCTTTAGATGTAGTGATATGGCTGTTGTTGTTAGTCTTTAGATGTAGTGATATAGCTGTTGTTGTTAGTCTTTAGATGTAGTGATATAGCTGTTGTTGTTAGTCATTAGATGTAGTGATATGGCTGTTGTTGTTAGTCTTTAGATGTAGTGATATAGCTGTTGTTCTTAGTCTTTAGATGTAGTGATATGGCTGTTGTTGTTAGTCTTTAGATGTAGTGATATAGCTGTTGTTAGTCTTTAGATGTAGTGATATGGCTGTTGTTGTTAGTCTTTAGATGTAGTGATATGGCTGTTGTTGTTAGGTCTTTAGATGTAGTGATATAGCTGTTGTTGTTAGTCTTTAGATGTAGTGATATAGCTGTTGTTGTTAGTCTTTAGATGTAGTGATATGGCTGTTGTTGTTAGTCTTTAGATGTAGTGATATGGCTGTTGTTGTTAGTCTTTAGATGTAGTGATATGGCTGTTGTTGTTAGTCTTTAGATGTAGTGATATGGCTGTTGTTGTTAGTCTTTAGATGTAGTGATATGGCTGTTGTTAGTCTTTAGATGTAGTGATATAGCTGTTGTTAGTCTTTAGATGTAGTGATATGGCTGTTGTTGTTAGTCTTTAGATGTAGTGATATAGCTGTTGTTGTTAGTCTTTAGATGTAGTGATATGGCTGTTGTTGTTAGTCTTTAGATGTAGTGATATGGCTGTTGTTAGTCTTTAGATGTAGTGATATAGCTGTTGTTGTTAGTCTTTAGATGTAGTGATATAGCTGTTGTTGTTAGTCTTTAGATGTAGTGATATAGCTGTTGTTGTTAGTCTTTAGATGTAGTGATATAGCTGTTGTTGTTAGTCTTTAGATGTAGTGATATAGCTGTTGTTGTTAGTCTTTAGATGTAGTGATATGGCTGTTGTTGTTAGTCTTTAGATGTAGTGATATGGCTGTTGTTGTTAGTCTTTAGATGTAGTGATATAGCTGTTGTTAGTCTTTAGATGTAGTGATATAGCTGTTGTTGTTAGTCTTTAGATGTAGTGATATAGCTGTTGTTGTTAGTCTTTAGATGTAGTGATATGGCTGTTGTTAGTCTTTAGATGTAGTGATATAGCTGTTGTTAGTCTTTAGATGTAGTGATATAGCTGTTGTTGTTAGTCTTTAGATGTAGTGATATAGCTGTTGTTGTTAGTCTTTAGATGTAGTGATATAGCTGTTGTTAGTCTTTAGATGTAGTGATATGGCTGTTGTTGTTAGTCTTTAGATGTAGTGATAAGGCTGTGTTGTTAGTCTTTAGATGTAGTGATATGGCTGTTGTTGTTAGTCTTTAGATGTAGTGATATAGGCTGTTGTTGTTAGTCTTTAGATGTAGTGATATGGCTGTTGTTGTTAGTCTTTAGATGTAGTGATATGGCTGTGTGTTAGTCTTTAGATGTAGTGATATAGCTGTTGTTGTTAGTCTTTAGATGTAGTGATATAGCTGTTGTTAGTCTTTAGATGTAGTGATATAGGCTGTTGTTGTTAGTCTTTAGATGTAGTGATATAGGCTGTTGTTGTTAGTCCTTTAGATGTAGTGATATGGCTGTTGTTGTTAGTCTTTAGATGTAGTGATATGGCTGTTGTTGTTAGTCTTTAGATGTAGTGATATGGCTGTTGTTAGTCTTTAGATGTAGTGATATAGCTGTTGTTAGTCTTTAGATGTAGTGATATGGCTGTTGTTGTTAGTCTTTAGATGTAGTGATATAGCTGTTGTTGTTAGTCTTTAGATGTAGTGATATAGCTGTTGTTGTTAGTCTTTAGATGTAGTGATATGGCTGTTGTTGTTAGTCTTTAGATGTAGTGATATAGCTGTTGTTGTTAGTCTTTAGATGTAGTGATATGGCTGTTGTTGTTAGTCTTTAGATGTAGTGATATAGCTGTTGTGTAGTCTTTAGAATGTAGTGATATAGGCTGTTGTTGTTAGTCTTTAGATGTAGTGATATGGCTGTTGTTGTTAGTCTTTAGATGTAGTGATATAGCTGTTGTTGTTAGTCTTTAGATGTAGTGATATAGCTGTTGTTGTTAGTCTTTAGATGTAGTGATATGGCTGTTGTTGTTAGTCTTTAGATGTAGTGATATGGCTGTTGTTGTTAGTCTTTAGATGTAGTGATATGGCTGTTGTTGTTAGTCTTTAGATGTAGTGATTGGCTGTTGTTGTTAGTCTTTAGATGTAGTGATATATCTGTTGTTAGTCTTTAGATTAGTGATATAGCTGTTGTTAGTCTTTAGATGTAGTGATATGGCTGTTGTTGTTAGTCTTTAGATGTAGTGATATAGCTGTTGTTGTTAGTCTTTAGATGT
The DNA here is from genome assembly GCA_031479575.1 of Coregonus ussuriensis. Classification (NCBI taxonomy): domain Eukaryota; kingdom Metazoa; phylum Chordata; class Actinopteri; order Salmoniformes; family Salmonidae; genus Coregonus; species Coregonus ussuriensis. Next base: position 49,204,886 of record CM062486.1, read on the forward strand.
AGTGATATGGCTGTTGTTGTTAGTCTTTAGATGTAGTGATATGGCTGTTGTTGTTAGTCTTTAGATGTAGTGATATGGCTGTTGTTGTTAGTCTTTAGATGTAGTGATATAGCTGTGTTGTTAGTCTTTAGATGTAGTGGATATAGCTGTTGTTGTTAGTCTTTAGATGTAGTGATATAGCTGTTGTTGTTAGTCTTTAGATGTAGTGATATGGCTGTTGTTGTTAGTCTTTAGATGTAGTGATATGGCTGTTGTTGTTAGTCTTTAGATGTAGTGATATAGCTGTTGTTGTTAGTCTTTAGATGTAGTGATATAGCTGTTGTTGTTAGTCTTTAGATGTAGTGATATAGCTGTTTAGGTTAGTCTTTAGATGTAGTGATATAGCTGTTGTTAGTCTTTAGATGTAGTGAGATAGCTGGTTGTTGTTAGTCTTTAGATGTAGTGATATAGCTGTTGTTGTTAGTCTTTAGATGTAGTGATATAGCTGTTGTTAGTCTTTAGATGTAGTAGTGATATGGCTGTTTGTTAGTCTTTAGATGTAGTTGATATAGCTGTTGTTAGTCTTTAGATGTAGTGATATAGCTGTTGTTAGTCTTTAGATGTAGTGATATAGCTGTGTTAGTCTTTAGGATGTAGTGATATAGCTGTTGTTGTAGTCTTTAGATGTAGTGATATAGGCTGTTGTTAGTCTTTAGATTGTAGTGATATAGCTGTTTTTGTTAGTCTTTAGGATGTAGTGATATGGCTGTTGTTGTTAGTCTTTAGATGTAGTGATATAGCTGTTGTGTTAGTTCTTTAGATGTAGTGATATGGGCTGTTGTTGTTAGTCTTTAGATGTAGTGATATAGCTGTTTGTTGTTAGTCTTTAGATGTAGTGATATGGCTGTTGGGGCTAGTCTTTAGATGTAGTGATATAGCTGTTTGTTAGTCTTTAGATGTAGTGATATAGCTGTTGTTGTTAGTCTTTAGATGTAGTGACTATGGCTGTTTGTTGTATGTCCTTTTAGATGTAGTGATATAGCTGTTGTTGTTAGTCCTTTAGATGTAGGTGATATGCTGTTGTTGTTAGTCTTTAGATGTAGTGAATATAGCTGTTGTTAGTCTTTAGATGTAGTGATATTGGCTGTTGTTGTTAGTCTTTAGATGTAGTTGATATAGCTGTTGTTGTTAGTCTTTAGATGTAGTGATATAGCTGTGTTGTTAGTCTTTAGATGTAGTGATATAGCTGGTGTTGTTAGTCTTTAGATGTAGTGATATAGCTGTTGTTGTTTAGGTCCTTTAGATGTAGTGATATGCGTTGTTGGTTAGTCTTTAGATGTAGTGATATGGCTTTTGTTGTTAGTCTTTAGAATGTAGTGATATAGCTGTTGTTTAGTCTTTAGATGTAGTGATATAGGCTGTTGTTGTTTAGTCTTTAGATGTAGTGATATAGCTGTTGTTGCTTAGTCTTTAGATGTAGTGATATAAGCTGTTGTTGTTAGTCTTTAGATGTAGTGATATAGCTGTTGTTAGTCTTTAGATGTAGTGATATGGCTGTTGTTGTTTAGTCTTTAGATGTAGTGATATGGCTGTTGTTGTTAGTCTTTAGATGTAGTGATATGCTGTTGTTGTAGTCTTTAGATGTAGTGATATGCTGTTGTTGTTAGTCTTTAGATGTAGTGATATATCTGTTGTTAGTCTTTAGATGTAGTGATATAGCTGTTGTTGTTTAGTCTTTAGATGTAGTGATATGGCTGTTGTTGTTAGTCTTTAGATGTAGTGATATAGGCTGTTGTTGTCAGTCTTTAGATGTAGTGATAATAGCTGTGTTTGTTAGTCTTTAGATGTAAGTGATATGGCTGTTGTTGTTAGTCTTTAGATGTAGTGATATTGCTGTTGTTGTTTAGTCTTTAGATGTAGTGATATAGCTGTTGTTGTTAGTCTTTAGATGTAGTGATATAGCTGTTGTTTAGTCTTTAGATGTAGTGATATAGCTGTTGTTGTTAGTCTTTAGATGTAGTGATATGGCTGTTGTTGTTAGTCTTTAGATGTAAGTGATATGGCTGTTGTTGTTAGTCTTTAGATGTAGTGATATAGCTGTTGTTGTTAGTCTTTAGATGTAGTGATATAGCTGTTGTGTTAGTCTTTAGATGTAGTGATATGGCTGTTGTTGTTAGTCTTTAGATGTAGTGATATGGCTGTTGTTGTTAGTCTTTAGATGTAGTGATATAGGCTGTTGTTGTTAGTCTTTAGATGTAGTGATATGGCTGTTGTTGTTAGTCTTTAGATGTAGTGATATAGCTGTTGTTAGTCTTTAGATGTAGTGATATGGCTGTTGTTGTTAGTCTTTAGATGTAGTGATATGGCTGTTGTTGTTAGTCTTTAGATGTAGTGATATAGCTGTTGTTGTTAGTCTTTAGATGTAGTGATATAGCTGTTGTTGTTAGTCTTTAGATGTAGTGATTATAGCTGTTGTTAGTCTTAGATGTAGGATTATGGCCTGTTGTTGTTAGTCTTTAGATGTAGTGGATATAGCTGTTGTTGATAGTCTTAGAATGTAGTGATATAGCTGGTTGTTAGTCTTTAGATGTAGTGATAGTGGCTGTTGTTGTTAGTCTTTAGATGTAGTGATATAGCTGTTGGTTGTCTTAGATGTAGTGATATGCATTGTTAGTCTTGATGTAGTGATATAGCGTGTTGTTAGTCTTTAGATGTAGTGATATAGCTGTTGTTGTTAGTCTTTAGATGTAGTGGATATGGCATGTTGTTGTTAGTCTTTAGATGTAGTGATATAGCTGTTTTGTTGTTAGTCTTTAGATGTAGTGATATGCTGTTGTTGTTAGTCGTTAGATGTAGTGATATAGGCCTGTTTGTTAGTCTTTAGATGTAGTGATATAGCTGTTGTTAGTCTTTAGATGTAGTGATATAGCTGTTGTTGTTAGTCTTTAGATGTAGTGATATGGCTGTTGTTGTTAGTCCTTTAGATGTAGTGATATAGCTGTTGTTTAGTCTTTAGATGTAGTTTGATATAGCTGTTGTTAGTCTTTAGATGTTGTGATATAGCTTGTTGTTAGTCTTTAGATGTAGTGATATGGCTGTTGTTGTTAGTGCTTATGATGTAGTGATATAGGCTGTTGTTAGTCTTTAGATGTAAGTGATATGGCTGTTGTTGTTAGTCTTTAATGTAGTGATATAGCTTGTTGTTAGTCTTTAGATGTAGTGATATAGCATGTTGTTAGTCTTTAGATGTAGTGATATAGCTGTTTGTTAGTCTTTAGATGTAGTGATATGCTGTTGTTTAGTCTTTAGATGTAGTGATATAGGCCTGTTGTTGTTAGTCTTTAGGATGTAGTGATATAGGCTTGTTGTTGTTAGTCTTTAGATGTAGTGATATAGCTGTTGTTGTTAGTCTTTAGATGTAGTGATATAGCTGTTGTTGTTAGTCTTTAGATGTAGTGATATGGCTGTTGTTGTTAGTCTTTAGATGTAGTGATATAGCTGTTGTTGTTAGTCTTAGATGTAGTGATATGCTGTTGTTGTTAGTCTTTAGATGTAGTGATATAGCTGTTGTGTTAGTCTTTAGATGTAGTGATATAGGCTGTTGTTGTTAGTCTTTAGATGTAGTGATATAGCTGTTGTTAGCTAGTCTTTAGATGTAGTGATATAGGCTGTTGTTGTTAGTCTTTAGATGTAGTGATATAGCTGTTGTTAGTCTTTAGATGTAGTGATATAAGGCTGTTGTTGTTAGTCCTTTAGATGTAGTGATATAGGCTGTTGTTGTTAGTCTTTAGATGTAAGTGATATAGCTGTTGTTGTTAGTCTTTAGATGTAGTGATTGGCTGTTGTTGTTAGTCTTTAGATGTAGTGATATAGCTGTTGTTGTTAGTCTTTTAGATGTAGTGATATAGCTGTTGTTAGTCTTTAGATGTAGTGATATGCTGTTGTTGTTAGTCTTTAGATGTAGTGATATAGCTGTTGTTGTTAGTCTTTAGATGTAGTGAATATAGCTGTTGATTGTTAGTCTTTAGATGTAGTGATATAGGCTGTTGTTGTTAGTCTTTAGATGTAGTGATATATGGCTGTTGTTGTTAGTCTTTAGATGTAGTGATATAGGCTGTTGTTAGTCTTTAGATGTAGTGAAATAGCTGTTGTTGTTAGTCTTTAGATGTAGTGATATAGCTGTTGTTAGTCTTTAGATGTAGTGATATGGCTGTTGTTGTAGTCTTTAGATGTAGTGATAGGCTGTTGTTTAGTCTTTAGATGTAGTGATATAGCTGTTGTGGGGGGGGGGGGCGGGTGTTAGTCTTTAAGATGTAGTGATATAGCTGTTGTTGGTTAGTCTTAGATGTAGTGATATATCTGTTGTTGTTAGTCTTTAGATGTAGTGATATGGCTGTTGTTGTTAGTCTTTAGATGGTAGTGATATAGGGCTGTTGTTTGTTAGTCTTTAGATGTAGTGATATAGCCTGTTGTTGGTTAGTCTTTAGATGTAGTGATATAGCTGTTGTTGTTAGTCTTTAGATGTAGTGATATAGCTGTTGTTTAGTCTTTAGATGTAGTGATATAGCTGTTGTTGTTAGTCTTTAGATGTAGTGATAATGGCTGCTTGTTGTTTGAGTCTTTAGATGTAGTGATATGGCTGTTGTGTTAGTCTTTAGATGTAGTGATATAGCTGTTGTTGTTAGTCTTTGATGTATGTGATATAGCTGTTGTTGTTAGTCTTTAGATGTAGTGATATAGCTGTTGTTGTTAGTCTTTTAGATGTAGTGATATATGTGCTGTTTGTAGTCTTTAGATGTAGTGATATAGGCTGTTGTTGTTAGTCTTTAGAATGTAGTGATATGCTGTTGTAGTTTAGTCTTTAGATGTAGTCTCTCGATATAGCTGTTGTTGTTAGTCTTTAGATGTAGTGATATAGCTGTATGTTTTGTTAGTCTTTAGATGTAGTGATATAGCTGTTGTTAGTCTTTAGATGTAGTGATATAGCTGTTTTGTTAGTCTTTAGATGTAGTGATATAGCTGTTGTTAGTCTTTAGATGTAGTGATATGGCTGTTTGTTAGTCTTTAGATGTAGTGATATAGCTGTTGTTGTTAGTCTTTAGATGTAGTGATATAGGCTGGTGTTTTAGTCTTTAGATGTAGTGATATAGCTGTTGTTTAGTCTTTAGATGTAGTGATTATAGGCTGTTGTTAGTCTTTAGATGTAGTGATATGGCTGTTGTTGTTAGTCTTTAGATGTTAGTGATATAGCTGTTGTTGTTAGTCTTTAGATGTAGTGATATGGCTGTTGTTAGTCTTTAGATGTAGTGATATAGCTGTTGTTAGTCTTTAGATGTAGTGATATAGCTGTTGTTGTTAGTCTTTAGATGTAGTGATAATAGCTGTTGTTAGTCTTTAGATGTAGTGATATGGCTGTGTTTGTTGTTAAGTCTTTAGATGTAGTGATATAGGCTGTTGTTGTTTAGTCCTTTAGATGTAGTGATATAGCTGTTGTTGTTTAGTCTGTTAGATGTAGTGATATAGGCTGTTGTTGGTTAGTCTTAGATGTAGTGATAATGGCTGTTGTTGTTAGTCTTTAGATGTAGTGATATAGGCTGTTGTTGTTAGTCTTTAGATGTAGTGATATGGCTGTTGTTGTTAGTCTTTAGATGTAGTGATATGGCTGTTGTTGTTAGTCTTTAGATGTAGTGATATAGCTGTTGTTGTTAGTCTTTAGATGTAGTGATATAGCTGTTGTTAGTCTTTAGATGTAGTGATATAGCTGTTGTTGTTTTTAGTCCTTTAGATGTAGTGATATAAGCTGTTGTTAGTCTTTAGATGTAGTGATATAGCTGTTGTTAGTCTTTAGATGTAGTGATATAAAGCTGTTGTTGTTAGTCTTTAGATGTAGTGATATAGCTGTTGTTAGTCTTTAGATGTAGTGATATAGCTGTTGTTGTTAGTCTTTAGATGTAGTGATATGGCTGTTGTTGTTAGTCTTTAGATGTAGTGATATAGCTGTTTGTTAGTCTTTAGATGTAGTGATATAGCTGTTGTTGTTAAGTCTTTAGATGTAGTTGATATAAACGCTGTTGTTGTTAGTCCTTTAGATGTAGTGATATGGCTGTTGTTGTTGTCTTTAGATGTAGTGATATAGGCTGTTGTTGTTAGTCTTTAGATGTAGTGGATATGCTGTTGTTAGTCTTTAGATGTAGTGATATAGGCTGTTGTGTTAGTCTTTAGATGTAGTTGATATAGCTGTTGATTAGTCTTTAGATGTAGTGATAATGGCTGTTGTTGTTAGTCTTTTTTTTTTAGATGTAAATGTGATATAGCTGTTGTTGTTAGTCTTTAGATGTAGTGATATAGCTGTTGTTGTTAGTCTTTAGATGTAGTGATATAGGCTGTTGTTGTTAGTCTTAGATGTAGTGATATAGCTGTTGTTGTTAGTCTTTAGATGTAGTGATATGGCTGTTGTTGTTAGTCTTTAGATGTTAGATTGATATGCTGTTGTTGTTAGTCTTTAGAATGTAGTGATATAGCTGTTTGTTGTTAGTCTTTAGATGTAGTGATATAGCTGTTGTTAGTCTTTAGATGTAGTGATATGGCTGTTGTTGTTAGTCTTTAGATGTAGTGATATAGCTGTTGTATGTTAGTCTTTAGATGTAGTGATATGGCTGTTGTTGTTAGTCTTTAGATGTAGTGATATAGCTGTTGTTGTAGTCTTTAGATGTAAGTGATATAGGCTGTTGTTGTAGTCTTTAGATGTAGTGATATAGGCTGTTGTTTTTAGTCTTTAGATTGTAGTGATATAGCTGTTGTTGTTAGTCTTTAGATGTAGTGATATAGCTGTTGTTGTTTTAGTCCCTTTAGATGTAGTGATATAGCTGTTGTTGTTAGTCTTAGATGTAGTGATAAGCTGTTGTTGTTAGTCATTTAGATGTAGTGATATAGCTGTTGTTGTTAGTCTTTAGATGTAGTGATATAGCTGTTGTTGTTAGTCTTTTAGATGTAGTGATAATGCTGTTGTTGTTAGTCTTTAGATGTAGTGATATGGCTGTTGTTGTTAGTCTTTAGATGTAGTGATATCTGGGCTGTTGTTGTTAGTCTTTAGATGTAGTGATATAGCTGTTGTTAGTCTTTAGATGTAGTGATATGGCTGTTGTTGTTAGTCTTTAGATGTAGTGATATAGCTGTGTTAGTCTTTAGATGTAGTGATATAGCTGTTGTTAGTTAGTCTTTAGATGTAGTGATATGGCTGTTGTTAGTCTTTAGATGTAGTGATATAGCTGTTGTTAGTCTTTAGATGTAGTGATATAGCTGTTGTTGTTAGTCTTTAGATGTAGTGATATAGCTGTTGTTAGTCTTTAGATGTAGTGATATAGCTGTTGTTGTTAGTCCTTTAGATGTAGTGATATAGCTGTTGTTAGTCTTTAGATGTAGTGATATAGCTGTTGTTGTTAGTCTTTAGATGTAGTGATATGCTGTTGTTGTTAGTCTTTAGATGTAGTGATATAGCTGTTGTTAGTCTTTAGATGTATTGATATTGCTGTTGTTGTTAGTCTTTAGATGTAGTGATATGGCTGTTTGTTGTTAGTCTTTAGATGTAGTGATATAGCTGTTGTTAGTCTTTAGAAGTAGTGATATAGCTGTTGTTGTTAGTCTTTAGATGTAGTGATATGGCTTGTTGTTGTTAGTCCTTTAGATGTAGTGATATGGCTGTTGTTGTTAGTCTTTAGATGTAGTGATATGGCTGTTGTTGTTAGTCTTTAGATGTATGATGATAGCTGTTGTGTTAAGTCTTTAGATGTAGTGATATAGCTGTTGTTAGTCTTTAGATGTAGTGATATACTGTTGTTAGTCTTTAGATGTAGTGATATAGGCTGTTGTTGTTAGTCTTTAGATGTAAAAAGTGATATAGCTGTTGTTGTTAGTCTTTAGATGTAGTGATATAAGCTGTTGTTGTTAGTCTTTAGATGTAGTGATATAGCTGTTGTTAGTCTTTAGATGTAGTGATATGCGTTGTTGTTAGTCTTTAGATGTAGTGATATAGCTGTTGTTAGTTTAGTCTTTAGATGTAGTGATATAGCTGTGTTGTTTGTTAGTCTTTAGATGTAGTGATATAGCTGTTGTTGTTAGTCTTTAGATGTAGTGATATAGCTGTTGTTAGTTCTTTAGATGTAGTGATATAGCTTGTTGTTAGTTCTTTAAGATGTAGTGATATAGCTGTTGTTAGTCTTTAGATGTAGTGATATAGCTGTTGTTGTGTAGTCTTTAGATGTATGATATAGCTGTTGTTGTAGTCTTTAGATGTAGTGATATAGCTGTTGTTTGTTAGTCTTAAGATGTAGTGGATATAGCTGTTGTTGTTAGTCTTTAGATAACTTGTAGTGATATGGCTGTTGTTGTTAGTCTTTAGATGTAGTGATATAGGCTGTTGTTAGTCCTTTAGATGTAGTGATATGGCTGTTGTTTAGTCTTTAGATGTAAGTGATATGGCTGTTGTTGTTAGTCTTTAGATTGTTAGTGATATAGCTGTTGTTAGTCTTTAGATGTAGTGATATGGCTGTTGTTAGTCTTTAGATGTAGTGATATAGCTGTTGTTTGTTAGTCTTTAGATTAGTGATATAGCTGTTTGTTGTTTAAGTCCTTTAGATGTAGTGATATAGCTGTTGTTAGTCTTTAGATGTAGTGATATAGCTGTTGTTGTTAGTCTTTAGATTAGTAGTGATATAGCTGTTGTTGTTAGTCTTTAGATGGTAGTGATATAGCTGTTGTTGTTAGTCTTTAGATGTAGTGATATAGCTGTTGTTGTTAGTCTTTAGATGTAGTGATATAGCGTTGTTGTTAGTCCTTTAGATGTAGTGATAAAGGCTGTTGTTAGTTAGTCTTTAGATGTAGTGATAGCTGTTGTTAGTCCCCTTTAGATGTAGTGATATAGCTGTTGTTAGTTTTAGATGTAGTGATATAGCTGTTGTTAGTCTTTAGATGTAGTGATATAGCTGTTGTTTGTTAGTCTTTAGATGTAGTGATATAGCTGTTGTTGTTTAGTCTTTAGATGTAGTGATAGGCTGTTGTTGTTAGTCTTTAGATGTAGTGATATAGCTTGTTTTGTTTTAGTTAGTCTTTAGATGTAGTGATATATCTGTTGTTGTTAGTCTTTAGATGTAGTGATATAGGCTGTTGTTAGTCTTTAGATGTAGTGATATGGGCTGTTGTTGTTAGTCCTTTAGATGTAGTGATATGGCTGTTGTTGTTTAGTCTTTAGATGTAGTGATTATAGCTGTTGTTGTTAGTCTTTAGATGTAGTGATATAGCTGTTGTTGTTAGTCTTTAGATGTAGTGATATAGCTGTTGTTGTTAGTCCTTTAGATGTAGTGATATGGCTGTTGTTGTTAGTCTTTAGATGTAGTGATATAGCTGTTGTTGTTAGTCTTTTAGATGTAGTGATATGGCTGTTGTTGTTAGTCTTTAGATGTAGTGATATGGCTGTTGTTGTTGTTAGTCTTTAGATGTAGTGATATAGCTGTTGTTAGTCCTTTAGATGTAGTGATATGGCTGTTGTTGTTAAGTCTTTAGATGTAGTGATATAGGCTGTTGTTGTTAGTCTTTAGATGTAGTGATATGGCTGTTGTTGTTAGTCTTTAGATGTACGTGATATGGCTGTTGTTGTTTAGTCTTTAGATGTAGTGATATAGGCTGTTGTTAGTTAGCTTTAGATGTAGTGATATGGCTGTTGTTGGTTAGTCTTTAGATGTAGTGATATAGCTGTTGTTGTTTAGTCCTTTAGATGTAGTGATATAGATGGGCTGTTGTTAGTCTTTAGATGTAGTGATATAAGCTGTTTGTTGTTAGTCTTTAGATGTAGTGAGATATGGCTGTTGTTGTTAGTCTTTAGATGTAGTGATATAGGCTGTTGTTGTTAGTCTTTAGATGTAGTGATATAGCTGTTGTTGTTAGTCTTTAGATGTAGTGATATAGGCTGTTGTTGTTAGTCTTTAGATGTAGTGATATGGCTGTTGTTAGTCTTTAGATGTAGTGATATGGCTGTTGTTGTTAGTCTTTAGATGTAGTGATATAGGGCTGTTGTTGTAGTCTTTAGATGTAGTGATATAGCTGTTGTTGTTAGTCTTTAGATGTAGTGATATGGCTGTTGTTGTTAGTCTTTAGATGTAGTGATAGCTGTTGTTGTTAGTCTTTAGATGTAGTGATATAGCTGTTGTTAGTCTTTAGATGTAGTGATATAGCTGTTGTTAGTGCTTTAGATGTAGTGATATAGCTGTTGTTGTTAGTCTTTAGATGTAGTGATAATGGCTGTTGTTGTTAGTCTTTAGATGTAGTGATATGGGCTGTTGTTTGTTAGTCCTTTAGATGTAGTGATATGCTGTTGTTAGTCTTTAGATGTAGTGATATAGCTGTTTGTTAGTCTTTAGATGTAGTGATATAGCTGTTGTTGTTAGTCTTTAGATGTAGTGATATAGCTGTTTGTGTTAGTCTTTAGATGTAGTGATATGGCTGTTGTTAGTCTTTAGATGTAGTGATATAGCTGTTGTTAGTCTTTAGATGTAGTGATATAGCTGTTGTTGTTAGTCTTTAGATGTAGTGATATTAGCTGTTGTTGTTAGTCTTTAGATGTAGTGATATAGCTGTGTTGTTAGTCTTTAGATGTAGTGATATAGGCTGTTGTTTGTTAGTCTTTAGATGTAGTGATATGGCTGTTGTTGTTAGTCTTTAGATTAAGTAGTGAATATATTAGGCTGTTGTTGTAGTCTTTAGATGTAGTGATATGCTGTTGTTGTTAGTCTTTAGATGTAGTGATATAGCTGTTGTTTGTTAGTCTTTAGATGTAGTGATATGGCTGTTGTTTGTGTAGTCTTTAGATGTAGTTGATATAGCTGTTGTTGTTAGTCTTTAGATGTAGTGATATAGCTGTTGTTAGTCTTTAGATGTAGTGATATGGCTGTTGTTGTTTCGTCTTTAGATGTAGTGATATGGCTGTTGTTGTTAGTCTTTAGATGTAGTGATATATGGACTGTTGTTGTTAGTCTTTAGATGTAGTGATATAGGGCTGTTGTTGTTAGTCTTTAGATGTAGTGATATAGCTGTTGTTGTTAGTCTTTAGATGTAGTTGATATAGCTGTTGTTGTTAGTCTTTAGATGTAGTGATATATGCTGTTGTTGTTAGTCCCCCCCCCCCCCCCCCCCCCCCCCCCCCCCCCCCCCCCCCCCCCCCCCCCCCCCCCCCCCCCCCCCCCCCCCTTTAGATGTAGTGATATAAGGCTGTTGTTAGTTAGTCTTTAGATGTAGTGATATGGCTTGTTGTTGTTAGTCTTTAGATGTAGTGATATAAGCTGTTGTTGTTAGTCTTTTGATGTAGTGATATAGCTGTTGTTGTGAGTCTTTAGATGTAGTGATATGCTGTTGTTGTTAGTCTTTAGATGTAGTGATATAGCTGTTGTTGTTAGTCTTTAGATGTAGTGATATAGCTGTTGTTAGTCTTTAGATGTAGTGATATAGGCTGTTGTTGTTATCTTTAGATGTAGTGATATAGGCTGTTGTTGTTAGTCTTTAGATGTAGTGATATGGCTGTTGTTGTTTTAGTCATTAGATGTAGTGATATAGCTGTTGTTAGTCTTTAGATGTAGTGATATGGCTGTTGTTGTTAGTCTTTAGAATGTAGTGAATATAGCTGTTGTTAGTCTTTAGATGTAGTGATATGTCTGTTGTTGTTAGTCTTTAGATGTAGTGATATATGCTGTTGTTGTAGTCTTTAGATGTAGTGATATAGGCTGTTGTTTGTAGTCTTTAGTGTAGTGGATATAGCTGTTGTTAGTCTTTAGATGTAGTGATATGGCTGTTGTTGTTAGTCTTTAGATGTAGTGATATGCTGTTGTTGTTAGTCTTTAGATGTAGTGATATGGCTGTTGTTAGTCTTTAGATGTAGTGATAATAGGCTGTTGTTGTTAGTCTTTAGATGTAGTTGATATAGCTGTTGTTGGTTTAGTCTTTAGATGTAGTGATATAGCTGTTGTTTTGTTAGTCTTTAGATGTAGTGATATGGCTGTTGTTGTTAGTCTTTAGATGTAGTGATATAGCTGTTGTTGTTAGTTCTTTAGGATGTAGTTTGATATGGCTGTTGTTGTTAGTCTTTAGATTAGTGATATAGCTGTTGTTAGTCTTTAGATGTAGTGATATAGCTGTTGTTGTTAGTCTTTAGATGTAGTGATATAGCTGTTGTTAGTCTTTAGAATGTAGTGATATAGCTGTTGTTAGTCTTTAGATGTAGTGTGCTATATAGCTGTTGTTGTTAGTCTTTAGATGTAGTGATATAGCTGTTGTTAGTCTTTAGATGTAGTGAATATAGCTGTTGTTAGTCTTTAGATGTAGTGATATAGCTGTTTGTTTAGTCTTTAGATGTAGTTGATATAGCTGTTGTTGTTAGTCTTTAGATGTAGTGATATAGCTGTTGTTGTTAGTCTTTAGATGTAGTGATATAGCTGTTGTTTGTTTTTTTTTAAAAGTCCACCCCACTTTAGATGTAGTGATATATAGCTGTTGTTGTTAGTCTTTAGATGTAGTGATATGGCTGTTGTTTGTTAGTCTTTAGATGTAGTGATATAAGCTGTTGTTAAGTCTTTAGATTGTAGTGATATAGCTGTTGTTTTTGTTAGTCTTTAAGATGTAGTGATATGGCTGTTGTTGTTAGTCTTTTTTAGATGTAGTGATATAAGCTGTTGTTAGTCTTTAGATGTAGTGATATATCTGTTGTTGTTAGTCTTTAGATGTAGTGATATAGCTGTTGTTGTTAGTCTTTAGATGTAGTGATATGGCTGTTGTTGTTATAGTCTTTAGATGTAGTGAATTTATAGCTGTTGTTGTTAGTCTTTAGATGTAGTGATATAGCGTTGTTGTTAGTCTTAGATGTAGTGACATAGCTGTTGTTGTTAGTCTTTAGATGTAGTGATATAGCTGTTGTTGTTAGTCTTTAGATGTAGTGATATGGCTGTTGTTGTTAGTCTTTAGATGTAGTGATATAGCTGTTTGTGTTAGTCTTTAGATGTATGATATGGCTGTTTGTTGTTAGTCTTTAGATGTAGTGATATGGCTGTTGTTGTAGTTATTTCTTTAGATGTAGTGATATGGCTGTTGTTGTTAGTCTTTAGATGTAGTGATATAGCTTGTTGTTAGTCTTAGATGTAGTGATATAGGCTGTTGTTGTTAGTCTTTAGATTTAGTGATATGGCTGTTGTTGTTAGTCTTTAGATGTTAGTGATATATGGCTGTTGTTGTTAGTCTTTAGATGTAGTGATATGCTGTTGTTGTTAGTCCCTTTAGATGTAGTGATATGGCTGTTGTTGGTAGTCCATTGTAGATGTAGTGATATAGCAGTTTGTTTTTGTTTTTGTTAGTCTTTAGATGTAGTGATATAGCTGTTGTTGTTAGTCTTTAGATGTAGTGATATGGCTGTTGTTTCGTTAGTCTTTAGAGATGTAGTGATATAGGCTGTGTTGTTAGTCTTTAGATGTAGTGATATGTTTTTTGTTGCTGTTGTTGTTAGTCTTTAGATGTAGTGATATGGCTGTTGTTGTTAGTCTTTAGATGTAGTTGAAGTATGGCTGTTGTTGTTAGTCTTTAGATGTAGTGGATATGGCTGTTGTTGTTAGTCTTAGATGTAGTACGATATGGCTGTTAAGTTTGTTAGTCTTTAGATGTAGTGATAAGGCTTGTTGTTGTTAGTCTTTAGATGTAGTGAATATGGCTGTTGTTAGTTATCTTGATAGATGTAGTTAGTGATATGGCTGTTGTTGTTAGTCTTTAGATGTATGATATGGCTGTTGTTTGTTAGTCTTTAAGATGTAGTGATATAGCTGTTTGTTAGTCTTTAGATGTAGTGATATAGGCTGTTGTTGTTTAGTCTTTAGATGTAGTATTGATATGCTGTTGTTGTTAGTCTTTAGATGTAGTGATATAGTGTTGTTAGTCTTTAGATGTAGTGATATAGCTGTTGTTAGTCTTTAGATGTAGTGATATACTGTTGTTGTTTAGTCTTTAGATGTAGTGATATCGCTGTTGTTGTAGTCTTTAGATGTAGTGATATAGCTGTTGTTTGGTAGTCTTTAGATGTAAGTTGATATAGCTGTTGTTGTTAGTCCCTTTTAGATGTAGTGATATAGCTGTTGTTGTTAGTCTTTAGATGTAGTGATATAGCTGTTGTTAGTCTTTAGATGTAGTGATATATCTGTTGTTGTAGTCTTTAGATGTAGTGATATGGCTGTTGTTGTTATCTTAGATGTAGTGATATAGCTGTTGTTGTCCTAGTCCTTAGATTGTAGTGAGATAGCTGTTGTTAGTCCTTTAGATTAGTGATATAGCTGTTGTTGTTATCTTTAGATGTAGTGATTTATAGCTGTTGTTGTAGTCTTTAGATGTAGTGATATAGCTGTGTTAGTCTTTAGATGTAGTGATATGCTGTTTTTATTTTTGTTGTTTAGTCTTTAGATGTAGTGATTTTAATAGCTGTTGTTAGTCTTTAGATTAGTGATATAGCTGTTGTTAGTCTTTAGATGTAGTGATATAGCTGTTGTTGTTTAGTCTTTAGATGTAGTGATATAGGCTGTTGTTGTTAGTCTTTATGATAGGATCATTAGAATGATATGGCTGTTGTTAGTCTTTAAAGATGTAGTGATATAGGCACCCCTGTTGTTGTTAGTCTTTAGATGTAAGTGATATGGCTGTTGTTTGTTAGTCTTTAATGTAGTGATATAGCTGTTGTTAGTCCCCTTTAAGATGTAGTGATATTGGCTGTTGTTGGTTAGTCTTTAGATGTAGTGATCTATAGCTGTTGTTGTTAGTCTTTAGATGTAGTGATATGGCTGTTGTTGTTAGTCTTTAGATGTAGTGATATAGCTGTTGTTGTTGTTAGTCTTGCTTTAGATGTAGTGATATGGCTGTTGTTGTTAGTCTTTAGATGTAGTGATAAATGGCTGTTTTTTTGTTAGTCTTAGATGTAGTGATATAGCAGGGGGGGGCTGTTGTTGTTAGTCTTTAAGATGTAGTGATCATGGCTGTTGTTAGTCTTTAGATGTAGTGATATGGGCTGTTGTTGTTCAGTCTTTAGATGTAGTGATATATGCTGTTGTTGTTAGTCTTTAGATGTAGTGATATGGCAGATGTGTTCGTTTTAGTCTTTAGATGTAGTGATATAGCTGTTGTTGTTAGTCCTTTAGATGTAGTGATATGGCTGTTGTTGTTAGTCTTTGTAGATGTAGTTGAGATATGGCTGTTTGTTGTTAGTCTTTAGATGTAGTGATATAGCTTAGTTGTTGTTAGTCTTATAGATGTAGTGATATAGCTGTTGTTGTTAGTCTTTAGATGTAGTGATATAGGCTGTTGTTGTTAGTCTTTAGATGTCAAGTGATATAAGCTTGTTGTGTAGTCTTAGTGTAGTGATATAGCTGTATGTTTGTTAGTCTTTAGATGTAGTGATAAATGCCGATGTTGTTGTTAGTCTTTAGATGTAGTGATATGGCTGATGTAGTCTTTAGATGTAGTGATATAAGCTGTTGTTGTTAGTCTTTAGATGTAGTGATATAGCTGTTTTGTTAGTCTTTAGATGTAGTGATATAGCTGTTGTTGTTAGTCTTTAGATGTAGTTCGTGATATGCTGTTTGTTTAGTCTTTAGATGTAGTGATATTAGGCGGTGTTTGTTAGTCTTAGATGTAGTGATATTAGCTAGTGTTGTTATCTTTAGATGTAGGTGATATATGGCTGTTGTTTGTTAGTCTTTAGATGTAGTGATATAGGGCTGTATGTTGTCTTTAGATGTAGTGATATAGCTGTTGTTTGTTAGTCTTCCTTTAGATGTAGTGATATAGCTGTTGTTGTTAGTCTTTAGATGTTAGTGTTATATAGCTGTTGTTGTTAGTCTTTAGATGTAGTGATATAGCTGTTGTTGTTAGTCTTTAGATGTAGTGATATTAGCTGTTTTTGTTAGTCTTTAGATATCGTAGTGATATAGCTGTTGTTGTTAGTCTTTAAGATGTAGTGATTAAATAGGCTGTTGTTTGTTAGTCTTAGATGTAGTGATATAGCTGTTGTTATCTTTAGATGTAGTGATATAGCGTGTTTTAGTTGCAGTCTTTAGATGTAGTGATAGATAGCTGTTGTTGTTAGTCTTTAGATGTAGGATATAGCTGTTGTTGTTAGTCTTTAGATGTAGTGGATATGGCTGTTGTTGTAGTCTTTAGATGTAGTGATAAAGGCTGTTGTTGTTAGTCTTTAGATGTAGTGATATAGCTGTTGTTGTTAGTCTTTAGATTTGTAAGTGATATAGCTGTTGTTGTTAGTCTTTAGATGTAGTGATATAGAATTCTGTTGTTTGTTAGTCTCTTAGATGTAGTGATATAGCTGTTGTTAGTCTTTAGATGTAGTGATATAGCTGTTGTTGTAGTCTTTAGATGTAGTGATATAGCTGTTGTGTTAGACCCCCCCCCCCCCCCCCCTCTTTAGATGTAGTGTTATAAAGCTGTTGTTGTTAGTCTTTAGATGTAGTGATATATCTGTTGTTTGTTAGTCTTTAGATGTAGTGATATAGCTGTTGTTTGTTAGTCCTTAGATGTAGTGATAAAGCTGTTGTTGTTTTTAGTCTTTAGATGTAGTGATTAAATAGCTGTGTTGTAGTCTTTAGATGTAGTGATATAGCTGTTGTGTTAGTCTTTAGATGTAGAATGATATAGCTGTTGTTGTTAGTCTTTAGATGTAGTGATATAGCTGTTGTTGTTAGTCTTTAGATGTAGTGATATAGCTGTTGTTGTTAGTCTTTATGTAGTGATAAGGGGAATGTTGTTGTAGTCTTTAGATGTAGTGATATAGCTGTTGTTGTTAGTCTTTAGATGTAGTGATATAGGTGTTGTTAGACTTTAGATGTAGTGATATAGCTGTTGTTGTTTAGTCTTTAGATATATGATATAGCTGTTGTTGTTAGTCCCCTTTAATGTAGTGATATAGCTGTTGTTGTTAGTCTTTAGATGTAGTGATCTATAGGCTGTTGTTGTTAGTCTTTAGATGTAGTGATATAGCTGTTGTTGTTAGTCTTTAGATGTAGTGAGTATAGCAGTGTTGTTAGTCTTTAGATATAGTGATATAAAGCTGTTTTGTTAGTCCTTTAGATGTAGTGATATAGAGCGCTGTTGTAGTCTTTAGATGTAGGAGGTGATATGGCTGTTGTTGTTAGTCTTAGATGTATTGATATAGCTGTTGTTAGTCTTTAGATGTAGTGGATATAGCTGTTGTTTAGTCTTTGAGATGTTAGTGATATGGCTGTTGTTGTTAGTCTTTAGATGTAGTGATATAGGGCTGTTGTTGTTAGTCTTTAGATGTAGTGATA
>CM062486.1:49222730-49307730 GCA_031479575.1 Coregonus ussuriensis
GTTGTTAGTCCACCCTTTTAGATGTAGTGATATGGCTGTTGTTGTTTTCAGTCTTTAGATGTAGTGATAAATAGCTGTTGTTGTTAGTCTTTAGATGTAGTGATATGGCTGTTGTTGTTTAGTCTTTAGATGTAGTGATACAGGCTATTGTTGTTAGTCTTTAGATGTAGTGATATAGCTGTTGTTAGTCTTTAAGATGTATGATATGGCAGTGTTGTTGTTAGTCTTTAGATGTAGTGTTGATATAGCTGTTGTTTGTTAGTCTTTAGAAGATGTAGTGATATAGCTGTTGTTGTTAGTCATTTAGATGTAGTGTAATATGATATGCTGTTGTTAGTAAGTTCTTTAGATGTAGTGATATGCATGTTGTGTTTGGAAGTCTTTAGATGTAGTGATATAGCTGTTGTTATTGTTTAGTCTTTAGATGTTGTGTTAGTTGATATAGCTGTTGTTGTTAGTCTTTAGATGTAGTGATATAGCTGTTGTTGTATAGTCTTTAGATGTAGGTCTGATATGGCTGTTGTTTGTTAGTCTTTAGATGTAGTGATATAGCTGTTGTTATTGTTAAGTCTTTAGATGTATGGATATAGCTTGTTGTTAGTCTTTAGATGTAGTGATATAAGCTGTTGTTGTAGTCTTTAAAGATGTAGTGAGATATGGCTGTATGTTGTTTGTGTAGTCTTTAGATGTTAGTGATATGGCTGTTGTTGTTAGTCCCTTAGATGTAGTGATATGGCTGTTGTTGTTAGTCTTTAGATGTAGTGATAATTGTTGTTTAGTCTTTAGAGTAGTGATATAGCTGTAGTGTTAGTCTTTAGATGTAGTGATATGGCTGTTGTTGTTAGTCTTTAGAATGTATGATATAGCTGTTTGTTGTTTTAGTCTTTAGATGTAGTGATATGGCTGTTGTTCTGTTAGTCTTAGATGTAGTGATATGGCTGTTGTTGTTGTTAGTCTTTAGATGTAGTGATATGGCTTTTTGTTGTTATGCCTTTAGATGTAGGTGATATGCTGTTGTTGTTATTTAGTCTTTTTAGATGTAGTGATATGGCTGTTGTTGTTAGTAGGTCTTTAGATGTAGTGATATGGCAGCTTGTTGTTAGTCTTTAGATGTAGTGATATAGCTGTGTTGTTAGTCTTTAGAGTAGTGATATAGGCTGTTGTTAGTCTTTAGATGTAGTGATATAGCTGTTGTTGTTAAGTCTTTAATGTAGTTGATTATAGTGCTGTTGTTGTTTTAGTCTTTAGATGTAGTGAAATATGGCTGTTGTTGTTAGTCTTTAGATGTAGTGATATGGCTGTTGTTAGTCTTTAGATGTAGTGGATATGGCTGTTGTTGTTTTAGTCTTTAGATGTAGTGATATAGGCTGTTGTTGTTAGTCTTTAGAATGTATGTGATATAGCTGTTGTTAGTAGGTCTTTAGATGTTAGTTATAAGCATGGCTGTTGGATGTTAGTCTTTAGATGTAGTGATATAGCTGTTGTTGTTTTATAGTCTTTAGGATGTAAGTGATATAGCTGTTTGTTAGTTGGTCTTTTAGATGTAGTTGATAACTTGTATAGCTGTTGTTGTTAGTCTTTAGATGTAGTGATATTAGGCTGTTGTTTGTAGTCCTTTAGATGTTTTAGTGATATATGCTGTTTTGTTAGTCTTTAGATGTAATGATATAGCTGTTGTTGTTTTAGTCTTTAGATGTGTTGTTAGTCTTTAGAAATAAAAGTGAAAAGCTGTTGTTTGTTAGTCTTTAGATGTAGTGATATAGCTGTTGTAGTCTTTAGATGTAGTGATTATAGCTGTTGTTGTTAGTCTTTAGATGTATGATATAGCTGTTGTTGTTAGTCTTTAGATGTAGTGATATGGCTGTTGTTAGTCTTTAGATGTAGTGATATAGCTGTTGTTAGAGTCTTTAGATGTAGTGATATAGCTGTTGTTGTTTGAGTCTTTAGATGTAGTGATTATAGGCTGTTGTTGTTAGTCTTTAGATGTAGTGATATAGCTGTTGTTGTTATATGTCTTTAGATGTAGTGATATGGCTGTTGTTGTTAGTCTCTAGATTTAGTAGGATCGATAAAGCTGTTTGTTAGTTCTTTAGATGTAGATTGTAGATATGGCTGTTGTTGTTAGTCTTTAGATGTAGTGATATGGCTGTTGTTGTTAGTCTTTAGATGTATGATATAGCTGTTGTTGTTAGTCTTTAGATGTAGTGATATAGCTGTTGTTTAGTCCTTTAGATGTAGTGATATAGCTGTTGTTGTTTTAGTCTTTTTAGATTAGTGATATAGGCTGTTGTTTGTTATAGTCTTTAGATGTAGTGATATAGCTGTTGTTAGTCTTTAGATGTAAGTGAAAAAGCTGTTGTTGTTATACAGTCTTTTGAGATTTATGTAGTGATATGGCTGTTAGTCTGTAATCTAGTGAAAAAAGCAGTTTAGTCTTATGGTATTAGTGATATGGCTGTTGTTGTTAGTCTTTTCAGATGTAGTGATTTATAGCTGTTAGTTAGTCTTTAGATGTAGTGATATAGCTGTTGTTGTTAGTCTTTAGATGTAGTGATATAGGGCAGATGTTGTTAGTCTTTAGATGTAGTAATATGCCGCTGTTGTTGTTAGTCTTAGATGTAGTGATATTATCTGTTGTTGTTAGTCTTTAGATGTAAAAAAAAAAAAAGTGATCTAGCTGTTGTTGTTAGTCTTTAGATGTAGTGATAAAGGCTGTTGTTTAGTTAAATCTTTAGATGTAGTGATATATGCTGTTGTTTGTTAGTCTTTAGATGTAGTGGATATAGCCAGATGTTGTTGGTTAGTCTTTAGATGTAGTGATAAAATAGCTGTTGTTGTTATTCGTCTTTAGATGTAGTGATAATAGCTGTTGTTGTTAGAGTCTTTAGATGTAGTGATATGGAGCTGTTGTATTTTTTTGTTAGTCTTTAGATGTAGTGATATGGCTGTTTGTTAGTCTTTAGATGTAGTGAGTATAGCTGTTGTTGTTGCATCTTTAGATGTAGTGATATAGGCTGTTTTGTTAGTCTTTAGAATGTAGTGATATAGCTGTTGTTAGTCTTTATAGATGTAGTGATATGGCTTTGTTGTTTGTTTGAGTCTTTAGATGTAGTGATATGCGTTGAGTTGTTAGTCTTTAGATGTAGTGATATGCTGTTATGTTGTTAGTCTTTAGATTTGCAGTGATATTTTATAGCTGTTGTTAGTCTTTAGATGTAGTTGATATCGGGCTGTTGTTAGTTAGTCTTTAGATGTATAGTGATATGGCTGTTGTTGTTATATTAGTCTTTAGATGTAGTGATATGGCTGTTGTTGTTAGTCTTTAGATGTAGTGATTATGGCTGTTGTTGTTAGTCTTTAGATGTAGTGATATATGGCTTTGTTGTTAGTCTTTAGAGTAGTGATATAGCTGTTGTTAGTCTTTAGATGTAGTGATATGCTGTTGTTGTTAGTCTTTAGATGTAGTGATATAGCTGTTGTTGTAGTCTTTTCTTTAGATTGTAGTGATATAGCTGTTATGTTGTCTTTAGATGTAAGTGATATAGCTGTTGTTGTTAGTCTTTAGATGTAGTGATAGTCGATTTTGCTTTTGTTGTTAGTTTT
Organism: Coregonus ussuriensis; assembly: GCA_031479575.1. Classification (NCBI taxonomy): domain Eukaryota; kingdom Metazoa; phylum Chordata; class Actinopteri; order Salmoniformes; family Salmonidae; genus Coregonus; species Coregonus ussuriensis. The sequence continues at coordinate 49,226,334 of CM062486.1, forward strand.
TTTCCCTTTAGATGTAGTGATATAGGCTGTTGTTGTTAGTCTTTAGATGTAGTGATATTAGCTGTTTTGTTGTTAGTCTTTAGATGTAGGCTGCGATATGCAGTTGTTGTTAGTCTTTAGATGTAGTGAATTTATAGGCTGTTGTTGTAGTCCCTTTAGATGTAGTGATATAGCTGTTGTTGTAGTCTTTAGATGTAGTGATATAGCCTTTGTTGTTAGTCTTTAGATGATAGAGATATAGCTGTTGTTGATTAGATGTAGTTGATATGGTCTTTAGATCTTTCGTAGTGATATAGCTGTTGTTGTTTAGTCTTTAGATGTAGTGATATAGCTGTAATGTTTTTTTTTTTGTTGTTTTAGTTCTTTAGCTGTATGTAGTTATGTATAGATGGCTGTTTTGTTGTTTAGTCTTTAGATGTTAGTGATATAGGCTGTTGTTGTTAGTCTTTAGATGTAGTGATATGGCTGTTGTTAGTCTTTAGATGTAGTGATATAGGCTGTTTAGTTGTTAATCTTTAGATGTAGTGATATGCTGTTTGTTTTGTTAGTCTTTAGATGTAGTGATATAGCTGTTGTTGTTAGTCTTTAGATGTAGTGATATGGCATGTTGTTAGTCTTTAGATGTAGTATATAGCTGTGTTGTTAGTCTTTAGATGTAGTGATATATCTGTTTGTTAGTCTTTAGATGTAGTGATATATGGCTGTTTTAGTCTTTAGATGTTTGTGCATATGCTGTTGTTGTTAAAAGTCTTTAGATGTAGTGATATAGACTGTTGTTGTTAGTTATACTTTAGATGTAGTGATATTAGCTGTTGTTGTTGTTAGTCTTAGATGTAGTAGTGATATGATGGCTGTGTTTTGTTAGTCTTTAGATGTAGTGATATGGCATGTTTTTGTTGTTAGTCTTTAGATGTAGTGATAATGGCTGTTGTTGTTAGTCCTTTAGATGTAGTGATATAGCTGTTGTTGTTAGTTAGTCTTTGTAGATGTAGTGATATAGCTGTTGTTATTAGTCTTTAGATATGTAGTGATAATGGCTGTTGTTGTTAGTCTTTAGGATGTAGTTGATATAGCTGTGTTGAGTTAGTCTTTAGATGTAGTGATATAGCTGTTTGTTACGTTATTAGTCTTTTATTTTTTATTTTATAAAGTTTGGGGATGTAGTGTGATGGATAGAGCTGTTGTTTGTTAGTCTTTAAATGTAGAGATATGTGTAGTCTTTAGATATAGGGAATGGCTGTTGTTTGTTAAGTCTTTAGATGTAGTGATAAGCTGTTGTTTTGTTAGTCTTTAGATGTAGTGATATAGCTGTTGTTAGTCTTTAGATGTAGTGATATGGCTGTTGTTGTTAGTCTTTAGATGTAGTGATATAAGGCTGTTTTGTTGTTAGTCTTTAGTTTAGAGTGTAGTGATATGGCTGTTGTTGTTAGTCTTTAGATGTAGTGATATAGCTGTTGTTGTTAGTCTTGTAGATGTAGTGATATAGCTGTTGTTATGTCTTTAGATGTAGTGATATAGCTGTTGTTAGTACTTTTAGATGTAGTGATATGCTTTGTTGTTAGTCTTTAGATGTAGTGATATAGCTGTTTTGTTAGTCTTTAGATGTAGTGTTATGGCTGTTGTTGTTAGTTTTAGATGTAGTGATATTTCTGTTGTTGTTAGTCTTTAAGAGTAGTGATATAGCTGTTGTTAGTCTTTAGATGTAGTGATATAGGCTGTTGGTTGTTAGTCTTTAGATGTAGTGATATAGCTTGTTGTTAGTCTTTAGATTGTAGTGATATAGCTGTTGTTAGTCTATTAGATGTAGTGATATTGCTGTTGTGGTAGTCATTTAGATGTAGTGATATGGCTGTTGTTGTTAGTCTTTAGATGTAGTGATTGTTAAAGCTAGCTGTTGTTAGTCTTTTTAGATGTATGATATGGCTGTTGTTAGTCTTTAGATGTAGTGATATAGCTGTTGTTGTTTTAGTCTTTAGATGTAGTGAAATAGCTGTTCTTTGTTAGTCTTTAGATGTAGTGATATGCTGTTGTTGTTAGTCTTTAGATGTATTGTTATATGCTGTTGTTGTTAGTCTTTATAGATGTAGTAAGATATGGCTGTTGTTTGTTAGTCTTTAGATGTAGTGTGATATGGCTTTGTTGTTGTTAGTCTTTAGATGTAGTGATATGGCTGTTGTGTTTTTTCTTAATATTAGAATTGTTTTTGTAAGTCTTTATAGATCTTGTAGTGATATGGCTGTTGTTGTTAGTCTTTAGATTTTTTTTTTTTTAGGGGGGGGTAGTGATATAGCTGTTGTTCGTTAGTCTTTTTTAGATGTAGTGATATGGCTTGTGTTTTGTTTTAGTCTTTAGATTTTTTTTGTAGTGATATGGCTGTTGTTGTTAGTTAGTCCTTATAGATGTTTTGTAGTGATATCTGGGCTGTTGTTGTTAGTCTTTAGAGGTAATAGTGATATAGCTGTTGTTGTTAGTCTTTAGATATGTAGTGATATGCTGCTTGTTGTGGTAGTCTTTAGATGTAGTGATAATAGACTGTTGTTAGTCTTTAGCATGTAGTGATATAGCTGTTGTTGTTAGTCCTTTAGATCTTTAGTAGTGATAATATAGCTTGTTGTTTGTATTAGTCTTTAGATGTAGTGATATGGCTTGTTGTTGTTAGTCCCTTTTTAGATGTAGTGATATAGCTGATGATTTTTAAGTCTTTAGATGTAGTGATATGCTGTTGTTGTCAAATAATCTTTAGATGTAGTGATATAATGGGCTGTTGTTTGTTAGTTAGTTCTTTAGATGGAGTGATCTAAGCTGTTGTTTTTAGCTGTTGTTGTTAGTGTTGTTAGTCTTTAGATGTTAAGTGATATGGCTGTTGTTGTTAGTCTTTAGATGTAGTGATATAGGTGCTGTTGTTGTTAGTCTTTTTAGATTGTGTGATTCTTGGTTATAGTGATATAGCTGTTGTTGTTAGTCTTTAGAATGTAGTGATATAGCTGTTGTTGAAAGTTAGTCTTTTAGATGTACTTGTGATTATAGCTGTTTGTTCAGTCCTTTAGATGTAGTGATATAGCTGTTTGTTGTTAGTCTTTAGATGAAATAGTAGTTATAAAGGCTGGTTTGTTGTTAGTCTTTAGATGTAGTGATATGTGTTGTTGTTAGTCTTTAGATGTAGTTATTTTTGATATGGCTGTTGTTTGTTAGTCTTTAGATGTAGTGATATGGCTGTTGTTGTTAGTCTTTAGATGTAGTGATATAGCTTTTGTTGTTAGTCTTTAGATGTAGTGATATAGCTGTTGTTGTTTAGTCTTTAGATGTAGTGATATATGCTGTTGTTGTTAGTCTTTAGATGTAGTGATATAGCTAGTTGTTGTTAGTCTTTAGATGTAGTGATATAGCTGTTGTTTAGTAAATCATTAGATGTAGTGATATGGCTGTTGTTTGTTTGTTTTAGTCTTTAGATGTAGTGATATGGGCTGTTGTTGTTAGTCTTTAGATGTAGTGAAATATGCTGTTGTTGTTAGTCTTTAGATATGAATGATATAGGCTGTTTGTTAGTCTTTAGATGTAGTGATATAAGCTGTTGTTGAGATAGTCTTTAGATGTAGTGGAGATATGGCTGTTGTTGTTAGTCTTTAGATTAGTGATATAGCTGTTGTTTGTTAGTCTTAGATTGTAGTGATATAGCTGTTGTTGTTAGTCCTTAGATGTTTTTTTTTTTTTTTTAGTGATATAGCTGTTGTTGTTAGTCCCTTTAGATGTAGTGATAAATAGCTGATGTTGTTGTTAGTCTTTAGATGTAGTGATATGCTGTTTTGTTAGTCTTTAGATGTAGTGATATGCTGTTGTTGTTAGTCTTTTTAGATGTAGTGATATATAGCTGTTGTTAGTCTTTAGATGTAGTGACATTATAGATTGTTTGTTGTTTGTAGTCCTTTAGATGTAGTGATATATCTGCTGTTGTTGTAGTCCCTTTAGATGTAGTGATATGCTGTTGTTAGTTAGTCTTTAGATGTAGTGATATAGCTGTTGTTAGTCTTTAGATGTAGTGATATAGCTGTTGTTGTTAGTCTTTAGATGTAGTGATTATTTTAGCTGTTGTTGTTAGTCTTTAGATGTAGTGATATAGCTGTTGTTAGTCTTTAGATGTTTAAGTTGATAAATAGCTGTTGTTAGTCCCTTTAGATGTAGTGATATAGCTGTTGTTGTTTTTAGTTCTTTAGATGTAGTGATATTCTAGCTGTTGTTGTTGTAGTCTTTAGATGTAGTGATATAGCTGTTGTTGTTAGTCTTTAGATGTAGTGATATATTGCTGTTTTTTGTTGTTAGTCTTTAGATGTAGTGATATGGCTGTTGTTTGTTAGTCTTTAGATGTAGTGATATGGCTGTTGATGTTTAGTCTTTAGATGTAGTGATATGGCTGTTGTTTAGTTTTAATTATGATATGGCTTGTTCTACGTTTTATCTTTAGATGTAGGTCGATATATGCTGTTGTTGTTTAAATAGTCTTTAGATGTAGTGATATAGCTGTTGTTGTTAGTTTTTTTTGAGATGTAGTGATATTGTGCTGCTGTTGTTAGTCCCTTTAGATGTAGTGATATGCTGTTGTTGTTAGTCTTTAGATGTAAGTGATATGGCTGTTGTTGTTTAGTCTTTAGATATGTAGTGATATAGCTGTTGTTGTTAGTCTTTAGATGTAGTGATATGGCTGTTGTTGTTAGTCTTTAGATGTAGTGATATAGCTGTTGTTTTTAGTCTTTTTAGATGTAGTGATATATTGCTGTTGTTGTTAGTCTTAGATGTAGTGATTCTATAGGCTGTTGTTGTTAGTCTTTAGATGTAAGGATGATATGGCTGTTGTGTTAGTCTTTAGATGTGTTAGTGATATGGTCTGTTGTTGTTAGTCTTTAGATGTAGTGATATGGCTGTTGTTGTTAGTCTTTAGATGCTAGTGATATGGAGCTGTTTGTTGTTAATCTTTAGATGTTTTTAGTGATATGGCTGTTGTTGTTGTTAGTCTTTAGATGTGGTAGTGATATAGCTGTTGTTTTGTTAGTCTTTTAGATGTAGTGATATACTATGGCTGCTGTTGTTAGTCTTTAGAAAATGTAGTGATAGCTGTTGTTGTTAGTCTTTTTAGATGTAGTGATATAGGCTGTTGTTTGTTAGTCTTTAGATGTAGTGATATAGCTGTTGTTTGTTAGTCTTTAGAATGTAGTGATATAGGTGTTAGTCTTTAAATGTAGTGAATGGCTGTTGTTGTTAAGTCTTTAGATGTAGTGATATAGCCCCCTTATAGTTGTTGTTAATCTTTAGTCTATGTAGTGGATATAGCTGTTGTTTCAGTCTTTCTAGATGTAGTTCTGATATAGCTTGTTGTTGTTAGTCTTTAGATGTAGTGGTAGGATGATGCTGTTGTTTGGATAGTCTTTGGAGATGTAGTGATAAAAGCTGTTTGTTGTTAGAGTCTTTAGATGTTGTTAGTGATATAGCTGTTGTTAGTCTTTAGATGTAGTGATAATAGCTGTTGTTAGTCTTTAGATGTAGTGATATGGCTGTTGTTGTTAGTCTTTAGATGTAGTGATATAGCTGTTGTTGTTTTAGTCTATTTTAGATGTAGTGATATAGCTGTTGTTAGTTTATTCTTTATAGATGTAGTGATAATAGCTGTTTTGTTAGTCTTTGGAGAAGTGTTAGTGATATAGCTGTTGTTAGTCTTTAGATGTAGTGAAATAGCTGTTGTTAGTATTAGATGTTAGTAGATGTAGTGATATAGCTGTTGTTAGTCTTTAGATGTAGTTTGATATGATATAGCTGTTGTTGTTAGTCTTTAGATGTAGTGATATAGCTGTTGTTGTTAGTCTTTAGATGTAGTGATAATAGCAAGTTGTTGTTAGTCTTTAGATGTAGTTGATATAGCTGTTGTTGTTAGTCTTTAGATGTAGTGATAAGGCTGTTGTTTTTTTTAGTCTTTAGATGTAGTGATATGGCTGTTGTTAGTCTTTAGATGTAGTGATAGCTGGCTCTGTGTTGTTGTTAGTCTTTAGATGTAGTGTATATGGCTGTTGTTGTTAGTCTTTAGAGTAGTAGACGAGATTATATAGCTGTTTTGTTAGACTTTTTAGATGTAGTGATGATAGCTGTTGTTAGTCTTTAGATGTAGTGATATGGCTGTTGTTGTTAGAGTCTTTAATGTGTAGTGATATAGGCTGTTGTTGTGTTAGTCTTTAGATGTAGTGATATAGCTGTTGTTGTTAGTCTTTAAGATGTAGTGAAATAGCGATGTGAATGTTGTTATCAGTCTTTAGATGTAGTGATATAGCTGTTGTTAGTCTTTAGATGTAGTGATATAGCTGTTGTTGTTAGTCTTTAGATGAGATGTAGTGATATAGCTGTTGTTGTAGGTCTTTAGATGTAGTGATATGGCTGTTGTTGTTAGTCTTTAGATGTAGTGATATGGCTGGTTGTTGTTAGTCTTAGATGTAGTGATATGGCTGTTGTTGTTAAGCTCTTTAGATGTACGTGATATGGCTGTTGTTGTTAGTCTTAGATGAAGTGATATGGGCTGTTGTTTTAGTCTTTAGATGTAGTGATATAGCTGTTGTTAGTCTTTAGATGTAGTGATATAGGCTGTTGTTTGTTAGTCTTTAGATGTAGTGATATAGCTGTTGTTGTTAGTCTTTAGATGTAGTGATATAGCTGTTGTTGTTAGTCTTTAGATGTAGTGATATGGCTGTTGTTGTTAGTCTTTAGATGTAGTGATATAAGCTGTTGTTGTTAGTCTTTAGATTGTAGTGATTATAGCTGTTGTTTAGTCTTTAGATGTAGTGATATAGCTGTTGATGTTAGTCTTTCAGATGTTGTAGTGATATGGCTGTTGTTGTTAGTCTTTAGATGTAGTGATATAGCTGTTGTTGTTAGTCTTTAGTTGTAGTGATATAGCTGTTGTTGTTAGTCTTTAGATGTAGTGATATAGCTGTTGTTAGTCTTTAGATGTAGTGATATAGGCTGTTTGTTAGTCTTTAGATGTAGTGATATGGCTGTGTTGTTAGTCTTTAGATGTAGTGATATGAGCTGTTGTGTTAGTCTTTAGATGTAGTGATATAGCTGTTGTTTGTTAGTCTTTAGATGTAGTGATATGGCTGTTGTTGTTAGTCTTTAGATGTAGTGATATAGCTGTTGTTGTTAGTCTTTAGATGTAGATGATATGGCTGTTGTTGTTAGTCTTTAGATGTAGTGATATAGGCTGTTGATGTTAGTCTTTAGATGTAGTGATATGGCTGTTGTTGTTAGTCTTTAGATGTAGTGTAGTGATATAGCTGTTGTTGTTAGTCTTTAGATGTAGTGATATAGGCTGTTGTTGTTAGTCTTTAGATGTAGTGATATAGCTGTTGTTAGTCTTCTAGATGTATGATATCTGTTGTTAGTCTTTAGATGTAGTGATATGGCTGTTGTTGTTAGTCTTTAGATGTAGTGATATGGCTGTTGTTGTTAGTCTTTAGATGTAGTGATATGCTGTTGTTTAGTCTTTAGATGTAGTGATATAGCTGTTGTTAGTCTTTAGATGTAGTGATATGGCTGTTGTTGTTAGTCTTTAGATGTAGTGATATGGCTGTTGTTGTTAGTCATTTAGATGTAGTGATATAGGCTGTTGTTGTTCTTTAGATGTAAGTGATATAGCTGTTGTTAGTCTTTAGATGTAGTGATATAGGCTGTTGTTGGTTAGTCTTTAGATGTAGTGATTATCTGCTGTTGTTAGTCTTTAGATGTAGTGATATTGCTGTTTGTTAGTTCCTTTAGATGTAGTGATATAGCTTTGTTGTTAGTCTTTTAGATGTAGTGATATAGCTGTTGTTGTTAGTCTTTAGAGTGTAGTGATATAAGCTGTTGTTAGTCTTTAGATGTAGTGATATAGCTGTTGTTAGTCTTTAGATGTAGTGATAATAGCTGTTGTGTTAGTCTTTAGATGTAGTGATATGCTGTTGTTGTTAGTCTTTAGATGTAGTGATATAGCTGTTGTTGTTAGTCTTTAGATGTAGTGATATAGCATGTTGTTGTAGTCTTTAGATGTAGTGATATGGCTGTCTGTGTTAGTCTTTAGATGTAGTGATATGGCTGTTGTTGTTAGTCTTTAGATGTAGTGATATGGCTGTTGTTGTTAGTCTTTAGATGTAGTGATATGGCTGTTGTTGTTAGTCTTTAGATGTAGTGATATGGCTGTTGTTGTTAGTCTTTAGATTGTAGTGATATAGCTGTTGTTAGTTCTTTAGATGTAGTGATATTGCTGTTGTTGTTTTAGATGTAATGTGATATAGGCCGTTGGGTTGTTAGTCCTTTAGATGTAGTGATATAGCTGTTGTTAGTCTTTAGATGTAGTGATATAGCTGTTGTTGTTAGTCTTTAGATGTAGTGATATGGCTGTTGTTGTTAGTCTTTAGATGTAGTGATTATGGCTGTTGTGGTTAGTCTTTAGATGTGAGTGATATGGCTGTTGTTGTTAGTCTTTTAGATGTAGTGATATAGCTGTTGTTGTTAGTCTTTAGATGTAGTGATATGGCTGTTGTTGTTAGTCTTTAGATGTAGTGATTATGGCTGTTTTTAGTCTTTAGATGTAGTGATATGGCTGTTGTTGTTAGTCTTTAGATGTAGTGATATGGCTGTTGTTGTTAGTCTTTAGATGTAGTGATATGAGCATGTTGTTAGTCTTTAGATGTAGTGATATGGCTGTTGTTGTTAGTCTTTAGATGTATGTTATAGGCTGTTGTTGTTAGTCTTTAGATGTAGTGATATAGCATGGCTGTTGTTGTTAGTCTTTAGATGTAGTGATATAGCTGTTGTTGTTAGTCTTTAGATGTAGTGATATAGCTGTGTTGTTAGTCTTTAGATGTAGTGATATGGCTTGTTGTTAGTCTTTAGATGTAGTGATATAGCTGTTGTTGTTAGTCTTTAGATGTAGTGATATGGCTGTTGTTGTTAGTCTTTAGATGTAGTGATATAGCTGTTGTTGTTAGTCTTTAGATGTAGTGATATAGCTGTTGTTGTTAGTCTTTAGATGTAGTGATATAGCTGTTGTTAGTCTTTAGATGTAGTGATATAGCTGTTGTTAGTCTTTAGATGTAGTGATATGGCTGTTGTTGTTAGTCTTTAGATGTAGTGATATAGCTGTTGTTAGTCTTTAGATGTAGTGATATAGCTGTTGTTGTTAGTCTTTAGATGTAGTGATATAGCTGTTGTTGTTAGTCTTTAGATGTAGTGATATAGCTGTTGTTGTTTAGATGTAGTGATATAGCGTTGTTGTTAGTCTTTAGATGTAGTGATATAGCTGTTGTTGTTAGTCTTTAGATGTAGTGATATAGCTGTTGTTGTTAGTCTTTAGATGTAGTGATATGGCTGTTGTTGTTAGTCTTTAGATGTAGTGATTATAGCTGTTGTTGTTAGTCTTTAGATGTAGTGATATATGGCTGTTGTTGTTAGTCTTTAGATGTAGTGATATGGCTGTTGTTTAGTCTTTAGATGTAGTGATATGGCTGTTGTTGTTAGTCTTTAGATGTAGTGATATGGCTGTTGTTGTTAGTCTTTAGATGTAGTGATATAGCTGTTGTTGTTAGTCTTTAGATGTAGTGATATGGCTGTTGTGTTAGTCTTTAGATGTAGTGATATAGCTGTTGTTGTTAGTCTTTAGATGTAGTGATATAGCTGTGTTGTTAGTCTTTAGATGTAGTGATATAGCTGTTGTTAGTCTTTAGATGTAGTGATATAGGCTGTTGTTGTTAGTCTTTAGATGTAGTGGATATATCTGTTGTTAAGTCTTTAGGATGTAGTGATATAGCTGTTGTTGTTAGTCTTTAGATGTAGTGATATGGCTGTTGTTGTTAGTCTTTAGATGGTAGTGATATAGGCTGTTGTTAGTCTTTAGATGTAGTGATATAGCTGTTGTTGTTAGTCTTTAGATGTAGTGATATAGCTGTTGTGTTAGTCTTTAGATGTAGTGATATGGCTGTTGTTGTTTAGTCTTTAGATGTAGTGATAATAGCTGATTGTTAGTCTTTAGATGTAGTGATATAGCTGTTGTTGTTAGTCTTTTAGATGTTATGACATAGCTGTTGTTGTTAGTCTTTAGATGTCAGTGATATAGCTGTTGTTAGTCTTTAGATGTAGTGATATGGCTGTTGTTGTTAGTCTTTTTAGATGTAGTGATATGGCTGTTGTTAGTCTTTTTAGTCCTTAAGTAGATGGTAGTTATATGGCTGTTGTTGTTAGTCTTTAGATGTGATGTAGTGATATGGCTGTTGTTGTTAGTCTTTAGTATGTAGTGATATAGGCTGTTGTTGTTAGTCTTTAGATGTAGTGATATGGCTGTTGTTAGTCTTTAGATGTAGTGATATAGCTGTTGTTGTTAGTCTTTAGATGTAGTGATATGGCTGTTGTTGTTAGTCTTTAGATGTAGTGATATGGCTGTTGTTGTTAGTCTTTAGATGTAGTGATATAGCTGTTGTTGTTAGTCTTTAGATGTAGTGATATGGCTGTTGTTGTTAGTCTTTAGATGTAGTGATATGGCTGTTGTTGTTAGTCTTTAGATGTAGTGATATGGCTGTTGTTGTTAGTCTTTAGATGTAGTGATATGGCTGTTGTTAGTCTTTAGATGTAGTGATATAGCTGTTGTTGTTAGTCTTTAGATGTAGTGATATGGCTGTTGTTGTTAGTCTTTAGATGTAGTGATATAGCCGTTGTTGTTAGTCTTTAGATGTAGTGATATGGCTGTTGTTGTTAGTCTTTAGATGTAGTGATATAAGCTGTTGTTGTTAGTCTTTAGATGTAGTGATAATGGCTGTTTGTTGTTAGTCTTTAGATGTAGTGATATAGCTGTTGTTTAGTCTTTAGATGTAGTGATATGGCTGTTGTTGTTAGTCTTTAGATGTAGTGTGAATATGGCTGTTGTTGTTAGTCTTTAGATGTAGTGATATGGGCTGTTGTTGTTAGTCTTTCAGATGTAGTGATATAGCTGTTGTTTAGTCTTTAGATGTAAGTGATATAAGGCTGTTGTTGTTAGTCTTTAGATGTAGTGATATGGCTGTTGTGTTAGTCTTTTAGATGTAGTGATATGGCTGTTGGTTGGTTGTTTTAGTCTTTAGATGTAGTGATATATCTGTTGTTGTTAGTCTTTAGATGTAGTGATATAGCTGTTGTTGTTTAGTCTTTAGATGTAGTGATATGGCTGTTGTTGTTAGTCTTTAGATGTAGTGATATAGTAGCTGTTGTTAGGTTAGTCTTTAGATGTAGTGATATTGCTGTTGTTGTTAGTCTTTAGATGTAGTGATATGGCTGTTGTTGTTAGTCTTTAGATGTAGTGATATAGCTGTTGTTGTTAGTCTTTAGATGTAGTGATATAGCTGTTGTTAGTCTTTAGATGTAGTGATATAGCTGTTGTTGTTAGTCTTTAGATGTAGTGATATAGCTGTTGTTGTTAGTCTTTAGATGTAGTGATATAGCTGTTGTTAGTCTTTAGATGTAGTGATATGGCTGTTGTTGTTAGTCTTTAGATGTAGTGATATAGCTGTTGTTGTTAGTCTTTAGATGTAGTGATTAGCTGTTGTTGTTAGTCTTTAGATGTAGTGATATGGCTGTTGTTGTTAGTCTTTAGATGTAGTGATATAGGCTGTTGGTTGTTGTTAGTCTTTAGATGTAGTGATATGGCTGTTGTTAGTCTTTAGATGTAGTTGATATAGCGTGTTGTTAGTCTTTAGATGTAGTGATATAGCTGTTGTGTTAGTCTTTAGATGTAGTGATATGGCTGTTGTTGTTAGTCTTTAGATGTAGTGATATGGCTGTTGTTGTTAGTCTTTAGATGTAGTGATATGGCTGTTGTTGTTAGTCTTTAGATGTAGTGATATGGCTGTTGTTGTTAGTCTTTAGATGTAGTGATATGGCTGTTGTTGTTAGTCTTTAGATGTAGTGATATGGCTGTTGTTGTTAGTCTTTAGATGTAGTGATATAGCTGTTGTTGTTAGTCTTTAGATGTAGTGATATAGCTGTTGTTAGTCTTTAGATGTAGTGATATAGCTGTTGTTAGTCTTTAGATGTAGTGATATAGCTGTTGTTAGTCTTTAGATGTAGTGATATGGCTGTTGTTGTAGTCTTTAGATGTAGTGATAGTGATATAGCTGTTGTTGTTAGTCTTTAGATGTAGTGATATAGCTGTTGTTTAGTCTTTAATGTAGTGATATGGCTGTTGTTGTTAGTCCTTTAGATGTAGTGATATGGCTGTTGGTGTTAGTCTTTAGATGTAGTTATATGGCTGTTGTTGTTAGTCTTTAGATGTAGTGATATGCTGTTGTTAGTCTTTAGATGTAGTGATATGCTGTTTGTTAGTCTTTAGATGTAGTGATATGCTGTTGTTGTTAGTCTTTAGATGTAGTGAATATTGCTGTTGTTGTTAGTCTTTAGATGTAGTGATATAGGCTGTTGTTGTTAGTCTTTAAGATGTAGTGATATGGCTGTTTGTTGTTAGTCATTAGATGTAGTGATATGGCTGTTGTTGTTTAGTCTTTAGATGTAGTGATATGCTGTTGTTGTTAGTCTTTAGATGTAGTGATATGCTGTTGTTGTTAGTCTTTAGATGTAGTGATATAGCTGTTGTTTGTTAGTCTTTTCTTTAGATGTAGTGATATAGCTGTTGTTGTTAGTCTTTAGATGTAGTGATATGGCTGTTGTTGTTAGTCTTTAGATGTAGTGATATAGGCTGTTGTTGTTAGTCTTTAGATGTAGTGATATAGCTGTTGTTGTTAGTCTTTAGATGTAGTGATATAGCTGTTGTTGTTAGTCTTTAGATGTAGTGATATGGCTGTTGTTGTTAGTCTTTAGATGTAGTGATATGGCTGTTGTTGTTAGTCTTTAGATGTAGTGATATAGCTGTTGTTGTTAGTCTTTAGATGTAGTGATATGGCTGTTGTTGTTAGTCTTTAGATGTAGTGATATGGCTGTTGTTGTTAGTCTTTAGATGTAGTGATATAGGCTGTTGTTGTTAGTCTTTAGATGTAGTGATATGGCTGTTGTTGTTAGTCTTTAGATGTAGTGATATAGCTGTTGTTGTTAGTCTTTAGATGTAGTGATATGGTGTTTGTTGTTAGTCTTTAGATGTAGTGATATGGCTGTTGTTAGTCTTTAGATGTAGTGATATAGCTGTTGTTGTTAGTCTTTAGATGTAGTGATATAGCTGTTGTTGTTAGTTCCCCTTTAGATGTAGTGACATAGCTGTTGTTGTTAGTCTTTAGATGTAGTGATATAGGCTTGTTGTTAGTCTTTAGATGTAGTGATATGGCTGTTGTTGTTAGTCTTTAGATGTAGTGATATATCGGCTGTTGTTAGTCTTTAGATGATGTAGTTTTGATATGGCTGTTGTTGATTAGTCTTTAGATGTAGTGATTATGGCTGTTGTTGTTAGTCTTTAGATGTAGTGATATAGCTGTTGTTAGTCTTTAGATTGTAGTGATATGCTGTTGTTGTTAGTCTTTAGATGTAGTGATATGGCTGTTTGTTGTTTAGTCTTTAGATGTAGTGATAATACTGTTGTTGTTAGTCTTTAGATGTAGTGATATAGCTGTTGTTAGTCTTTAGTTTAGATGTAGTGATATGGCTGTTGTTGTTAGTCTTTAGATGTAGTGATATGGCTGTTGTTGTTAGTCTTTAGATGTAGTGATATGGCTGTTGTTGTTAGTCTTTAGATGTAGTGATATGGCTGTTGTTGTTAGTCTTTAGATGTAGTGATATAGCTGTTGTTAGTCTTTAGATGTAGTGATATAGGCTGTTGTTAGTCTTTAGATGTAGTGATATGGCTGTTGTTGTTAGTCTTTAGATGTAGTGATATAGCTGTTGTTGTTAGTCTTTAGATGTAGTGATATGGCTGTTGTTGTTAGTCTTTAGATGTAGTGATATGGCTGTTGTTGTTAGTCTTTAGATGTAGTGATATGGCTGTTGTTGTTAGTCTTTAGATGTAGTGATATAGCTGTGTTGTTAGTCTTTAGATGTAGTGATATAGCTGTTGTTGTTAGTCTTTAGATGTAGTGATATAGCTGTTGTTGTTAGTCTTTAGTTTAGATGTAGTGATAGGGCTGTTGTTGTTAGTCTTTAGATGTAGTGATATGGCTGTTGTTGTTAGTCTTTAGATGTAGTGATATAGCTGTTGTTGTTAGTCTTTAGATGTAGTGATATAGCTGTTGTTGTTAGTCATTAGATGTAGTGATATGGCTGTTGTTGTTGGTCTTTAGATGTAGTGATATGGCTGTTGTTGTTAGTCTTTAGATGTAGTGATATGGCTGTTGTTGTTAGTCTTTAGATGTAGTGATATAGCTGTTGTTGTTAGTCTTTAGATGTAGTGATATGGCTGTTGTTGTTAGTCTTTAGATGTAGTGATATAGCTGTTGTTAGTCTTTAGATGTAGTGATATAGCTGTTGTTGTTAGTCTTTAGATGTAGTGATATGGCTGCTGTTGTTAGTCTTTAGATGTAGTGATATGGCTGTTGTTGTTAGTCTTTAGATGTAGTGATATGGCTGTTGTTGTTAGTCTTTAGATGTAGTGATATAGCTGTTGTGTTGTTGTTAGTCTTTAGATGTAGTGATATAGCTGTTGTTGTTAGTCTTTAGATGTAGTGATATGGCTGCTGTTGTTAGTCTTTAGATGTAGTGATATGGCTGTTGTTGTTAGTCTTTAGATGTAGTGATATGGCTGTTGTTGTTAGTCTTTAGATGTAGTGATATAGCTGTTGTTGTTAGTCTTTTAGATGTAGTGATATGGCTGTTGTTGTTAGTCTTTAGATGTAGTGATATAGCTGTTGTTAGTCTTTAGATGTAGTGATATAGCTGTTGTTAGTCTTTAGATGTAGTGATATAGCTGTTGTTAGTCTTTAGATGTAGTGATATAGCTGTTGTTGTTAGTCTTTAGATGTAGTGATATAGCTGTTGTTGTTAGTCTTTAGATGTAGTGATATAGCTGTTGTTAGTCTTTAGATGTAGTGATATAGCTGTTGTTAGTCTTTAGATGTAGTGATATGGCTGTTGTTGTTAGTCTTTAAATGTAGTGATTGATATGGCTGTTTGTTAGTCTTTAGATGTAGTGATATGGCTGTTGTTGTTAGTCTTTAGATGTAGTGATATAGCTGTTGTTGTTAGTCTTTAGATGTAGTGATATAGCTGTTGTTAGTCTTTAGATGTAGTGATATAGCTGTTGTTAGTCTTTAGATGTAGTGATATAGCTGTTGTTGTTAGTCTTTAGATGTAGTGATATGGCTGTTGTTGTTAGTCTTTAGATGTAGTGATATAGCTGTTGTTGTTAGTCTTTAGATGTAGTGATATAGCTGTTGTTGTTAGTCTTTAGATGTAGTGATATAGCTGTTGTTGTTAGTCTTTAGATGTAGTGATATGGCTGTTGTTGTTAGTCTTTAGATGTAGTGATATGGCTGTTGTTAGTCTTTAGATGTAGTGATATGGCTGTTGTTGTTAGTCTTTAGATGTAGTGATATGGCTGTTGTTGTTAGTCTTTAGATGTAGTGATATAGCTTGTTGTTAGTCTTTAGATGTGATGTAGTGATATGCTGTTGTTAGTCTTTAGATGTAGTGATATAGCTGTTGTTGTTAGTCCTTTAGATGTAGTGATATATCTGTTGTTAGTCTTTAGATGTAGTGATATAGCTGTTGTTAGTCTTTAGATGTAGTGATATAGCTGTTGTTGTTAGTCTTTAGATGTAGTGATATAGCTGTTGTTAGTCTTTAGATGTAGTGATATGCTGTTGTTAGTCTTTAGATGTAGTGATATGGCTGTTGTTTAGTCTTTAGATGTAGTGATATAGCTGTTGTTAGTCTTTAGATGTAGTGATATGGCTGTTGTTGTTAGTCTTTAGATGTAGTGATATAGCTGTTGTTGTTAGTCTTTAGATGTAGTGATATGGCTGTTGTTGTTAGTCTTTAGATGTAGTGATATGGCTGTTGTTGTTAGTCTTTAGATGTAGTGATATGGCTGTTGTTGTTAGTCTTTAGATGTAGTGATATGATATAGCTGTTGTTAGTCTTTAGATGTAGTGATATGGCTGTTGTTGTTAGTCTTTAGATGTAGTGATATGGCTGTTGTTGTTAGTCTTTAGATGTAGTGATATGGCTGTTGTTGTTAGTCTTTAGATGTAGTGATATGGCTGTTGTTGTTAGTCTTTAGATGTAGTGATATATCTGTTGTTGTCTTAGTGTAGTGATCTTAGTATTTAGATGTAGTGATATGGCTGTTGTTGTTAGTCTTTAGATGTAGTGATATAGCTGTTGTTGTTAGTCTTTAGATGTAGTGATATGGCTGTTGTTGTTAGTCTTTAGATGTAGTGATATGGCTGTTGTTGTTAGTCTTTAGATGTAGTGATATGGCTGTGTTGTTAGTCTTAGAGTAGTGATATAGCTGTTGTTAGTCTTTAGATGTAGTGATATGCTGTTGTTGTTAGTCTTTAGATGTAGTGATATAGCTGTTGTTGTTAGTCTTTAGATGTAGTGATATAGCTGTTGTTGTTAGTCTTTAAATGTAGTGATATGGCTGTTGTTGTTAGTCTTTAGATGTAGTGATATAGCTGTTGTTGTTAGTCTTTAGATGTAGTGATATGGCTGTTGTTGTTAGTCTTTAGATGTAGTGATATGGCTGTTGTTGTTAGTCTTTAGATGTAGTGATATGGCTGTTGTTGTTAGTCTTTAGATGTAGTGATATAGCTGTTGTTGTTAGTCTTTAGATGTAGTGAAATGGCTGTTGTTGTTAGTCTTTAGATGTAGTGATATAGCTGTTGTTGTTAGTCATTAGATGTAGTGATATGGCTGTTGTTGTTAGTCTTTAGATGTAGTGATATAGCTGTTGTTGTTAGTCTTTAGATGTAGTGATATGGCTGTTGTTGTTAGTCTTTAGATGTAGTGATATGGCTGTTGTTAGTCTTTAGATGTAGTGATATAGCTGTTGTTAGTCTTTAGATGTAGTGATATAGCTGTTGTTGTTAGTCTTTAGATGTAGTGATATGGCTGTTGTTAGTCTTTAGATGTAGTGATATAGCTGTTGTTAGTCTTTAGATGTAGTGATATAGCTGTTGTTGTTAGTCTTTAGATGTAGTGATATAGCTGTTGTTGTTAGTCTTTAGATGTAGTGATATGGCTGTTGTTAGTCTTTAGATGTAGTGATATGGCTGGTGTTGTTAGTCTTTAGATGTAGTGATATAGCTGTTGTTAGTCTTTAGATGTAGTGATATAGCTGTTGTTGTTAGTCTTTAGATGTAGTGATATGGCTGTTGTTGTTAGTCTTTAGATGTAGTGATATAGCTGTTGTCAGTCTTTAGATGTAGTGATATAGCTGTTGTTGTTAGTCTTTAGATGTAGTGATATAGCTGTTGTTAGTCTTTAGATGTAGTGATATAGCTGTTGTTGTTAGTCTTTAGATGTAGTGATATGGCTGTTGTTGTTAGTCTTTAGATGAGATGTAGTGATATAGCTGTTGTTAGTCTTTAGATGTAGTGATATAGCTGTTGTTGTTAGTCTTTAGATGTAGTGATATGGCTGTTGTTGTTAGTCTTTAGATGTAGTGATATGGCTGTTAGTCTTTAGATGTAGTGATATAGCTGTTGTTGTTAGTCTTTAGATGTAGTGATATAGCTGTTGTTGTTAGTCTTTAGATGTACATTTTACATTTACATTTTAGTCATTTAGCAGACGCTCTTATCCAGAGCGACTTACAGTTAGTGAATACATTTTTTTTTTTTTTATACTGGCCCCCTGTGGGAATCGAACCCACAACCCTGGCGTTGCAAACGCCATGCTCTATCAACTGAGCTACATCCCTGCCGGCCATTCCCTCGTGATATAGCTGTTGTTTGTTAGTCTTTAGATGTAGTGATATAGCTGTTGTTGTTAGTCTTTAGATGTAGTGATATAGCTGTTGTTGTTAGTCATTTCATTAGATGTAGTGATATGGCTGTTGTTGTTGGTCTTTAGATGTAGTGATATGGCTGTTGTTGTTAGTCTTTAGATGTAGTGATATGGCTGTTGTTGTTAGTCTTTAGATGTAGTGATATAGCTGTTGTTGTTAGTCTTTAGATGTAGTGATATGGCTGTTGTTGTTAGTCTTTAGATGTAGTGATATAGCTGTTGTTAGTCTTTAGATGTAGTGATATAGCTGTTGTTGTTAGTCTTTAGATGTAGTGATATGGCTGCTGTTGTTAGTCTTTAGATGTAGTGATATGGCTGTTGTTGTTAGTCTTTAGATGTAGTGATATGGCTGTTGTTGTTAGTCTTTAGATGTAGTGATATGGCTGTTGTTGTTAGTCTTTAGATGTAGTGATATAGCTGTTGTTGTTAGTCTTTAGATGTAGTGATATGGCTGCTGTTGTTAGTCTTTAGATGTAGTGATATGGCTGTTGTTGTTAGTCTTTAGA
This sequence comes from Coregonus ussuriensis, assembly GCA_031479575.1. Classification (NCBI taxonomy): domain Eukaryota; kingdom Metazoa; phylum Chordata; class Actinopteri; order Salmoniformes; family Salmonidae; genus Coregonus; species Coregonus ussuriensis. The sequence continues at coordinate 49,244,759 of CM062486.1, forward strand.
TGTAGTGATATGGCTGTTGTTGTTAGTCTTTAGATGTAGTGATATAGCTGTTGTTGTTAGTCTTTAGATGTAGTGATATGGCTGTTGTTGTTAGTCTTTAGATGTAGTGATATAGCTGTTGTTAGTCTTTAGATGTAGTGATATAGCTGTTGTTAGTCTTTAGATGTAGTGATATAGCTGTTGTTAGTCTTTAGATGTAGTGATATAGCTGTTGTTGTTAGTCTTTAGATGTAGTGATATAGCTGTTGTTGTTAGTCTTTAGATGTAGTGATATAGCTGTTGTTGTTAGTCTTTAGATGTACATTTTACATTTACATTTTAGTCATTTAGCAGACGCTCTTATCCAGAGCGACTTACAGTTAGTGAATACATTTTTTTTTTTTTTTATACTGGCCCCCTGTGGGAATCGAACCCACAACCCTGGCGTTGCAAACGCCATGCTCTATCAACTGAGCTACATCCCTGCCGGCCATTCCCTCGTGATATAGCTGTTGTTGTTAGTCTTTAGATGTAGTGATATAGCTGTTGTTGTTAGTCTTTAGATGTAGTGATATAGCTGTTGTTGTTAGTCATTAGATGTAGTGATATGGCTGTTGTTGTTGGTCTTTAGATGTAGTGATATGGCTGTTGTTGTTAGTCTTTAGATGTAGTGATATGGCTGTTGTTGTTAGTCTTTAGATGTAGTGATATAGCTGTTGTTGTTAGTCTTTAGATGTAGTGATATGGCTGTTGTTGTTAGTCTTTAGATGTAGTGATATAGCTGTTGTTAGTCTTTAGATGTAGTGATATAGCTGTTGTTGTTAGTCTTTAGATGTAGTGATATGGCTGCTGTTGTTAGTCTTTAGATGTAGTGATATGGCTGTTGTTGTTAGTCTTTAGATGTAGTGATATGGCTGTTGTTGTTAGTCTTTAGATGTAGTGATATGGCTGTTGTTGTTAGGTTAGTCTTTAGATGTAGTGATATAGCTGTTGTTGTTAGTCTTTAGATGTAGTGATATGGCTGCTGTTGTTAGTCTTTAGATGTAGTGATATGGCTGTTGTTGTTAGTCTTTAGATGTAGTGATATGGCTGTTGTTGTTAGTCTTTAGATGTAGTGATATAGCTGTTGTTGTTAGTCTTTAGATGTAGTGATATGGCTGTTGTTGTTAGTCTTTAGATGTAGTGATATAGCTGTTGTTAGTCTTTAGATGTAGTGATATAGCTGTTGTTAGTCTTTAGATGTAGTGATATAGCTGTTGTTAGTCTTTAGATGTAGTGATATAGCTGTTGTTAGTCTTTAGATGTAGTGATATAGCTGTTGTTGTTAGTCTTTAGATGTAGTGATATAGCTGTTGTTGTTAGTCTTTAGATGTAGTGATATAGCTGTTGTTAGTCTTTAGATGTAGTGATATAGCTGTTGTTAGTCTTTAGATGTAGTGATATGGCTGTTGTTGTTAGTCTTTAGATGTAGTGATATAGCTGTTGTTAGTCTTTAGATGTAGTGATATAGCTGTTGTTAGTCTTTAGATGTAGTGATATAGCTGTTGTTGTTAGTCTTTAGATGTAGTGATATAGCTGTTGTTAGTCTTTAGATGTAGTGATATAGCTGTTGTTAGTCTTTAGATGTAGTGATATAGCTGTTGTTAGTCTTTAGATGTAGTGATATAGCTGTTGTTGTTAGTCTTTAGATGTAGTGATATAGCTGTTGTTGTTAGTCTTTAGATGTAGTGATATAGCTGTTGTTGTTAGTCTTTAGATGTAGTGATATAGCTGTTGTTGTTAGTCTTTAGATGTAGTGATATGGCTGTTGTTGTTAGTCTTTAGATGTAGTGATATGGCTGTTGTTAGTCTTTAGATGTAGTGATATGGCTGTTGTTGTTAGTCTTTAGATGTAGTGATATGGCTGTTGTTGTTAGTCTTTACTTTAGATGTAGTGATATAGCTGTTGTTAGTCTTTAGATGTAGTGATATGGCTGTTGTTAGTCTTTAGATGTAGTGATATAGCTGTTGTTGTTAGTCTTTAGATGTAGTGATATATCTGTTGTTAGTCTTTAGATGTAGTGATATAGCTGTTGTTAGTCTTTAGATGTAGTGATATAGCTGTTGTTGTTAGTCTTTAGATGTAGTGATATAGCTGTTGTTAGTCTTTAGATGTAGTGATATGGCTGTTGTTAGTCTTTAGATGTAGTGATATGGCTGTTGTTGTTAGTCTTTAGATGTAGTGATATAGCTGTTGTTAGTCTTTAGATGTAGTGATATGGCTGTTGTTGTTAGTCTTTAGATGTAGTGATTTAGCTGTTGTTGTTAGTCTTTAGATGTAGTGATATGGCTGTTGTTGTTAGTCTTTAGATGTAGTGATATGGCTGTTGTTGTTAGTCTTTAGATGTAGTGATATGGCTGTTGTTGTGTTGTTAGTCTTTAGATGTAGTGATATAGCTGTTGTTAGTCTTTAGATGTAGTGATATGGCTGTTGTTGTTAGTCTTTAGATGTAGTGATATGGCTGTTGTTGTTAGTCTTTAGATGTAGTGATATGGCTGTTGTTGTTAGTCTTTAGATGTAGTGATATGGCTGTTGTTGTTAGTCTTTAGATGTAGTGATATAGCTGTTGTTGTTAGTCTTTAGATGTAGTGATATGGCTGTTGTTGTTAGTCTTTAGATGTAGTGATATAGCTGTTGTTGTTAGTCTTTAGATGTAGTGATATAGCTGTTGTTGTTAGTCTTTAGATGTAGTGATATGGCTGTTGTTGTTAGTCTTTAGATGTAGTGATATGGCTGTTGTTAGTCTTTAGATGTAGTGATATGGCTGGTGTTGTTAGTCTTTAGATGTAGTGATATAGCTGTTGTTGTTAGTCTTTAGATGTAGTGATATAGCTGTTGTTGTTAGTCTTTAGATGTAGTGATATAGTATAGCTGTTGTTGTTAGTCTTTAGATGTAGTGATATAGCTGTTGTTGTTAGTCTTTAGATGTAGTGATATGGCTGTTGTTGTTAGTCTTTAGATGTAGTGATATGGCTGTTGTTAGTCTTTAGATGTAGTGATATGGCTGTTGTTGTTAGTCTTTAGATGTAGTGATATGGCTGTTGTTGTTAGTCTTTAGATGTAGTGATATAGCTGTTGTTAGTCTTTAGATGTAGTGATATGGCTGTTGTTAGTCTTTAGATGTAGTGATATAGCTGTTGTTGTTAGTCTTTAGATGTAGTGATATATCTGTTGTTAGTCTTTAGATGTAGTGATATAGCTGTTGTTAGTCTTTAGATGTAGTGATATAGCTGTTGTTGTTAGTCTTTAGATGTAGTGATATAGCTGTTGTTAGTCTTTAGATGTAGTGATATGGCTGTTGTTAGTCTTTAGATGTAGTGATATGGCTGTTGTTGTTAGTCTTTAGATGTAGTGTAGTGATATAGCTGTTGTTAGTCTTTAGATGTAGTGATATGGCTGTTGTTGTTAGTCTTTAGATGTAGTGATTTAGCTGTTGTTGTTAGTCTTTAGATGTAGTGATATGGCTGTTGTTGTTAGTCTTTAGATGTAGTGATATGGCTGTTGTTGTTAGTCTTTAGATGTAGTGATATGGCTGTTGTTGTTAGTCTTTAGATGTAGTGATATAGCTGTTGTTAGTCTTTAGATGTAGTGATATGGCTGTTGTTGTTAGTCTTTAGATGTAGTGATATGGCTGTTGTTGTTAGTCTTTAGATGTAGTGATATGGCTGTTGTTGTTAGTCTTTAGATGTAGTGATATGGCTGTTGTTGTTAGTCTTTAGATGTAGTGATATAGCTGTTGTTGTTAGTCTTTAGATGTAGTGATATGGCTGTTGTTGTTAGTCTTTAGATGTAGTGATATAGCTGTTGTTGTTAGTCTTTAGATGTAGTGATATAGCTGTTGTTGTTAGTCTTTAGATGTAGTGATATGGCTGTTGTTGTTAGTCTTTAGATGTAGTGATATGGCTGTTGTTAGTCTTTAGATGTAGTGATATGGCTGGTGTTGTTAGTCTTTAGATGTAGTGATATAGCTGTTGTTAGTCTTTAGATGTAGTGATATAGCTGTTGTTGTTAGTCTTTAGATGTAGTGATATGGCTGTTGTTGTTAGTCTTTAGATGTAGTGATATAGCTGTTGTCAGTCTTTAGATGTAGTGATATAGCTGTTGTTGTTAGTCTTTAGATGTAGTGATATAGCTGTTGTTAGTCTTTAGATGTAGTGATATAGCTGTTGTTGTTAGTCTTTAGATGTAGTGATATGGCTGTTGTTGTTAGTCTTTAGATGTAGTGATATAGCTGTTGTTAGTCTTTAGATGTAGTGATATAGCTGTTGTTGTTAGTCTTTAGATGTAGTGATATGGCTGTTGTTGTTAGTCTTTAGATGTAGTGATATGGCTGTTAGTCTTTAGATGTAGTGATATAGCTGTTGTTGTTAGTCTTTAGATGTAGTGATATAGCTGTTGTTGTTAGTCTTTAGATGTAGTGATATAGCTGTTGTTGTTAGTCTTTAGATGTAGTGATATAGCTGTTGTTGTTAGTCTTTAGATGTAGTGATATAGCTGTTGTTGTTAGTCTTTAGATGTAGTGATATGGCTGTTGTTGTTAGTCTTTAGATGAAGTGATATAGCTGTTGTTGTTAGTCTTTAGATGTAGTGATATGGCTGTTGTTGTTAGTCTTTAGATGTAGTGATATAGCTGTTGTTAGTCTTTAGATGTAGTGATATAGCTGTTGTTAGTCTTTAGATGTAGTGATATGGCTGTTGTTAGTCTTTAGATGTAGTGATATGGCTGTTGTTGTTAGTCTTTAGATGTAGTGATATGGCTGTTGTTGTTAGTCTTTAGATGTAGTGATATGGCTGTTGTTAGTCTTTAGATGTAGTGATATAGCTGTTGTTGTTAGTCTTTAGATGTAGTGATATAGCTGTTGTTAGTCTTTAGATGTAGTGATATATCTGTTGTTGTTGTTTGTCTGTAGGTCACCCTCTCCCTGATCCTGGTCAGATCTGTGGACTGGTCAACTCAGCAGTCCTACTGGCAGAGCTCCCTGTGCTCCAAGACACGAGGCTACGTCTGTCAGAAAGACCCACCTAGAGCCCCTGTTCAGCCAGGTACGTCTGTCAGAAAGACCCACCTAGAGCCCCTGTTCAGCCAGGTACGTCTGTCAGAAAGACCCACCTAGAGCCCCTGTTCAGCCAGGTACGTCTGTCAGAAAGACCCACCTAGAGCCCCTGTTCAGCCAGGTACGTCTGTCAGAAAGACCCACCTAGAGCCCCTGTTCAGCCAGGTACGTCTGTCAGAAAGACCCACCTAGAGCCCCTGTTCAGCCAGGTACGTCTGTCATAAAGACCCACCTATAGCCTACATTCACTCAGATCCAACACTCCATTCAACTCTGCTCAATTTAATCAAGTCCAGTCCATTTAAGTCTGTCCTGTTCTTTTCAATACCAGCAACAGTGTGTGAAAACCTTGTGAAGACTTACAGAAAACATTTGACCTGTGTCATTGCCAACAAAGGGTAAATAACAAAGTATTGAGAAACTTTTGTTATTGACGAAATACTTATTTTCCACCATAATTTGCAAATAAATTCATTAAAAATCGTACAATGTGATCTTCTGGATTTTATTTTCTCATTTTGTCTGTCATAGTTGACGTGTACCAATGATGAAAATTACAGGCCTCTCTCATCTTTTTAAGTGGGAGAACTTGCACAATTGGTGGCTGACTAAATACTTGTTTCCCCCACTGTATACTATAAGTAGATACAGTGCCTTCAGAAAGTATTCACTGCCCTTGACTTTTTTCCACTATTTGTTGTTTTACAGCCTGAATTTAAAATATTCACATTTCAGTCATTTAGCAGACGCTCTTATCCAGAGCGACTTACAGTAGCAGTTAGGGTTAAGGGCTTTGCTCAAGGGCACATCGACAGGTTTTTCACCTAGTCAGCTTGGCGATTTGAACTAGCAGCCTTTCAGTTACTATCCCGAGGTTCTTAACCAGTAAACTAACCGCCGTCCCATGATGACGACACCACTATGCTTGAAAATATGGAGAGTGGTACTCAGTAATGCGTTATATTGGATTTGCCCCTGTATTCAGGACAAAAAGTGAATTGCTTTTGCCAATTTTTGTCCAGTATTACTTTAGTGCCTTGTTGCAAACAGGATGCATGTTTTGGAATATTTGTATTCTATACAACAAGTTAGTATTCTACAATAACAATACAACTATAATAATGTTTCCATCAGTTATGTGAGTCATACCGTATAAAAAAAAAGCACGACAACTGTGATGGAAGTTTCAGTACAATTTTATAAATGCAGACAGATCATTTATTTGATATTTTTGTGTCTGTAAAATTGATTATGCGAGAAAAGGTGTTGGAAATGCCATTATGCGCAAATATTGATATAATAACCATCATATCGAAGTAATCAATGAGTCGTGTGATATGGTGTGTGGTCCTCCTACTATGACTCGGGAAAGCAGTTTATTAGATTACAGATTAAAAAGAAGTTAGAAACTCCACAGGGTGTTGAACATGCATGGTGATCTTGATGCACCTTTCCAATAAATATTTTTGGTATTTGGTATTTTATTAGGATCCCCATTAGCTGTTGCAAAAGCAGCAGCTACTCTTCCTGGGGTCCACACAAAACATGAAACATGACATAATACAGAACATTAATAGACAAGAACAGCTCAAGGATAGAACTACATCAATTTAAAATGGCACACGTAGCCTACATATCAATACATACACACAAACTATCTAGGTCAAATAGGGGAGAGGCGTTGTGCCATGAGGTGTTGCTTTATCTGTTTTTTGAAACAAGGTTTGCTGTTCACTTGAGCAATATATGGAGCAGAATTCCATGCAATAATGGCTCGATATAATACTTTACGCTTTCTTGAATTTGTACTTTATTTGGGGACTGAAAAGACCCCTGGTGGCATGTCTGGTGGAGTAAGTGTGTAAGTTGACTATGCAAATAATTTGGGATTTTCAACACGTTGTTTCTTATAAAAATGAGAAGTGATGCAGTCAGTCTCTCCTCAACTCTTAACCAAGAGAGACTGGCATGCATAGTATTTATATCAGCCCTCTGATTACAATGAAGATTAAGATGTGCCGCTCTGTTCTGGGCCAGCTGCAGCTTAACTAGGTCTTTCCTTGCAGCACTCGACCACACCACTGGACAATAATCAAGATTAGACAAAACTAGAGCCTTCAGTACTTGCTTTTTGGAGTGTGGTGTCAAATAAGCAGAGCATCTCTTTATTACGGACAGACCTCACCCCATCTTTACAACCATTGAATCTAAACTCAGCAAAAAAAGAAACGTCCCTTTTTCAGGACCCTGTCTTTCAAAGATAATTCGTAAGAATCCAAATAACTTCACAGATCTCCATTGTAAAGGGTTTAAACACTGTTTCCCATGCTTGTTCAATGAACCATAAACAATTAATGAACATGCACCTGTGGAACGGTCGTTAAGACACTAACAGCTTACAGACGGTAGGCAATTAAGGTCACAGTTATGAATACTTAGGACACTAAAGAGGCCTTTCTACTGACTGAAAAACACCAAAAGAAAGATGCCCAGGGTCCCTACTCATCTGAGTGAACGTGCCTTAGGCATGCTGCAAGGAGGCATGAGGACTGCAGATGTGGCCAGGGCAATAAATTGCAATGTCTGTACTGTGAGACGCCTAAGACAGCGGTACAGGGAGACAGGACGGACAGCTGATCTTCCTCGCAGTGGCAGACCACGTGTAACAACACCTGCACAGGATCGGTACATCCGAACATCACATCTGCGGGATAGGTACAGGATAGCAACAACAACTGCCCGAGTTACACCAGGAACGCACAATCCCTCCATCAGTGCTCAGACTGTCCGTAATAGGCTGAGAGAGGCTGGACTGAGGGCTTGTAGGCCTGTTGTAAGGTAGGTCCTCACCAGACATCACCGGCAACAATGTCGCCTATGGGTACAAACCCACCGTTGCTGGACCAGACAGGACTGGCAAAAAGTGCTCTTCACTGACGAGTCGTGGTTTTGTCTCACCAGGGGTGATGGTCGGATTCGCATTTATCGTCGAAGGAATGAGCGTTACACAGAGGCCTGTACTCTGGAGCGGGATCGATTTGGAGGTGGAGGGTCCGTCATGGTCTGGGACGGTGTGTCACAGCATCATCGGACTGAGCTTGTTGTCATTGCAGGCAATCTCAACGCTGTGTGTTACAGGGAAGATATCCTCCTCCCTCATGTGGTACCCTTCCTGCAGGCTCATCCTGACATGACAATGCCACCAACCATACTGCTCGTTCTGTCTGTGATTCCCTGGAAGACAGGATTGTCAGTGTTCTGCCATGGCCAACGAAGAGCCCGGATCTCAATCCAATTGAGCACGTCTGGGACCTGTTGGATCGGAGGGTGAGGGCTAGGGCTATTCCCCCCAGAAATGTCCGGGAACTTGCAGGTGCCTTGGTGGAAGAGTGGGGTAACATCTCACAGCAAGAACTGGCAAATCTGGTGCAGTCCATGAGGAGATGCACTGCGGTACTTAATGCAGCTGGTGGCCACACCAGATACTGACTGTTACTTTTGATTTTGACCCCCCCTTTGTTCAGGGACACATTATTCAATTTATGTTAGTCACATGTCTGTGGAACTTGTTCAGTTTATGTCTCAGTTGTTGAATCTTACGTTCATACAAATATTTACACGTTAAGTTTGCTGAAAATAAACGCAGTTGACAGTGAGAGGACGTTTCTTTTTTTGCTAAGTTTATATGTTTTGACCATGACAGTTTACAATCTAAGGTAACACAGAGTAATTTAGTCTCCTCAACTTGTTCAACAGCCACACCATTCATTACCAGATTCAGCTGAGGTCTAGAGCTTAGGGAATATCTCAAGTCTTATTCTGGTGACATGACGATCGATGCTTGACAGACATTTGACAAATACAAATATTCTCACTCTTATCCATCATAACCTCATCATGGAGGGGCAGGTAGCTTAGTGGTTAAGAGAGTTGTGCCAGTAACCGAAAGGTCGCAGGTTCTAATCCCCGAGCCGACTAGGTGAAAAATCTGTCGATGTGCCCTTGAGCAAGGCACTTAATCCTAATTGCTCCTGTAAGTCGCTCTGGATAAGAGCGTCTGCTAAATGACTAAAATGTAAAAATCATATAGACTCGCCTACCCACGCAGTATGTGGGAGCTGTTGGTTAGAGCCCAAGTGCCAAGACAAGTGCAGGCCTTGCTATTTAATGCAGTAGAGTTGAAAATGCGATGGAAACATATTGAACATTAAGATTTGTATTCGATACATGAAAACTTAAGCGGAAAAAAACGTAGCGGCACTATGTCATCACGCACTGATTTTCTATCCCCAATACGTCTGCTTGGTGGAAACACACCACTGGTGTGAACATTTGCATATTTTCTTTATGCGGATTTTAGAATATTTGCATGAAATTCTGTCGCGAATTGGATGGAAACCTAGCTAGTGTTGATCCATCCTCACTTTTTAAACTCCGTAACTGTTTTAAAGTCACCATTGGCATCATGGTGAAATCCCTGAGCGGTTTCCTTCCTCTCTGGCGACTGAGTTAGGAAGGACACCTGTATCTTTGTAGTGACTGGGTGTATTGATACGCCATCCAAACTGTGATGAATAACTTCACCATGCTCAAAGGGATATTCAATGTCTGTTTATTTTTTTACCCATCTACCAATAGGTGCTCTTCTTTGCGAGGCATTGGAAAACCTCCTTGGTCTTTGTGGTCGAATCTGTATTTGAAATGCACTGCTCGACTGAGGGACCTTACAGATAATTGTATGTGTGGGGTACAGAGATGAGGTAGTCATTCAAAAATCATGTTAAACACCATTATTGCACACAGTGTGAGTGCATGCAACTTATTATGTGACTTGTTAAGTGAAAATGTTTGTCCTGAATTTATTTAGGCTTGCCATAACAAAAGTGGTTGAATACGTATCGACTCAAGACATTTCAGCTTTTCAGTTGTAATTAATTTGTGAAAATGTCAAAAAACATAAGTCCACTTTGACATTATGGGGTTTGGGTGTAGGCCAGTGACAAAAAAAATCTTAATTTAATTCATTTTAAATTCAAGCTGTAACAACAAAATGTGAAAAAGTCAAGGGTTGCGAATACTTTCTGAAGGCATTATATATATTAATTAGGTAATTGGACATTTGCTAATAACAAAATAAATGTAAACACTCAAGTAAAGTTTGAACTATACTTTTAAATTGATGCAAGATGTTTTTGCAAGTATTTTTGTATAGTCACAAGAAGTTGAAAAATAATTCGCTGCAACAAAACGTGCAGTTTCAATGTAACGTATATAAAACGTAAACAGGTACGTACAAATAAGTGACATGAAGTATCAGACGCTAATCTGAACAGGATTATGGGTTTAAAAAAAAAATACTTAAAAAATGCGTCCATCCATTCACTGTGGAATGTAATACAATGCAATAAAATGTTAAGCATTTGAAAAACATGTAAAAATATTGAACCTGAATTGCCTGAAAGTCCAACATGTGGATAGAATCAAATCACATTAACATCCAGAACAGGAACAAATTAGAACATTTCATGCACTGTATAATTAATCGTACAAGTAAAAAAAATACAATGTTATTTAATTCCCAACAGAACAAATTCATTGTTTCTCTCTAACATGACTACAAGAACTGATAATATGATTTTGTTGAGAAAAGTAACTTCATTTGAGTTCCAGTTCCATTTTGGAACTCCCCAAAATTCCAAGAATGTATACAGTTTGTGATGAGATGGCAGGTAGAATCTATTGATGAGATGGCAGTAATGGCAGGTAGAATCTATTGATGAGATGGCAGTAATGGCAGGTAGAATCTATTGATGAGATGGCAGTAATGGCAGGGAGAATCTATTGATGAGATGGCAGTAATGGCAGGTAGAATCTATTGATGAGATGGCAGTAATGACAGGTAGAATCTATTGATGAGATGGCAGTAATGGCAGGTAGAATCTATTGATGAGATGGCAGTAATGGCAGGTAGAATCTATTGATGAGATGGCAGTAATGGCAGGTAGAATCTATTGATGAGATGGCAGTAATGGCAGGTAGAATCTATTGATGAGATGGCAGTAATGGCAGGTAGAATCTATTGATGAGATGGCAGTAATGGAAGGTAGAATCTATTGATGAGATGGCAGTAATGGCAGGGAGAATCTATTGATGAGATGGCAGTAATGGCAGGTAGAATCTATTGATGAGATGGCAGTAATGGCAGGTAGAATCTATTGATGAGATGGCAGTAATGGCAGGTAGAATCTATTGATGAGATGGCAGTAATGGAAGGTAGAATCTATTGATGAGATGGCAGTAATGGCAGGGAGAATCTATTTATTAGATGGCAGTAATGGCAGGTAGAATCTATTGATGAGATGGCAGTAATGGCAGGTAGAATCTATTGATGAGATGGCAGTAATGGCAGGTAGAATCTATTGATGAGATGGCAGTAATGGCAGGTAGAATCTATTGATGAGATGGCAGTAATGGCAGGTAGAATCTATTGATGAGATGGCAGTAATGGCAGGTAGAATCTATTGATGAGATGGCAGTAATGGCAGGTAGAATCTATTGATGAGATGGCAGTAATGGCAGGGAGAATCTATTGATTAGATGGCAGTAATGGCAGGTATAATCTATTGATGAGATGGCAGTAATGGCAGGTAGAATCTATTGATGAGATGGCAGTAATGGCAGGGAGAATCTACTGATGAGATGGCAGTAATGGCAGGGAGAATCTATTGATGAGATGGCAGTAATGGCAGGGAGAATCTATTGATGAGATGGCAGTAATGGCAGGTAGAATCTATTGATGAGATGGCAGTAATGGCAGGGAGAATCTATTGATGAGATGGCAGTAATGGCAGGTAGAATCTATTGATGAGATGGCAGTAATGGCAGGGAGAATCTATTGATGAGATGGCAGTAATGGCAGGTAGAATCTATTGATGAGATGGCAGTAATGGCAGGGATAATCTATTGATTAGATGGCAGTAATGGCAGGGATAATCTATTGATGAGATGGCAGTAATGGCAGGTAGAATCTATTGATGAGATAGCAGTAATGGCAGGTAGAATCTATTGATGAGATGGCAGTAATGGCAGGTAGAATCTATTGATGAGATGGCAGTAATGGCAGGTAGAATCTATTGATGAGATGGCAGTAATGCCAGGGAGAATCTATTGATTAGATGGCAGTAATGGCAGGGAGAATCTATTGATGAGATGGCAGTAATGGCAGGTAGAATCTATTGATGAGATGGCAGTAATGGCAGGTAGAATCTATTGATGAGATGGCAGTAATGGCAGGGAGAATCTATTGATGAGATAGCAGTAATGGCAGGTAGAATCTATTGATGAGATAGCAGTAATGGCAGGGAGAATCTATTGATGAGATGGCAGTAATGGCAGGGAGAATCTATTGATTAGATGGCAGTAATGGCAGGGAGAATCTATTGATGAGATGGCAGTAATGGCAGGGAGAATCTATTGATGAGATGGCAGTAATGGCAGGTAGAATCTATTGATGAGATGGCAGTAATGGCAGGTAGAATCTATTGATGAGATGGCAGTAATGGCAGGGAGAATCTATTGATGAGATGGCAGTAATGGCAGGTAGAATCTATTGATGAGATGGCAGTAATGGCAGGTAGAATCTATTGATGAGATGGCAGTAATGGAAGGTATAATCTATTGATGAGATGGCAGTAATGGCAGGTATAATCTATTGATGAGATGGCAGTAATGGCAGGGAGAATCTATTGATGAGATGGCAGTAATGGCAGGTAGAATCTATTGATGAGATGGCAGTAATGGCAGGGAGAATCTATTGATGAGATGGCAGTAATGGCAGGTAGAATCTATTGATGAGATGGCAGTAATGGCAGGTAGAATCTATTGATGAGATGGCAGTAATGGCAGGTAGAATCTATTGATGAAATGGCAGTAATGGGAGGGAGAATCTATTGATGAGATGGCAGTAATGGCAGGGAGAATCTATTGATTAGATGGCAGGTAGAATCTATTGATGAGATGGCAGTAATGGCAGGTAGAATCTATTGATGAGATGGCAGTAATGGCAGGGATAATCTATTGATGAGATGGCAGTAATGGCAGGGAGAATCTATTGATGAGATGGCAGTAATGGAAGGGAGAATCTATTGATTAGATGGCAGTAATGGCAGGGAGAATCTATTGATGAGATGGCAGTAATGGCAGGTAGAATCTATTGATGAGATGGCAGTAATGGCAGGGATAATCTATTGATGAGATGGCAGTAATGGCAGGGAGAATCTATTGATGAGATGGCAGTAATGGCAGGTAGAATCTATTGATGAGATGGCAGTAATGGCAGGGAGAATCTATTGATGAGATGGCAGTAATGGCAGGGAGAATCTATTGATGAGATGGCAGTAATGGCAGGGAGAATCTATTGATGAGATGGCAGTAATGGAAGGGAGAATCTATTGATGAGATGGCAGTAATGGCAGGTAGAATCTATTGATGAGATGGCAGTAATGGCAGGGAGAATCTATTGATGAGATGGCAGTAATGGCAGGTAGAATCTATTGATGAGATGGCAGTAATGGCAGGTAGAATCTATTGATGAGATGGCAGTAATGGCAGGTAGAATCTATTGATGAGATGGCAGTAATGGCAGGGAGAATCTATTGATGAGATGGCAGTAATGGCAGGGAGAATCTATTGATGAGATGGCAGTAATGGCAGGTAGAATCTATTGATGAGATGGCAGTAATGGCAGGTAGAATCTATTTATTGATGAGATGGCAGTAATGGCAGGTAGAATCTATTGATGAGATGGCAGTAATGGCAGGGAGAATCTATTGATGAGATGGCAGTAATGGCAGGTAGAATCTATTGATGAGATGGCAGTAATGGCAGGGAGAATCTATTGATGAGATGGCAGTAATGGCAGGGAGAATCTATTTGTAACTAAAACAAACGTGTAACAAAAGCAGCGTTGACCAGGACATCACACACTATTTACACAGAATTCAATGAATTGCAGATAGTGGGATTCTGTATAGCGCTTTGAGAAGTATATTTGATTAGGATGGACCAGCCTCTGCTAAGGCTTCTGTCTGTTCTGACTTCATCAGAATATATTAAACACATGTAGGTAACAATTTCACGGTCTCTCTTTCACACTCCTTCTCTGAAGTCAAAATAATAGTACTTTTTCCCCAATATACAATCGGGCACAGAGATACACACTGTAGAAATGATTTACAGACACACACACACATATATATATATATATAAAAAGGTTCTGGGCTGTCAAAGGTAGAGTCAGCAATATGACATCATCCACAGTGGGGAGACTTCCTGCTTACAGACATCAACAGTAATTGAAGACTGCCCCTGTTGGGTTTTCCCAATATGCACCCATGCTCCCTAGAGCCTTGCAAAGAGAGGAAATAGACGCGCAGGCATTACTTTGCATCAACCAATGGTTGTGTTGCCACGTCATGGACTGTTCAGTCGGGGCATCAGACGGCTACATCATATGATGTGGTTAGCTGATAGTTAAATGCCTATTCAGGCGTTGTGAGATCACGCGGGGGCGTCTGCAACGTCGTCGGGGCAGGAAAGTGACCATTGTCATGGCAGTCTTGGCCAATGTTGTTGTGGCCGTTGTTGTTTTCTGTAAGTGGGAAGTGTCCCCAGATGTGTGTGATGACATCACACTGCTGAGTCGACCTTTACGGTTTAGACAAAGTGTGCCTCTCTGAGTTCTAACCAGGAGTTACTGCTGGGTCCGGGCCAGGTTCTCAGTCTTTGGTGCAGCGGTTTGGCCTCAGTGGGGCTGAGGTCCTCTGGGCTGCTGGGGGGGGGAGGTCAGCGGAGTTCGCAACCTCAGGGTCAACACTAACAGAGCTGTCCACTGGGTCAACACTAACAGAGCCGTCCACTGGGTCAACACTAACAGAGCCGTCCACTGAGTCCTGTGGAGAGTGTATGGGGAGGTTTGAGGTCTGAGGGGTGGCGGTGGTAACCATAGGGGAAGAGGAGAAGGTAATGGTGGAGGAATGGGAGGAAGAGAGGAGGAGAGGAGCAGTCACAGTAGTGGAAGTTGGGGAGGAGGTTTTAACAGTAGTGGAAGTTGGGGAGGAGGTTTTAACAGTAGTGGAAGTTGGGGAGGAGGTTTTAACAGTAGTGGAAGTTGGGGAGGAGCTGTTAACAGTAGTGGAAGTTGGGTTGGGGAGGAGGTTTTAACAGTAGGAGAAGTTGGGGAGGAGCTTTTAACAGTAGTGGAAGTTGGGGAGGAGGTTTTAACAGTAGTGGAAGTTGGGGAGGAGCTTTTAACAGTAGTGGAAGTTGGGGAGGAGGTTTTAACAGTAGGAGAAGTTGGGGAGGAGCTTTTAACAGTAGTGGAAGTTGGGGAGGAGGTTTTAACAGTAGTGGAAGTTGGGGAGGAGCTTTTAACAGTAGTGGAAGTTGGGGAGGAGCTTTTAACAGTAGTGGAAGTTGGGGAGGAGCTTTTAACAGTAGTGGAAGTTGGGGAGGAGCTTTTAACAGTAGTGGAAGTTGGGGAGGAGCTTTTAACAGTAGTGGAAGTTGGGGAGGAGCTTTTAACAGTAGTGGAAGTTGGGGAGGAGCTTTTAACAGTAGTGGAAGTTGGGGAGGAGCTTTTAACAGTAGTGGAAGTTGGGGAGGAGCTGTTAACAGTAGTGGAAGTTGGGGGGGAGGAGCTGTTAACAGTAGTGGAAGTTGGGGAGGAGCTTTTAACAGGAGGAGAAGTTGGGGAGGAGCTTTTAACAGTAGTGGAAGTTGGGGAGGAGCTTTTAACAGTAGTGGAAGTTGGGGAGGAGCTTTTAACAGTAGTGGAAGTTGGGGAGGAGCTGTTAACAGTAGTGGAAGTTGGGGAGGAGCTGTTAACAGTAGTGGAAGTTGGGGAGGAGCTTTTAACAGGAGGAGAAGTTGGGGAGGAGCTTTTAACAGTAGTGGAAGTTGGGGAGGAGCTTTTAACAGTAGTGGAAGTTGGGGAGGAGCTTTTAACAGTAGTGGAAGTTGGGGAGGAGCTTTTAACAGTAGTGGAAGTTGGGGAGGAGCTGTTAACAGTAGTGGAAGTTGGGGAGGAGCTTTTAACAGTAGTGGAAGTTGGGGAGGAGCTGTTAACAGTAGTGGAAGTTGGGGAGGAGCTTTTAACAGTAGTGGAAGTTGGGGAGGAGGTTTTAACAGTAGGAGAGGTTGGGGAGGAGGTTTTAACAGTAGGAGAAGTTGGGGACATATTGGTTGGGCTAGCGGTCCCAGAGGTACTTGATGATGGCCACCCTCTCGTGCCTGAAGAACCAGGAGGCTTGTAGAAGATTCCGGGTGGAGGCTGCAGAGTCCGTGGTTGTCTGAACGTTATGGGGGAGTTGGTAGAGGTTCTAGTCTCCCCACCATCTCCAGCAGCAGAGTTAGACCTACCCTTAGTCTCCTCTCTGTCTCCTCTGGACGTCTGGCCAGCCTTCGACACTGTGGAAGGGCTGTTGGGGAATATGGTGCTGACACTACTACTGGATGGGAGAGCAGAGCTGGTCGGCCCAGATACGGACGATTGTGTCGGTATCGTCGGCTGCTTCCCTGTTGGCTGTGTTCCGGGGCCCGTACCGGCCGGCGGTAAATTAGCCACGATCATGGCGGTGCGTGGCGTGACGTCATAGTGTTTGTACTTCCTGTCCCAGGTCCTACGCTGCATGGCCTGGGGGTCGATGAAGGGTGTGATATAATAGGTACTGACCCTTGACCCCCCACCAATCCGAGGCTTCTCCTTCTCCGGCTCGGCTAACTCCATGATGGTGTCAGCAGCGGGATCTAACATGACGGCGTCGTTGGTGTTCTGGCTGTTCCTCTCAACGACCTGAGAGATGAGATTGTACTTTATTAATCCCCATGAAGGGAAATACTGTAGGTTTATCATACTTACAGCCATTGTAAAAAAAAAAGCAATACTACACAACATTAAAAGCAAATCACAAGACAATTCCAGTATATTGTCCTAAAAAACTATTGATGGGTGTTGACCTGGGAGGGGTTGGGGAGGGGCAGGCGCTCCAAGGGCATGCTGATTGGTCGGGACACCATTCTAGAGCGCTGTTGGACCCGAGGGGCCATAGAGGAGAAGGAGGAGGTAGAGGAGGAGAGGTTGATGCTGGGACGTCCAAACACAAGTGTAGACCTCTGGACCAATGGGACAAAACAGACAGGAATCAGCTGTCGATGCTGACGCCTAAAACTCCGACACAATGATGTTGAAGCTGCAACGTTGATTAATCTGCACTGTCCCTGTCAAATACATCTCATAACTAACTGACTGACTCTCTCACTCAGAAACAAACCTTGGGAGCGCCAGCAGCAGCAGAGCCGACACCACTGAGTCTCTCCAGGGCTGTTAACTCTCTCCTGTCTGGTCCTGTCCTGTCCGGTCCTGTCCTGTCTGGTCCTGTCCTGTCTGGTCCTGTCCTGTCCGGTCCTGTCCTTCCTGTCGTCACCCCTCTCACCTCATCCAGGATATTAGAGGACAAGTGCCTCTTGTAGACTTTGGCGCTCTGCTTGGAAACAAACAAAATGGTTAGGAATGATGAAGAACCACAACAGTCAATTGATTCTTATCAAGGTGGGTCAAGCTCCTCAGACTCTAGTTCATCTCCTCGCCTCTGCAGTGGCTCTGACTTTCACAGAAATGATTGAACCATTCAAAGACACTTGGACCTCCTCACCTCCTTGATGTCAAGCAGGGAGGTGGAGTGGCGGCTGAGTCTCTGCTCCTCCTGAGGGGTGAGTCGGGGGGATGTATGGCCCGCCGTGGAGGTGGTGGTAGGTGAGGAGGAGGGGCTGGCCACGTCAAAGATCATCTGGAAGTGACGTACCAGCAACTCCACCATCAGTGCCTGGGAGGGGAGGAGGAAAGTGACAGGTGAATAAAGGGGCAAAAACTAAGTTGATCATTTTGATTTGTAAAGTCACAGGCAACACTGTTATGATAATAATATATTTAATTTATATAATGGTTTTCATTACAAGAAGAATCTTGCATTATTGATTGGTTAGGGTTAGGTTAGGTTAGGTCTCCAGGTACATACCTGGCAGGGTTAGGATTAGTCTCCAGGTACATACCTGGTGGGGTTAGGGTTAGTTTCCAGGTACATACAGTGAGGGAAATAAGTATTTGATCCCCTGCTGATTTTGTACGTTTGCCCACTGACAAAGAAATGATCAGTCTATAATTTTAATGGTAGGTTTATTTGAACAGTGAGAGACAGAATAACAAAAAAGATTCCAGAAAAACGCATGTCAAAAATGTTATAAATTGATTTGCATTGTAATGAGGGAAATAAGTATTTGAACAACTCTCAATCAGAAAGATTTCTGGGTCCCAGGAGTCTTTTATACAGGTAACGAGCTGAGATTAGGAGCACACTCTTAAAGGGAGTGCTCCTAATCTCAGCTTGTTACCTGTACAAAAGACACCTGTCCACAGAAGCAATCAATCAATCAGATTCCAAACTCTCCACCATGGCCAAGACCAAAGAGCTCTCCAAGGATGTCAGGGACAAGATTGTAGACCTACACAAGGCTGGAATGGGCTACAAGACCATCGCCAAGCAGCTTGGTGAGAAGGTGACAACAGTTGGTGCGATTATTCGCAAATGGAAGAAACACAAAAGAACTGTCAATCTCCCTCGGCTTGGGGTTCCATGCAAGATCTCACCTCGTGGAGTTGCAATGATCATGAGAACGGTGAGGAATCAGCCCAGAACTACACGGGAGGATCTTGTCAGTGATCTCAAGGCAGCTGGGACCATAGTCACCAAGAAAACAATTGGTAACACACTACGCCGTGAAGGACTGAAATTCTGCAGCGCCCGCAAGATCCCCCTGCTCAAGAAAGCACATATACAGGCCCGTCTGAAGTTTGCCAATGAACATCTGAATGATTCAGAGGAGAACTGGGTGAAAGTGTTGTGGTCAGATGAGACCAAAATCGACCAAAATCGAGCTCTTTGGCATCAACTCAACTCGCCATGTTTGGAGGAGGAGGAATGCTGCCTATGACCCAAAGAACACCATCCCCACCATCAAACATGGAGGTGGAAACATTATGCTTTGGGGGTGTTTTTCTGCTAAGGGGACAGGACAACTTCACCGCATCAAAGGGACGATGGACGGCGCCGTGTACCGTCAAATCTTGGGTGAGAACCTCCTTCCCTCAGCCAGGGCATTGAAAATGGGTCGTTGATGGTATTCCAGCATGACAATGACCCAAAACACACGGCCAAGGCAACAAAGGAGTGGCTCAAGAAGAAGCACATTAAGGTCCTGGAGTGGCCTAGCCAGTCTCCAGACCTTAATCCCATAGAAAATCTGTGGAGGGAGCTGAAGGTTCGAGTTGCCAAACGTCAGGCTCGAAACCTTAATGACTTGGAGAAGATCTGCAAAGAGGAGTGGGACAAAATCCCTCCTGAGATGTGTGCAAACCTGGTGGCCAACTACAAGAAACGTCTGACCTCTGTGATTGCCAACAAGGGTTTTGCCACCAAGTACTAAGTCATGTTTTGCAGAGGGGTCAAATACTTATTTCACTCACTACAATGCAAATCAATTTATAACATTTTTGACATGTGTTTTTCTGGATTTTTTTGTTGTTATTCTGTCTCTCACTGTTCAAATAAACCTACCATCAAAATTATAGACTGATCATGTCTTTGTCAGTGGGCAAACGTACAAAATCAGCAGGGAATCAAATACTTTTTTCCCTCACTGTATCTGTCAGGGTTAGGGGTAGTCTCCAGGTACAG
This sequence comes from Coregonus ussuriensis, assembly GCA_031479575.1. Classification (NCBI taxonomy): domain Eukaryota; kingdom Metazoa; phylum Chordata; class Actinopteri; order Salmoniformes; family Salmonidae; genus Coregonus; species Coregonus ussuriensis. The sequence goes on from CM062486.1 coordinate 49,264,621, forward strand.
ATGAAGTCGGAAGTTTAAATACACCTTAAACAAATACATTTAAAAACTCAGTTTTTCACAATTCCTGACATATAATCCTTGTAAAAATTCCCTGTCTTAGGTCAGTTAGGATCAACACTTTATTTTAAGAATGTGAAATGTCAGAATAATAGTAGAGAGAATGATTTATTTCAGCTTTTATTTCTTTCATCACATTCCCAGTGGGTCAGAAGATGACATACACTCAATTAGTATTTGGTAGCATTGCCTTTCAATTGTTTAACTTGGGTCAAACGTTATGGGTAGCCTTCCACAAGCTTCCAACAATAAGTTGGGTGAATTTTGGCCCATTCCTCCTGACAGAGCTGGTGTAACTGAGTCAGGTTTGCAGGCCTCCTTGCTCGCACACGCTTTTTCAGTTCTGCCCACACATTTTCTATAGGATTGAGATTAGGGCTTTGTGATGGCCACTCCAAAACCTTGACTTTGTTGTCCTTAAGCCATTTTGCCACAACTTTGAAAGTATACTTGGGGTCATTGTCCATTTGGAAGACCCATTTGCGACAAAGCTTTAACTTCCTGACTGATGTCTTGAGATGTTGCTTCAATATATCCACATCATTTTCCTTCCTCATGATGTAAAGTCGCTCTGGATAAGAGCGTCTGCTAAATGACTAAAAATGTAAATGTAAATGTAATGCCATCTATTTTGTGAAGTGTACCAGTCCCTCCTGCAGCAAAGCACCACCACAGCATGATGCTGCCACCCCCGTGCTTCACGGATGGGATGGTGTTCTTCGGCTTGCAAGCTACCCCCTTTCTCCTCCAAACATAAAGATGGTCATTATGGCCAAACAGTTCTATTTTTGTTTCATCAGACCAGAGGAGATTTCTCCAAAAAGTACTATCTTCCTTGGCCTCTTCCTTGCTGAGTGGCCTTTCAGGTTATGTCGATATAGGACTCGTTTTACTGTGGATATAGATACTTTTGTACCTGTTTCCTCCAGCATCTTCACAAGGTCCTTTGCTGTTGTTCTGGGATTGATTTGCACTTTTCGCACCAAAGTACGTTAATCTCTAGGAGACAGAACGCGTCTCCTTCCTGAGCGGTATGACGGCTGCGTGGTCCCATGATGTTTATACTTGCGTACTATTGTTTGTACAGATGAACGTGGTACCTTCAGGCATTTGGAAGTTGCTCCCAAGGATGAACCAGACTTGTGGAGGTCTACAATTGTTTTTCTGAGGTCTTGGCTGATTTCTTTTGATTTTCCCATGATGTCAAGCAAAGAGGCACTGAGTTTGAAGGTAGTCCTTGAAATACATCCACAGGTACACCTCCAATTGACTGTCACGAGCGTCGTAGTAGTGAGTAGACCAAGGCGCAGCATGTGAAACAAACATGACTTTATTTAATTAAACTATCAAACAAAACACGACTCGTGAAGTCCACGGTTAACAATACCGACACGGAACAAAAACCCACAACACCCAAGGGAAAACATACAGTTTAAATATGGCTCCCAATCAGAGACAACCCACAACAGCTGACACTCGTTGCCTCTGATTGGGAGCCACTCTGGCCAACATAGACATAGAACAACTTAGAATACCCAACATAGAAAATGAACACATAGAATGAACACACCCTGGCTCAACATATAGAGTCCCAGAGCCAGGGTGTGACAGTACCCCCCCCTAAAGGCGCGGACTGCGACCGCGCCTCAACTAACGCAAAACAGGGGAGGGCTGGGCGGGCATACCTCCTCGGCGGCGGCTCCGGGCTTGCCCACCACCCTCCAACAAACCCCCCATAGCGCCCCTGGTCCGGTCTGGCCCCGCTGGCTGGAGCTGGACTGGACGTAGCAGGAGCGGTAGACTTCAGCTCCTTAGTGGAGCAGTAGAGCGGTACCTGAATTGGCACCGATGACTTAGGCACGGGTTGTGCCGGACTGACGACTCGCACCCCTGGCTTGGTGCGAGTGGCAGGAACGGGACGGGCCGGGCTGGCGACGCGCACCGTAGACTTGGTGCGAGTGGCAGGAACAGGCCGGACCGGGCTGGCGACGCGCACCGTAGACTTGGTGCGTGGAGCAGGGACAGGCCGGACAGGGCTGGCGACGCACACCGCAGGCTTGGTGCGTGGAGCAGGAACAGGCCGGACCGGGCTGGCGACGCGCACCGTAGGCTTGGTGCGTGGAGCAGGAACAGGCCGGGCTGGGCTGGCGACGCACACCGTAGGTTTGGTGCGTGGAGCAGGGACAGGCCGGACTGTCGACGCACACCGCAGGCTTGGTGCGTGGAGCAGGGACAGGCCGGGCAGGGCTGGCGACGCACACCGTAGGCTTGGTGCGTGGAGCAGGAACAGGCCGGGCAGGGCTGGCGACGCACACCGTAGGCTTGGTGCGTGGAGCAGGGACAGGCCGGACAGGGCTGGCGACGCACACCGTAGGCTTGGTGCGTGGAGCAGGAACAGGCCGGGCTGGGCTGTCGACGCACACAGTAGGCTTGGTGCGTGGAGCAGGAACAGGCCGGGCAGGGCTGGCGACGCACACCGTAGGTTTGGTGCGTGGAGCAGGGACAGGCCGGGCCGGGCTGTCGACGCACACCGTAGGCTTGGTGCGTGGAGCAGGGACAGGCCGGGCAGGGCTGGCGACGCACACCGTAGGCTTGGTGCGTGGAGCAGGAACAGGCCGGGCTGGGCTGTCGACGCACACCGTAGTCTTGGTGCGTGGAGCAGGGACAGGCCGGACAGGGCTGGCGACGCACACCGTAGGCTTGGTGCGTGGAGCAGGGACAGGCCGGACTGGGCTGGCGACGCACACCGTAGGCTTGGTGCGTGGAGCAGGAACAGGCCGGACCGTACTGGGAACACACACCACTGGCCTTAAACGGGGATCAGGAACGGGCCGGACCGGACTGGCAATACACCTCAGTACCTCTCGCCGTGCCTCTACAACTTCCTTCCCTCCTCTCGCCAATGGCTCCCGTAACCCGGTGGCCTTCTCTCCTCGTCTCCCATTTCGCCCTGTGGCAGCCTCCTGCTGCCCAGTCGCCCATGCCGTGTGCCCCCCCCTAAAAAATTATTGGGGGTGCCTCTCGTCCTTCCGACGATGACACTGCTGACGCCGCTGCTCCTCTCCTGCCTGGGTCTCCCCCTTCATAGCCCTCCGGTACCGGACGGCCTCCTCCTCGGTAATCTGCCCCCAACCGAGGAGGACATCCATCAGCGTCACCTCCTGCGTGTGTTCCTGGACACGCTGCTTGGTCGTTGTATGGTGGGTTTTTCTGTCACGATCGTCGTAGTAGTGAGTAGACCAAGGCGCAGCGTGTGAAACAAACATGACTTTATTTAATTAAAGTATCAAACAAAACACGACTCGTGAAGTCCACGGTTAACAATACCGACACGGAACAAAAACCCACAACACCCAAGGGAAAACATACAGTTTAAATATGGCTCCCAATCAGAGACAACCCACAACAGCTGACACTCGTTGCCTCTGATTGGGAGCCACTCTGGCCAACATAGACATAGAACAACTTAGAATACCCAACATAGAAAATGAACACATAGAATGAACACACCCTGGCTCAACATATAGAGTCCCAGAGCCAGGGTGTGACATTGACTCAAATTATGACATCATTTTCTGGAATTTTCCAAGTTGTTTAAAGGCACAGTCAACTTAGTGTATGTAAACTTCTGACCCACTGGAATTGTGATACAGTGAATTATAAGTGAAATAATCTGGCTGTAAACAATTGTTGGAAGAATTACTTGTGTCATGCACATAGTAGATGTCCTAACCGACTTGCCAAAACTATAGTTTGTTAACAAGAAATTTGTGGAGTGGTTGAAAAACTAGTTTTAATGACACCAAAATAAGGGTATGTAAACTTCCGACATCAACTGTACATACCTGGTAGGGTTAGGGTTAGTCTCCAGGTACATACACTGCATTAGGAAAGTATTCAGACCCCTTCACTTTTTCCACATTTTGTTACGTTACAGCCTTATTCTAAAATTGATTAAATAAAACATTTTCCTCATCAATCTACACACAATACCCCATTTTTAGAAATGTTTGCAAACGTATTAAAAATAAAAAAGTATTCAGACCCTTTGCTATGAGACTCGAAATTGAGCTCAGGTGCATCCTGTTTCCATTGATCATCCTTGAGATGTTTCTACAACTTGATTGGAGTCCATCTGTGGTAAATTCAATTGATTGGACATGATTTGGAAAGGCACACACCTGTCTATATAAGGTCTCACAGTTGGCAGTGCATGTCAGAGCAAAAACCAAGCCATGAGGTCAAAGGAATTGTCCATAGAGCTCCGAGACAGGATTGTGTCGAGGAACAGATCTGGGGAAGGGTACCAAAAATGTTCTGCAGCATTGAAGGTCCCCACAGTGGCCTCCATCATTCTTAAATGGAAGACGTTTGGAACCACCAAGACTCTTCCTAGAGCTGGCCGCCCAGCCAAACTGAGCAATCGGGAGAGATGGGCCTTGGTCAGGAAGGTGACCAAGAACCCGATGGTCACTCTGACAGAGCTCTAGAGTTCCTCTGTGGAGATGGGAGAACCTTCCAGAAGGACAACCATCTCTGCAGCACTCCACCAATCAGGCCTTTATGGTAGAGTGGCCAGACGGAAGCCACTCCTCAGTAAAAGGCACATGACAGCCCGCTTGGAGTTTGCCAAAAGGCACCTAAAGGACTCTCAGACCATGAGAAACAAGATTCTCTGGTCTGATGAAACCAAGATTGAACTCTTTGGCCTGAATGCAAAGCGTCACATTACATTTACATTTTACATTTTAGTCATTTATCAGACGCTCTTATCCAGAGCGACTTACAGTTAGTGAAAACATATTATTAAAAATATATATATAATTATACTGGCCCCCCGTGGGAATCGAACCCACAACCCTGGCGTTGCAAACGCCATGCTCTATCAACTGAGCTACATCCCTGCCGGCCATTCCCTCCCCTACCCTGGACAACGCTGGGCCAATTGTGCGCCGCCCATGAGTCTCCCGGTCGCGGCTGGCTGCGACAGAGCCTGGATCTGGAGGAAACCTGGCACCATCCCTACGGTGAAGCATGGTGGTGGCAGCATCATGATGTGGGGATGATTTTCAGCAGCAGGGACTGGGAGACTAGTCAGGATCGAGGGAAAGATGAATGGAGCAAAGTACAGAGAGATCCTTGATGAAAACCTGCTCAAGAGTGCTCAGGACCTCAGACTGGGGCGAAGGTTCACCTTCCAACAGGACAATTACCCTAAGCACACAGCCAAGACAACACAGGTGTGGCTTCGGGACAAGTCTCTGAATGTCCTTGAGTGGCCCAGCCAGAGCCCGGAATTTAACCCGATTGAACATCTCTGGAGAGACCTGAAAATAGCTGTGCAGTGATGCTCCCCATCTAACCTGACAGAGCTTGAGAGGATCTGCAGAGAAGAATGGGAGATACTCCCCAAATGCAGGTGTGCCAAGCTTGTAGCGTCATACCCAAGAAGACTCAAGATTGTAAAACCTGTTTTGGCTTAGTCATTATGGGCTATTGTGTGTAGATTCATGAGGGGGAAAAAACAATTTAATCCGTTTTAGAATAAGGCTGTAACATAACAAAATGTGGAAAAAGTGAAGTGGATACTTTCCAAATGCACAGTACAGTCGGGGTCAAAAGTTTTGAGAATGACACAAGTATTAGTCTTCACAAAGTTCGCTGCTTCAGTGTTAGGAGATATTTTTGTCAGATGTTACTATGGTATACTGAAGTATAATTACAAGCATTCCATAAGTGTCAAAGGCTTTTATTGACAATTACATTAAGTTTATGCAAAGAGTCAATATTTTCAGTGTTGACCCTTCTTTTTCAAGACCTCTGCAATCCGCCCTGGCATGCTGTCAAATAACTTCTGGGCCACATCCTGACTGATGGCAGCCCATTCTTGCATAATCAATGCTTGGAGTTTGTGGGTTTTTGTTTGTCCACCCGCCTCTTGAGGATCGACCACAAGTTCTTAATGGGATTAAGGTCTGGGGAGTTTCCTGGCCATGGACCCAAAGTTTTGTTCCCCGAGCCACTTAGTTATCACTTTTGCCTTATGGCAAGATGCTCCATCATGCTGGAAAAGGCATTGGTCATCACCAAACTGTTCTTGGATGGTTGGGAGAAGTTGCTCTGGAGGATGTGTTGGTACCATTCTTTATTCATGGCTGTGTTCTTAGGCAAAACTGTGAGTGAGCCCACTCCCTTGGCTGAGAAGCAACCCCACACATGAATGGTCTCAGGATGCTTTACTGTTGGCATGACACAGGACTGATGGTAGCGTCTGGAGAAGACAAGGTGTTTTCCGGATGCCCCAAACAATCGGAAAGGAGATTCATCAGAGAAAATGACTTTACCCCAGTCCTCACACCTGCCTGCTGCCATTCCTGAGCAAGCTCTGCACTGGTGGTGCCCCGATCCCGCAGCTGAATCAACTTTAGGAGACGGTCCTGGCGCTTGCTGGACTTTCTTGGGCGCCCTGACGCCTTCTTCACAACAATTGAACCTCTCTCCTTGAAGTTCTTGATGATCCGATAAATGGTTGATTTAGGTGCAATCTTACTAGCAGCAATATCCTTCCCTGTGAAGCCCTTTTTGTGAAAAGCAATGATGACGGCACATGTTTCCTTGCAGGTAACCATGGTTAACAGAGGAAGAACAATGATTTCAAGCACCACCCTCCTTTTAAAGCTTCCAGTCTGTTATTCTAACTCAATCAGCATGACAGAGTGATCTCCAGCCTTGTCCTCACCAACACTCTCACCTGTGTTAACGAGAGAATCACTTAAATGATGGCAGCTGGTCCTTTTGTGGCAGGGCTGAAATGCAGTGGAAATGTTTTTTGGGGATTAAGTTCATTTTCATGGCAAAGAGGGACTTTGCAATTAATTGCAAATCATCTGATCGCTCTTCATGACATTCTGGAGTATATGCAAATTGCCATCATCAAAACTGAGGCAGCAGACTTTGTGAAAATTAGTATTTGTGTCATTCTCAAAACGTTTGACCACGACTGTACACACCTAGTAGGTTTAAGGGTAGTCTACTGGTACATACCTGGTAGGGTTAGGGGTCGTCTACAGGTACATACCTGGTAGGGTTAGGGGTTGTCTACAGGTACACACCTGGTAGGGTTAGGATTAGTCTACAGGTACATACCTGGTAGGGTTAGGGGTCGTCTACAGGTACACACCTGGTAAGGTTAGGATTAGTCTACAGGTACATACCTGGTAGGGTTATGGGTCGTCTACAGGTACACACCTGGTAGGGTTAGGATTAGTCTACAGGTACATACCTGGTAGGGTTAGGGGTCGTCTACAGGTACACACCTGGTAGGGTTAGGGTTAGTCTACAGGAACTAATCTGGTAGGGTTAGTCTACAGGAACTAATCTGGTAGGGTTAGTCTACAGCAACTCACCTGGTAAGGGTAATCAACCAGAGAGGACAGGGAGACCTCTGCATCAGTCTGTCGTGGTTTGACCAGCGTAGGGCCGAAGATAATGCCCAGGTTACTGGCTGTCATCTTGTTCTCCCCTGCCTTCTCTGTCACTCTGAGAGAAGAGGTACATATTAATACAATATTAACACATTAAGTAAGAAAAAAAACAATTCTAATAATATTTAGAGATGAAAGATAATATTACGATTTCATAATTTCTGTCACTCTGGGGGAGAGATTGGTGTTAACTACATACAGTGCCGTCTGAAAGGGATACTGCTTGATTTATTCCACGTGTTACAGTCTGAATAAAAAATGGATTGAATGGATTCTTTTTTCTCACCCATCTACACACAATACCCCATAATGAAAAACGTGTTTTTAGATTTTATTCCTCACATTTATTTAAATGAAAAACAGAAATATCTCATTTACATACACTACCGTTCAAAAGTTTGGGGTCACTTAGAAATGTCCTTGTTTTTGTAAGAAAAGCAATTTTTTTGTCCATTAAAATAACATCAAATTGATCAGAAATACAGTGTAGACATTGTTAATGTTGTAAATGGCTATTGTAGCTGGAAACTGCTGATTTTTAATGGAATATCTACATAGGCGCACAGAGGCCCATTATCAGCAACCATCAGTCCTGTGTTCCAATGGCACGTTGTGTTTGCTAATCCAAGTTTATCATTTTAAAAGGCTAATTGATCATTAGAAAGCCCTTTTGCAATTATGTTAGCACAACTGAAAACTGTTGTGCTGATTAAAGAAGCAATAAAACTGGCCTTCTATCTGGAGCGTCAGCAATTGTGGGTTTGATTACAGGCTCAAAATGGCCAGAAACAAAGAACTCTCTTCTGAAACTCGTCAGTCTATTCTTGTTCTGAGAAATGAAGGCTATTCTATGCGAGAAATTGCCAAGAAACTGAAGATCTCGTACAATGCTGTGTACTACTCCCTTCACAGAACAGCGCAAACTGGCTCTAACCAGAATAGAAAGAGGAGTCGGGAGGCCCCGGTGCACAACTGAGCAAGAGGACAAATACATTAGAGTGTCTAGTTTGAGAAACAGACGCCTCACAGGTCCTCAACTGGCAGCTTCATTAAATAGTACCCGCAAAACACCAGTCTCAACGTCAACAGTGAAGCGGCGACTCCGGGATGCTGACCTTCTAGGCAGTTGCAAAGAAAAAGCCATATCTCAGACTAGCCAATAAAAGATGGGCAGTCTGAGATATGGCTTTTTCTTTGCAACTCTGCCTAGAAGGTCAGCATCCCGGAGTCGCCTCTTCACTGTTGACGTTGAGACTGGTGTTTTGCTGGTACTATTTAATGATATTTTGTTTCTTGGCAATTTCTCGCATAGAATAGCCTTCATTTCTCTGAACAGGAATAGACTGACGAGTTTCAGAAGAAAGTTATTTGTTTCTGGCCATTTTGAGCCTGTAATCGAACCCACAATTGCTGATGCTCCAGATACTCAACTAGTCTCAAGAAGGCCAGTTTTATTGCTTCTTTAATCAGCACAACAGTTTTCAGCTTTGCTAACATAATTGCAAAAGGGTTTTCTAATGATCAATTAGCCTTTTAAAATGATAAACTTGGATTAGCAAACACAACGTGCCATTGGAACACAGGACTGATGGTTGCTGATAATGGGCCTCTGAGGGAAAAAAGTATTTGATCCCCTGCTGATTTTGTACGTTTGCCCACTGACAAAGACATGATCAGTCTATAATTTTAATGGTAGGTTTATTTGAACAGTGAGAGACAGAATAACAACAAAAAAATCCAGAAAAACGCATGTCAAAAATGTTATAAATTGATTTGCATTGTAATGAGGGAATACATGTTAGAATTACCTTTGGCAGCGATTACAGCTGTGAGTCTTTCTGGGTAAGTCTCTAAGAACTTTCCACACCTGGATTGTACAATATTTGCAAATTATTCTTTCAAAAATTCTTCAAGTTCTGTCAAGTTGGTTGTTGATCATTTCTTGACAGCCATTTTCAAGTCTTGCCATAGATTTTCAAGCCGATTTACGTAAAAACTGTAACTAGGCCACTCAGGAACATTCAACGTTGTCTTGGTTAGCAACTCCAGTGTATATTTGGCCTTGTGTTTTAGGTTATTATCCTACCGAAAGGTTAATTTGTCTCCCAGTGCCTGTTGGAAAGCAGACTGAACCAGGTTTTCCTCTAGGATTATTCCTGTGGTTAGCTCTATTCCATTTATTTTTATCCTAAAAAACTCCCCCTAGTCCTTGATGATGATAAGCATACCCATAACATGATGCTGCCACCACCATGCTTGAAAATAGGAAGAGTGGTACTCAGTTATGTCTTGTGCTGGATTCACCCCCAAAACATAACACTTTGTATTCAGGACATAAAGTTAATTTCTTTGCCACATTTTTTGCAATTTCACGCAAACAGGATGCATGTTTTGGAATATTTTTATTATGTACAGGCTTCCTTCTTTTCACTCTGTCATTTAGGTTAGTACTGTGGAGTAACTACAATGTTGTTGATCCATCCTCAGTTTTCTCCTATCATAGCCAACTCTGTAACTGTTTTAAAGTCATCATTGGCCTCATGGTGAAATCGGTTTCCTTCCTCACCTGTGTTGAATCTGTGTTTGAAATGCACTGCTCGACTGAGGGACCTTTCAGATAATTGTATGTGTGGCATACAGAGATGAGGTAGTCATTCAAAAATGATGTTAAAACACTATTATTGCTCACAGTCTAACTTATTATGTGACTTGTTAAGCAAATGTTTACTCCTGAATGTATTTACTTATTGACAAAAAACATTTCAGCTTTTCATTTTTATTTAATTTGTAAACATTTCTAAAAACATAATTCCACTTTGACATTATGGGATTGTGTGTAGGCCAGTGACACAATATCTCAATTTAATCCATTTTAAATGATATATACCCATCTCTTACCTGTGTAGGTGTGCTGTGAGGAAGCGTAGGGCCCTGTACTGTGCAGGAGGCAGCTGTCGTAAGAGGTCTCTAATCTTAAACAGGACTCTGTTGAGTTTGATACTGGGCTGGTTGGGGAGCTCTCCTCCAGGCTGGCTGGTTCTCAGGGGAGGCTGCTCTCCCTCTACCCCAGGCTGAGTGCCTCCTGATCGGGGTTGTTCTCCCCCTGGCTGCCCCTGGCTCTGGGTCTGGGTCTGAAGGGCCCTGGCTGCAGCCTTCTCCTCTATGATCACCGCCTGGCTCTCCTTGGCCAGCCCGATGAAATCATTATAGTAACGGTACAGGATCAGTGGCTCTGGTAACTACAGAAGATAGAAATCAATCAAAGTAATCAATCAATATCTTTGGGAAATGTGTTGTACATTATTACATAAGAATGATCTAGCGGTGTAAAACTAGGATGCTCTTTATCACCATTTTAATTAGACTCTCCCACCTGTCTCAGGTAGAGTTTGAGCACGTTGCCGATGTCGTGGGGTGAGAGGTCAGAGAGCTCAACCAGGTCCTTGCCATTCTCAAACGCCTGGCACAGCTTCTCCACACGAGACTTGGCCCCGTTCACACGGTAGATTCCCTGGACAAGAACACACAATACACCAGATCCCCAACATCACAGCCATGACATATACCCTGGACAGATACCATGACATATACCCTGGACAGATACCATGACATATACCCTGGACAGATACCATGACATATACCCTGGACAGATACCATGACATATATCCTGGACAGATACCATGACATATACCATGGACAGATACCATGACATAAAGTGGGGGAAAAAAGTATTTAGTCAGCCACCAATTTTGCAAGTTCTCCCACTTAAAAAGATTAGGCCTGTAATTTTCATCATAGGTACACGTCAACTATGACAGACAAATCCAGAAAAAAATTTCCAGAAAATCACATTGTAGGATTTTTAATGAATTTATTTGCAAATTATGGTGGAAAATAAGTATTTGGTCACCTACAAACAAGCAAGATTTCTGGCTCTCACAGACCTGTAACTTCTTATTTAAGAGGCTCCTCTGTCCTCCACTTGTTACCTGTATTAATGGCACCTGTTTGAACTTGTTATCAGTATAAAAGACACCTGTCCACAACCTCAAACAGTCACACTCCAAACTCCACTATGGCCAAGACCAAAGAGCTGTCAAAGGACACCAGAAACAAAATTGTAGACCTGCACCAGGCTGGGAAGACTGAATCTGCAATAGGTAAGCAGCTTGGTTTGAATAAATAAACTGTGGGAGCAATTATTAGTAAATGGAAGACATACAAGACCACTGATAATCTCCCTCGATCTGGGGCTCCACGCAAGATCTCACCCCGTGGGGTCAAAATGATCACAAGAACGGTGAGCAAAAATCCCAGAACCACACGGGGGGACCTAGTGAATGACCTGCAGAGAGCTGGGACCAAAGTAACAAAGCCTACCATCAGTAACACACTACGCCGCCAGGGACTCAAATCCTGCAGTGCCAGACGTGTCCCCCTGCTTAAGCCAGTACATGTCCAGGCCCGTCTGAAGTTTGCTAGAGTGCATTTGGATGATCCAGAAGAGGATTGGGAGAATGTCATATGGTCAGATGAAACCAAAATATAACTTTTTGGTAAAAACTCAACTCGTCGTGTTTGGAGGACAAAGAATGCTGAGTTGCATCCAAAGAACGCCATACCTACTGTGAAGCATGGGGGTGGAAACATCATGCTTTGGGGCTGTTTTTCTGCAAAGGGACCAGGACGACTGATCCGTGTAAAGGAAAGAATGAATGGGGCCATGTATCGTGAGATTTTGAGTGAAAACCTCCTTCCATCAGCAAGGGCATTGAAGATGAAACATGGCTGGGTCTTTCAGCATGACAATGATCCCAAACACATCGCCCGGGCAACGAAGGAGTGGCTTCGTAAGAAGCATTTCAAGGTCCTGGAGAGGCCTAGCCAGTCTCCAGATCTCAACCCCATAGAAAATCATTGGAGGGAGTTGAAAGTCTGTGTTGCCCAGCGACAGCCCCAAAACATCACTGCTCTAGAGGAGATCTACATGGAGGAATGGGCCAAAATACCAGCAACAGTGTGTGAAAACCTTGTGAAGACTTACAGAAAACGTTTGACCTGTGTCATTGCCAACAAAGGGTATATAACAAAGTATTGAGAAACTTTTGTTATTGACCAAATACTTATTTTCCACCATAATTTGCAAATAAATTCATTAAAAATCCTACAATGTGATGTTCTGGAATTTTTTTCCTCATTTTGTCTGTCATAGTTGACGTGTACCTATGATGAAAATTACAGGCCTCTCTCATTTTTTTAAGTGGGAGAACTTGCACAATTGGTGGCTGACTAAATACTTTTTTCCCCCACTGTATACCCTGGACAGATACCATGACATATGCCATGACATATACCCTGGACAGATACCATGACATATACCCTGGACAGATACCATAACATATACCCTGGACAGATACCATGACATATACCCTGGACAGATACCATAACATATACCCTGGACAGATACCATGACATATACCCTGGACAGATACCAATACATATACCCTGGACAGATACCAAGACATATACCCTGGACAGATACCAAGACATATACCCTGGACAGATACCATAACATATACCCTGGACAGATACCAAGACATATACCCTGGACAGATACCATGACATATACCCTGGACAGATACCATGACATATACCCTGGACAGATACCAAGACATATACCCTGGACAGATACCATGACATATACCCTGGACAGATACCAAGACATATACCCTGGACAGATACCATAACATATACCCTGGACAGATACCAAGACATATACCCTGGACAGATACCATAACATATACCCTGGACAGATACCATGACATATACCCTGGACAGATACCATAACATATACCCTGGACAGACACCATGACATATACCCTGGACAGATACCATGACATATACCCTGGACAGATACCAAGACATATACCCTGGACAGATACAGATTCAGTTATTGCGCTAATATAGTGGTTCTTAATCCTGGTCCTGGGGGATGTAAAGGGGTTCACATTTTAGTTGTTGCCTTAGCACTACACACCTGATTCAAATCGTCAACGGTTTGTGTAGCGGTAGGGCAATCCCCAGGACCAGGATTAAGAACCACTGCTATTGCACATGCCCATTACGAAGGTAGATGCCCTTAGCGGTGGCACAACGCTGGGGTTAATTAGTTAGCTAAGATAACTTTCCTACATTATTATGCATTATTATGCCTCACATTTAGAAATCATAGATTGCAGTCTTTGTCTCTTTAAGAACCTGGTTTTACCTTGAGGCTGAGGGCGCGGCTCTCGATCTCAGAGGTACACTTCCTGATGATGAAGGGGATCCCGTCTGGGCTGTTCTTAGCTGCCTGGGAAAAGTCTATCCCAAACAGATGTAGTCTTCCCTGCAGCTTCTTATGACCACACTGGATAGCCAGGGTCTCCAGACACTTCTTATGGCAGGCCAGGGAGCACTGAGACAGGAGACAGAGAGAGACATGGGAAAGATGACTGGTACAAATCACACTTTGGAGCATAGATTACTTCGTTTTATCTTCTACTTTGAGCCCCAACAGCTCCATCCCCAGCAGCCCCATCCCCAACAGCATCCCCAGCAGCCCCATCCCCAACAGCTTCATCCCCAGCAGCCCCACCCCCAACAGCCCCACCCCAGCAGCCCCATCACCAGCAGCCCCATCACCAGCAGCCCCATCCCCAGCAGCCCCAACCCCAGCAGCCCCATCCCCAACAGCTCCATCCCCAACAGCCCCATCCCCAGCAGCCCCATCCCCAACAGCTCCATCCCCAAGCAGCCCCATCACCAGCAGCCCCATCCCCAGCAGTCCCATCCCCAACAGCCCTATCCCCAGCAGCCCCATCCCCAGCAGTCCCATCCCCAACAGCCCCATCCCCAGCAGCCCCATCACCCCCACCCCCAGCAGCCCCATCCCCAGCAGCCCCATCCCCAGCAGCCCCATACAGCTCCATCCCCAAGCAGCCCCATCACCAGCAGCCCCATCCCCAACAGTCCCATCCCCAACAGCCCTATTCCCAGCAACCCCAACAGCCCCATCCCCAGCAGCCCCATCACCCCCACCCCCAGCAGCCCCATCCCCAACAGCCCCATCCCCAACAGCCCCAACAGCCCCATCCCCAGCAGCCCCATCCCCAACAGCCCCATCCCCAGCAGCCCCACCCCCAACAGCCCCAGCCCCAGCAGCCCCAGCAGCCCCATCCCCAGCAGCCCCATCCCCAACAGCCCCACCCCCAACAGCCCCAGCCCCAGCAGCCCCAGCAGCCCCATCCCCAGCAGCCCCATCCCCAACAGCCCCAGCCCCAACAGCCCCATCCCCAGCAGCCCCATCCCCAGCAGCCCCAGCAGCCCCATCCCCAGCAGCCCTATCCCCAGCAGCCCCAGCAGCCCCATCCCCAACAGCCCCATCCCCAACAGCCCCATCCCCAGCAGCCCCATCCCCAGCAGCCCCATCCCCAACAGCCCCATCCCCAGCAGCCCCATCCCCAACAGCCCCATCCCCAGCAGCCCTATCCCCAGCAGCCCCAGCAGCCCCATCCCCAGCAGCCCCATCCCCAACAGCCCCATCCCCAGCAGCCCCATCCCCAGCAGCCCCATCCCCAACAGCCCCATCCCCAGCAGCCCCATCCCCAACAGCCCCATCCCCAGCAGCCCCATCCCCAACAGCCCCATCCCCAGCAGCCCCATCCCCAGCAGCCCCATCCCCAACAGCCCCATCCCCAGCAGCCCCATCCCCAACAGCCCCATCCCCAGCAGCTCCATCCCCAACAGCCCCATCCCCAACAGCTCCATCCCAAACAGCCCCATCCCCAACAGCCCCATCCCCAGCAGCCCCATCCCCAACAGCCCCATCCCCAACAGCCCCATCTCCAACAGCGTGTATCTGTTTATTTCTACCTCTTCACATTCTGCTCCGGAGAACATCACCAGACTGTCACACTCCCTGCACTTAGACGGAGCTCGGAGTTTCCTCAGCTTGTGTGTCTGAGACG
This sequence comes from Coregonus ussuriensis, assembly GCA_031479575.1. Lineage (NCBI taxonomy): Eukaryota > Metazoa > Chordata > Actinopteri > Salmoniformes > Salmonidae > Coregonus > Coregonus ussuriensis. The sequence goes on from CM062486.1 coordinate 49,280,171, forward strand.
CCTTGGACATCTGGGTGTTACGAAACGGACCTGGTGAACTGTCTGCCTCTGTCACCATTTCACCCAGACCTGAGGGGAGAGGGAGGATCTCAGTATTGTATTTTACAGATCAAGGGTCCTTAGAATTAGAATTATCTGTAGACAGTGGGCCACATCACTTCTGCTAATCTTCACACAATAACATTTAATTATCCCTTGTCATAAACACTTATTTACGGCAGGAATAAATACTCTGAATAATTGGTTGCGTGAGTTACACAAGTGTTACAACAACCTACATTGGCCTAATCAGACTTGTTCCTTAAACCAGAATATCCACAATAATTAACCATTAAATTAAAATACCACAGAATTAGAGTTGTATTGAGATGGTTTAAACAGTGCAGAGCCCCTGATGCCTCTAACAACAAAGAGTTGATCAAAAATAACCCATTCTCCTGCAGGGAGAGGTCAGGCTAAAGACAGGAACTAGCTAGCTGTGGCCGTAAGCCAAAACCAACACACCCCATCTCATTTTCTACAGCTGTGCACAGAGTAAAAACATTTGGTGTGAGGGTCTAAGGTCACCGCCCCTCACACATGCAGAGATACACACAGGCACATGTAAGCAGACACACCAAAATAGGACAAAACAACTTCAGACCTTGGCTCTTTAGACAGACAGACTGACTCTCTCTTACCATTGTCTGAGGTTGGTTGTCTCTCGTCCAGGTCGTCTGCTGAGGACATGGTGCCAGTGGAGGGGGTTCTGGGTAGTCTGCGTTTAAAGTCACCTGACAACAGGAAGTAAACAACTTCCTCAAACCTCACATTAACAAATAGCAACGTCATATATAACGCACTGCAAAAAAACAGTCTTTGTATTGATCCGACCACTATCTTTTGCGGTATAATTGTTTTTAGTGAATTCATAACATACACATTCGATACAACATGACAGATAACCATCACATTTTTTACAGCATAAATACATAGTAATATACCCAGCAAACATGTCCACATTGGCGCGATGTGGGCCCAATGCGGACTAAAATATTGGCCCATGTGCCTTTGCTAATCAGCCCCACATTGGCCCCAAGGCTGGTGGCCCCAAAGCTGGTGGCCCCAAGGCTGGTGGCCCCAAGGCTGGTGGCCCCAAGGCTGGTGGGCCCCAAGGCTGGTGGACCCAAGGCTGGTGGTCCCAAGGCTGGTGACCCCAAGGCTGGTGGACCCAAGGCTGGTGGACCCAAGGCTGATGGCCCCAAGGCTGGTGGACCCAAGGATGATGGCCCCCAGGGCAGCCTTCACTTTTCCAGAAATAAGCCAACCCTTTATGATCAACTGCCTGTTACAGCTGCCTGTTACACTTAACAGTGTCTCATATGTCACATGCACTTATCAAAGTCTTTTTACTAACTTCACTATTGGCAGTCTACAAGATCAACTGTTTTGTTGACATCAGAACACTTCAACTGGAACGACACACCAAAAAAATAAAAACTTGTGACCTTAGAACTACAAGGATCTATCTGAAGAAAAATGTATATTCTGAGATAATTGGCTTTAAAGTTCCGAACCCTCATTGGTTTGAATGGTGTCAGCTATTTTTATCTTGCATTCTGTTTTTAACTTAACAACATCAATTGGGGTATAAAACCACATACCCAAATACTCTAATGAGCCCCCGCCTCTACATTATGAAGTAGCTGGGCTTGGTGTGGGCTGGCCCGTGTTGGGCTGGTGTGGGCTGGCCCGTGTTGGGCTGGTGTGGGCTGGCCGTGTTGGGCTGGTGTGGGTTGGCCCGTGTTGGGTTGGCCCGTGTTGGGCTGGCCCGTGTTGGGCTGGTGTGGGTTGGCCCGTGTTGGGCTGGTGTGGGCTGGCCCGTGTTGGGCTGGTGTGGCCTGGCCCGTGTTGGGCTGGTGTGGGCTAGCCCTTGACCACCCTGCCCACCAAATACCCACATGGGGCCAACGGGGTCATGTTTGCTGGGTTAATATGAGCCATGCGTGAATAATAATGAACCATAGCACTGATGGGGCTTCATGTTCCCATACCTGGGCTGGCAATGGGGGAGTCCATGGATCGAGACTCACTGCTGCCTCCAGCACTCTCTGTGTCACTACACATCCCCTTGTCTTGGCTAGCTGATGCCCAGGCTCTCAACGGTCCCTGTCCCCCTCTCAGACCTGGAGGAGAGAGACAACACACGTCTACACCCAACGAGCCACCATAGACTGGAACAGGAGCTTTAGGAGGAATACCTTCGTCATAGTCACAACAAAAATGTTGTGTTGTGACCCAACATTTCCCACCAATGTGGTAAGGTAGAGCTCCCATGTTGCTAATACTTCTCAGTTCCTCTTAAGATCATAAGATCCTGTCAGTCTCACTTGTATTTTCCTACTAGCACTGACTTTGCTGATAGCTACTTTAAATGAGGAGAAATGTACTTACTGTGACTGTGATATGTGGTTGTCTCACCTAGCTATCTTAAGATGAACGCACTAACTAAGTCGCCTCTGGATAAGAGCGTCTGGGGGTTAGGTGATCATTTGGGATTGGGCAATCGAGTTATGGACAGGTCACGGCCTAATCCATTTGACACCAGTCTCCGATTTCAGATCACATTGGCTATCCTCACCTGCTCTGGGCCAACTGGCTGGCTACCATCATAGAGGATATACTGGGACCGACTGGCTACCATCAGAGGGTATACTGGGACCGACTGGCTACTATCAGAGGGTATACTGGGACCGACTGGCTACTATCAGAGGGTATACTGGGACCGACTGGCTACCATCATAGAGGATATACTGGGACATCTGGTATTGGTAAACAGGATAGAAGTAGCCTGGCTCCTCCAGATCTTCGGCTTCAGATCAGTTCAGTCAACTCCGTGACCCCAGCAGGCTATCCAGTTTGTCATACCACTATATATATATATACACAGGTATATACACTATACTACTGGTGTAGTATACTGTACTCTACTGTACTAGTGGTGTAATATACTATACTACTGGTGTAGTATACTGTACTCTACTGTACTACTGGTGTACTATATTGTACTATACTGGTGTACTCTAGTGTACTATACTACTGGTGTACTATACTGTACTCTACTGTACTACTGGTCTACTATATGTACTCTACCGGTGTACTACAATGTACTCTACTATACTACTGGTGTACTCTACTGTACTATACTACTGGTGTACTCTACTGTACTACTGGTGTACTCTACTGTACTATTGGTGTACTATACTACTGGTGTACTCTACTGTACTATTGGTGTACTATACTACTGGTGTACTCTACTGTACTACTGGTGTACTATACTACTGGTGTACTCTACTGTACTACTGGTGTAATATACTACTGGTGTACTCTACTGTACTATACTACTGGTGTACTCTACTGTCCTACTGGTGTACTATACTACTGGTGTACTGCACTGTACTACTGGTGTACTATACTACTGGTGTACTCTACTGTACTATACTACTGGTGTACTCTACTGTCCTACTGGTGTACTGTACTACTGGTGTACTCTACTGTACTACTGGTGTACTATACTACTGGTGTACTGCACTGTACTATTGGTGTACTATAGTACTGGTGTACTCTACTGTCCTACTGGTGTACTATACTACTGGTGTACTGCACTGTACTACTGGTGTACTATAGTACTGGTGTACTCTACTATACTACTGGTGTACTCAACTGTCCTACTGGTGTACTATACTACTGGTGTACTGCACTGTACTACTGGTGTACTATAGTACTGGTGTACTCTACTGTCCTACTGGTGTACTATACTACTGGTGTACTCTACTGTACTATACTACTGGTGTACTCTACTGTCCTACTGGTGTACTGTACTACTGGTGTACTCTACTGTACTACTGGTGTATATACTATTGGTGTACTCTACTGTACTATACTACTGGTGTACTCTACTGTACTACTGGTGTACTCTACTGTACTACTGGTGTACTATACTACTGGTGTACTATACTGTACTATACTACTGGAGTAATATACTGTACTACTGGTGTACTATACTACTGGTGTACTCTACTGTACTACTGGTGTAATATACTACTGGTGTACTCTACTGTACTATACTACTGGAGTACTCTACTGTATTACTGGTGTACTATACTACTGGTGTACTATACTGTACTATACTACTGGAGTAATATACTGTACTACTGGTGTACTATACTACTGGTGTACTGTACTGTACTACTGGTGTACTATACTGTACTGTACTACTGGTGTACTATACTACTGGTGTACTGTACTGTACTGTACTACTGGTGTACTATACTGTACTGTACTACTGGTGTACTATACTACTGGTGTACTCTACTGTACTATGTACTGTACTGTACTACTGGTGTAATATACTACTAGTGTACTATACTGTGCTGTACTACTATACTATACTGTGCTGTACTATACTACTGTCTGACTGTACCTTGTATGTCTGTGGCGCTGTTGGACCTCTTCCCAGGTCGCGACCCCAGGGGACTGTCCACCTCGTCCCCACTCATTACGTCATCGGAGGTCAGGGACACCTGGGACAGGTTACCATGGGAACTGGTGCTGCCCAGTGAACGCTTGTTGAACACAGCAAACCTGGAGGGGGGAGACAGAGACACAGTCAATATTCTTGAATACTAGCTTGAGGCGCAAGCTTGACTCCCATGTTTTCACTGTCCCTCTCCCTGACTCACCGACCCTCTCCCTGACTCACTGTCCCTCTCCCTGACTCACTGTCCCTCTCCCTGACTCACTGTCCCTCTCCCTGACTCACTGTCCCTCTCCCTGACTCACTGTCCTTCTCTCTGACTCACTGTCCCTCTCCCTGACTCACTGTACCTCTCTCTGACTCACTGTCCCTCTCCCTGACTCACTGTCCCTCTCCCTGACTCACTGTCCCTCTCTCTGACTCACTGTCCCTCTCCCTGACTCACTGTCCCTCTCTCTGACTCACTGTCCCTCTCCCTGACTCACTGTCCCTCTCCCTGACTCACTGTCCCTCTCCCTGACTCACTGTCCCTCTCCCTGACTCACTGTCCATCTCCCTGACTCACTGTCCTTCTCTCTGACTCACTGTCCCTCTCTCTGACTCACTGTCCCTATCCCTTCTCCCTGACTCACTGTCCCTCTCCCTGACTCACTGTCCCTCTCTCTGACTCACTGTCCCTCTCCCTGACTCACTGTCCCTCTCCCTGACTCACTGTCCCTCTCCCTGACTCACTGTCCCTCTCCCTTCTCCCTGACTCACTGTCCCTCTCCCTGACTCACTGTCGCTCTCCCTGACTCACTGTCCCTCTCCCTGACTCACTGTCCCTCTCCCTTCTCCCTGACTCACTGTCCCTCTCCCTGACTCACTGTCCCTCTCTCTGACTCACTGTCCCTCTCCCTGACTCACTGTCCCTCTCCCTGACTCACTGTCCCTCTCCCTGACTCACTGTCCCTCTCTCTGACTCACTGTCCCTCTCCCTGACTCACTGTCCCTCTCTCTGACTCACTGTCCCTCTCCCTGACTCACTGTCCCTCTCTCTGACTCACTGTCCCTCTCCCTGACTCACTGTCCCTCTCCCTGACTCACTGTCCCTCTCTCTGAGCAGTCAGCAGATGTATACAGTTGGGTTAGTATAGAAGACTGAGGAGTTTACAAGGGAAAGCACCACCGTCAAACTAAAACCATGTTGGATGGTCTTCCATTTTGGTTAGTCTCTAGCAAAACATCAAACTATAATCAAACACCTGTATCAACATTACTACTTGACCAAAACAAAACAAGGACTGAAAACAAAAAACTTTGGCTTTGCTTTTGGTTTTTGTTCCAAAATGGTGGCCAAATTACTGTTTGCTTATATTATTCAATACTCCATGGATTGCCTCCGTGCCGGGGAGGAGGAGCTTGTGAGTTCCAAAGACCCTGAGAGATATTAGCCTGGCTAACACCGAAGTCCCCCTGAGTAGCGTCAGCCAGGCTAGAGAGATATTAGCCTGGCTGACACCGAAGTCCCCCTGAGTAGCGTCAGCCAGGCTAGAGAGATATTAGCCTGGCTGACACCGAAGTCCCCCTGAGTAGCGTCAGCCAGGCTAGAGAGATATTAGCCTGGCTGACACCGAAGTCCCCCTGAGTAGCGTCAGCCAGGCTAGAGAGATATTAGCCTGGCTGACACCGAAGTCCCCCTGAGTAGCGTCAGCCAGGCTAGAGAGATATTAGCCTGGCTGACACCGAAGTCCCCCTGAGTAGCGTCAGCCAGGCTAGAGAGATATTAGCCTGGCTGACACCGAAGTCCCCCTGAGTAGCGTCAGCCAGGCTAGAGAGATATTAGCCTGGCTGCGTCAGCCAGGCTAGAGAGATATTAGCCTGGCTGACACCGAAGTCCCCCTGAGTAGCGTCAGCCAGGCTAGAGAGATATTAGCCTGGCTGACACCGAAGTCCCCCTGAGTAGCGTCAGCCAGGCTAGAGAGATATTAGCCTGGCTGACACCGAAGTCCCCCTGAGTAGCGTCAGCCAGGCTAGAGAGATATGCCTTCTAGAGTAGTAAGTACGTAAGCATTCGACTCTATCATTTACAGTGCCTTGGAAAAGTATTCATCCACCTTGGCGTTTTCCCTATTTTGCTGCATTACAACCTGTAATTTAACTGGATTTTTATTTTGGATTTCATGTAATGTACATACACAAAATGGTCCAAATTGGTGAAGTGTAATGAAAAAATAACTTGTTTCAAATAATTCAAAAATAAAAATTACGGAAAAGTGATGCGTGCATATGTATTCACCCCCTTTGCTATGAAGCTCCTAAATGAGATCTGGTGCAACCAATTACCTTCAGAAGTCACATAATTAGTTAAATAAAGTCCACCTGTGTGCAATCTAAGTGTCACATGATCTGTCACATGATCTCAGTATATATACACCTGTTCTGAAAGGCCCCAGAGTCTGCAACACCACTAAGCAAGGGGCACCACCAAGCAAGTGGCACCATGAAGACCAAGGAGCTCTTCAAACAGGTCATGGACAAAGTTGTGGAGAAGTACAGATCAGGGTTGGGTTATAAAAAAATATCAGAAACTTTGAACATCCCACGGAGCACCATTAAATCCATTATTAAAAAATGGAAAGAATATGGCACCACAACAAACCTGCCAAGAGAGGGCCGCCCACCAAAACTCACGGACCAGGCAAGGAGGGCATTAATCAGAGAGGCAACAAAGAGACCAAAGATAACCCTGAAGGAGCTGCAAAGACTGGAGTATATGTCCATAGGACCACTTTCAGCCGTACACTCCACAGAGCTGGGCTCTTTACGGAAGAGTGGCTTTTTTCTGGCCAAACAAACAAAACAAGAAGCAATGCAGTCACAAGAAAAAAATAAGCAAACATGTTTGGTGTTCGCCAAAAGGCATGTGGGAGACTCCCCAAACATATGGAAGAAGGTACTCTGGTCAGATGAGACTAAAATTGAGCTTTTTGGCCATCAGGGAAAACGCTATGTCTGGCACAAACCCAACACCTCTCATCACCCCGAGAACACCATCCCCACGGTGAAGCATGGTGGTGGCAGCATCATGCTGTGGGGATGTTTTTCATCGGCAGGGACTGGGAAACTGGTCAGAATTGAAGGAATTATGGATGGCGCTAAATACAGGGAAATTCTTGAGGGAAACCTGTTTCAGTCTTCCAGAGATTTGAGACTGGGACGGAGGTTCACCTTCCAGCAGGACAATGACCCTAAGCATACTGCTAAAGCAACACTCGAGTGGTTTAAGGGGAAACATTTAAATGTCTTTAAATGTGGTCCTGTGTAGCTCAATGTGGTCCTCTGTAGCTCAATTGGTAGAGCATGGCGCTTGTAACGCCAGGGTAGAGGGACCACAGAGGGATCCCCGGGAACCACCCGATACGTAAAAATGTATGCACACATGACTAAGTCGCTTTGGATAAAAGCGTCTGCTAAATGGCATATTATTATTATTATATTATAATGGCCTAGTCAAAGCCCAGACCTCAATCCAATTGAGAATCTATGATATGACTTAAAGATTGCTGTACACCAGCGGAACCCATCCAACTTGAAGGATCTGGAGCAGTTTTGCCTTGAAGCATGGGAAAAAATCCCAGTGGCTAGATGTGCCAAGCTTATAGAGACATTCCCCAAGAGACTTGCAGCTGTAATTGCTGCAAAAGGTGGCTCTACAAAGTATTGACATTGGGGGGGGTGAATAGTTATGCACGCTCAAGTTTTCTGTTTTTTTGTCTTATTTCTTGTTTGTTTCACCCCAAAAAATATTTTGCATCTTCAAAGTGGTAGGCATGTTGTGTAAATCAAATGATACAAACCCCCCCAAAAAATCCATTTTAATTCCAAGTTGTATGGCAACAAAATAGGAAAAATGCCAAGGGGGTTGAATACTTTCGCAAGCCACTGTAGTGCACTACTATGGCAGGGTTTTTTCTGGATCAAACTGGGGCTTAGGTGGTGGGCATGGCGGAGGCGTGGCAGTGGGCGTGGCCAATGGCTTGGTCCCAATCAAACATTTTAGAGGCCCTCCTCTTGGCCGCAGAGACAAAATGTTGCCGTTTAAAAGCTAATTTCCTGGATTTCTACACCTTTTGCCACGGCTAATGCAATGTTGTTATGCTTTCGGAGTGACTCAAACATTCTAACAAAATCCCAATGCCCTGACAAAAATATTCCTGAACGCATAATGTTTTGATTTGTAGATTCTGTCTCTTTTATATTTTGGTGCTGGTTAGTTCTCAAAGATGACCTTATCTCGAAATATAATGGTCCATTACGTTTTCTATATACTTTATGTCTGGTTTTAGTTGTTTAAGTTTACACTGAAAACGTTTTACCATTCCAATAATTAGTCTTGGACTTTTCTATGCAGGAAAAACCCTGTATGGGCCCTGGTCAAAAGTAGTGCACTATAAAGGGAATAGGGTGGCAGTTGGGTGACAGCCTATTTATAAGGAAGTATTATTGGCTTACCGTCCATCAATGGAGAAGGACTCCATGTGTACCCGATCTTTGGGCAGATTTCTGACGAACTCAGCGTATCTCTGTCCAGGCTCGTACATCTTCGCGTTCTCACACAGGGCCTGGTAATGGACGGGGAGAGACACGGTCTGGGACTGCTGCAGCTGAAACCAGTTCACTGTCACCTGGAGGGAGGGAGGGAGGGAGAGGGAGGGAGGGAGGGAGGGAGGAAGGGGAGGGAGGGGAGGGAGGGGAGGGAGGGAGTGAGGGAGGGAGGGAGGGGAGGGAGGGAGGGAGGGAGGGGAGGGAGGGGGATAAAGTTAGAGGGTCCCTGATCCCTGATAAATCAATAACTATATCCTGTGGACTACAACTCACAGCTTTGAGTGTGAGGTCACACTGAGCCAGCAGTTCTCTGATCTGAGTGAGGATGTCTGTCTTGGTTTCGGCCAGCTCTGTCCTCCTGACTCCTGCATCAGCTACACACGCTCTGTACCGGTCCTTCGCGTCGTCCGCCTGAGAGACAGGGAGAAGAGACAAACAACACATTAGGAAAGAAGTGGGTGGTGGTCAAGTGGGTGGTTCACAGCCTATTGACTCCACTTAAATGGAGTAAAAATCAGGCCTTCTCCTGCCCTCATACCTTCTGTAGAGCCTCCGCCTCCAGTTTCCTCTTCTTCTCCAGCTGTCTGGGCTGTTCCTCCTGGGAGCGGCTGGAGTGGGCCTTCTGGTACTCGTCTGTCCTCTGGGTCTGGGTCCACCGGGCCTTACGCAGCGCCACCTCAGACTCTTGCTGCACGGGAGAGGGGAGATACACACAGGTGAGTGAAGTAACACACACACACACACACACACACACACACACACACACACACACACACACACAAGCTCTCTCTCTCTCTCACACACACACACACACACACACACACACACACACGCAAGCTCTCTCTCTCTCTCTCACACACACACACACACACACACACACACAAGCTCTCTCTCTCTCTCACACACACACACACACACAGAGAATGGCAGAAGGACAGAAGTCTCACACACCATTTTCTTTTGTTGTCTCTGCCACTGCTCGGTAAGGTCTTTCCTCAGTTTGTCCAGCTCATTCTTTCTGGCCAACAGCGGCTACAGGACACACAGAGGCACAAAATAGAGGATTGCGTAACATTGTGCACTTTTTTCACAAATTATTTTAAACCCAAATGAAAAATGGTTGCCTTGTCAGAGATCAGATCACGATCGATCGCTACGTTATTGTGAGTCTTGAAGTTTTGCTGACGTAAAATGTTGCTCTGACAAAGAGTATAAAGAGTACACTATCATTCATTTATCACCTGTCTGAATGTATTACAGAGTGTCAGTCCTACCTGTCTGAATGTGTTATAGGGTGTCAGTCCTACCTGTCTGAATGTGTTATAGGGTGTCAGTCCTACCTGTCTGAATGTGTTATAGGGTGTCAGTCCTACCTGTCTGAATGTATTATAGGATGTCAGTCCTACCTGTCTGAATTTGTTAGTGTCAGTCCTACCTGTCTGAATTTGTTAGTGTCAGTCCTACCTGTCTGAATGTGTTATAGGGTGTCAGTCCTACCTGTCTGAATGTATTATAGGGTGTCAGTCCTACCTGTCTGAATTTGTTAGTGTCAGTCCTACCTGTCTGAATGTATTATAGGATGTCAGTCCCTACCTGTCCTGAATTTGTTAGTGTCAGTCCTAGCCTGTCTGAATTTGTTAGTGTCAGTCCTACCTGTCTGAATGTGTTATAGGGTGTCAGTCCTACCTGTCTGAATGTATTATAGGGTGTCAGTCCTACCTGTCTGAATTTGTTACAGAGTGTCAGTCCTACCTGTCTGAATTTGTTATAGGGTGTCAGTCCTACCTGTCTGAATTTGTTAGTGTCAGTCCTACCTGTCTGAATTTGTTATAGGGTGTCAGTCCTACCTGTCTGAATTTGTTGGTCTGCAGGGCGGTGGCAGTCTGCAGTAGGAGTTGGCTGTACTCTATGTCATTCTTAAACGTAGAGATATAAGTATCCCTGAACGGCATGTAGTCCTGTGGGCCAGACGAACAGACATATGGAAACATCTCAATAGTCACATTCTCTTTTCATGTGACTGAACACACAGATTCCACATGTTTCTCTGTTGCTCATTAAGAAAAACACGTTTTCAGTCTTGGGGGTTGTGGTTTGATGTGGCAAGTTACTGATGTTTGTTAATGAGACACATTAGGAACAAAGTGAGGATCACTTCCTCAAAATAGTCTGAATCTCTAAGATAACTCAATAAATCTTTAATTCATTTTGACAAGGTTTTAGTTGCGCAATCTTACATCTAGCTAAGGTGTTTGATGCAGTATTTCTCAAGATACGAAATGTGCAACGTGTCATCTTATGTAAACAATGTCCAATCCACTGAGCCACTGGGCAGGTCTGTCTCACTGTCTGTGTGTTCTGCCGTACCATTGGATAGAGAGCAATCACCGCAGCTGTTTATCCCGTGTTAGTGGGCATTGTCGAAATCAAAACCCAACCCTCAAGTAAGTCATGATGAACTCACTTACAAAACTCTGTTTTGGACGAGACTGACTTTATGACCAAAATAATCTTATTTACACTTTGTAGTTAATTTAGAAACTATAATCGTGGTCAAAGGTTTTCAGAATGAAAATGAACTTAATCCCATAAAAACGTTTCCAATGCATTTCAGCCGTGCCACAAAAGGACCAGCTGCCATCATGTCAGTGATTCTCTCGTTAACACAGGTGACAATGTTGACGAGGACAAGGCTGGAGCTAACTCTGTCATGCTGATTGAGTAAGAATAACAGACTGGAAGCTTTAAAAGGAGGGTGGTGCTTGAAATCATTGTTCTTCCTTTGTTAACCATGGTTACCTGCAAGGAAACACGTGCCGTCATCATTGCTTTGCAAAAAAAGGGCTTCATAGGCAAGGATATTGCTGCTAGTAAGATTGCACCTAAATCAACCATTTATCGGATCATCAAGAACTTCAAGGAGAGAGGTTCAATTGCTGTGAAGAAGGCGTCAGGGCACCCAAGAAAGTCCAGCAAGCTCCAGGACCGTCTCCTAAAGTTGATTCAGCTACAGGATCAGGGCACCACCAGTGCAGAGCTTGCTCAGGAATGGCAGCAGGCAGGTGTGAGTGTATCTGCACGCACAGTGAGGCGAAGACTTTTGGAGGATGGCCTGGTGTCAAGAAGGGCAGCAAAGAAGACACTTCTCTCCAGGAAAAACATCAGGGACAGACTGATATTCTTCAAAAGGTACAGGGATTGGACTGCTGAGGACTGGGGTAGAGTCATTTTCTCTAATGAATCCCCTTTCCGATTGTTTGGGCCATCCGGAAAACACCTTGTCCGGAGAAGACAAGGTGAGCGCTACCATCAGTCCTGTGTCATGCCAACAGTAAAGCATCCTGAGACCATTCATGTGTGGGGTTGCTTCTCAGCCAAGGGAGTGGGCTCACTCACAATTTTGCTTAAGAACACAGCCATGAATAAAGAATGGTACCAACACATCCTTAGAGAGCAACTTCTCCCAACCATCCAAGAACAGTTTGGTGACGACCAATGCCTTTTCCAGCATGATGGAGCACCTCGTCATAAGGCAAAAGTGATAACTAAGTGGCTTGGGGACCAAACATCGACATTTTGGGTCCATGGCCAGGAAACTCCCCAGACCTTAATCCCATTGAGAACTTGTGGTCGATCCTCAAGAGGCGGGTGGACAAACAAAAACCCACAAATTCGGACAAACTCCAAGCATTGATTATGCAAGAATGGGCTGCCATCAGTCAGGATGTGGCCCAGAAGTTAATTGACAGCATGCCAGGGCGGATTGCAGAGGTCTTGAAAAAGAAGGGTCAACATTGCAAATATTGACTCTTTGCATAAACTTAATGTAATTGTCAATGAAAGCCTTTGACACTTATGGAATGCTTGTAATTATACTTCAGTGTTACCATAGTAACTACTGACATAAAGATCTAAGAACACTGAAGCAGCAAACTTTGTGGAGACCAATACTTGTGTCATTCTCAAAACTTTTGACCACGACTGAATAAAAGTTTGACTAATATCGATGCCACATAGGCCATTTTCAATCAGACACGTTTTTCATTGCCATCATAATAATAATATGAAATAATAATATGCCATTTAGCAGACGCTTTTATCCAAAGCGACTTACAGTCATGCGTGCATACTTTTTTTTGTGTATGGGTGGTCCCGGGGATCGAACCCACTACCTTGGCATTACAAGCGCCGTGCTCTACCAGCTGAGCTACAGAGGACCACAAGTTGCGCTTCAAGTTGAAGATGGAAAGCAATGTTTAATCTATGTTTAGCTGCAGTTTTAAAGAGTACATACACTTGTGTACAAAACATTAGGAACACCTGCTTTTTCCATGACAGACTCACCTGGTGAATGTATGTTAAATTCACCTCAGTCAGTGTAGATGAAGGGGAGGAGACAGGTTAAAGAAGGATTTTTAAGCCTTGAGACAATTGAGACATGGATTGTGTATGTGCGCCATTCAGAGGGTTAATGGGCAAGACAAAATATTTAAGTGCCTTTTGAATAGGGTATGGTAGTAGGTGCAAGGCGCACCGGTTGGAGAAAAACCAGCCAACTTGACACAACTGTGGGAAGCATTGGAGTCAACATGGGCCAGCATCCCTGTGGAACGCTTTCGACACCTTGTAGAGTCCATGCCCCGACGAATTCAGGCTGTTCTGAGTGCAAAATGGGGTGCAACTCAATATTAGGAAGGTGTTCCTAATGTTTTGTACACCCAGTTTATATCTGTGGTCTGTGCTTGTGTTAAATTATTCTTAGACAAAACATATTACCTGTTGACTCGCAAGCGTCTTTGCATATTCAGCCATTTTGGCACAGCTCTTGGCACATTCGATGTCTGGGGGGAAGGAAAACGCAGATAAGTCAGTGTGGATGTGTGACTTGATGTGTTGTTGACAGGGTTCACAAATTAGTAGACATGGATGTGTACTATGTCCACTAACATGGATGTCCACTATGTCTGCTGACATGGATGTCCACTAACATGGATGTGTACTATGTCCACTAACATGGATGTCCACTAACATGAATGTTCACTATGTCCACTAACATGGATGTCTAATATGTCCACTAACATGGATGTCTAATATGTCCACTAACATGGATGTCTAATATGTCCACTAACATGGATGTCCACTATGTCCACTAACATGGATGTTCACTATGTCCACTAACATGGATGTCCACTAACATGAATGTTCACTATGTCCACTAACATGGATGTCTAATATGTCCACTAACATGGATGTCTAATATGTCCACTAACATGGATGTCTAATATGTCCACTAACATGGATGTCTAATATGTCCACTAACATGGATGTCTAATATGTCCACTAACATGGATGTCTAATATGTCCACTAACATGGATGTCTAATATGTCCACTAACATGGATGTCTAATATGTCCACTAACATGGATGTCTAATATGTCCACTAACGTGGATGTCCACTAACATGGATTTCCACTATGTCCACTTTCTCCCCTCTCTCTCCAGATAAAATCTTGCGACTTGTGACGGCCGGCCGCCCAACAACCTGCCCGCTTGACTCTATCCCCTCCTCTCTTCTCCAGACCATCTCCGGTGACCTTCTCCCTTACCTCACCTCGCTCATCAACTCATCCTTGACCGCTGGCTATGTCCCTTCCGTCTTCAAGAGAGCGAGAGTTGCACCCCTTCTCAAAAAACCAACACTCGATCCCTCTGATGTCAACAACTACAGACCAGTATCCCTTCTTTCTTTTCTCTCCAAAACTCTTGAGCGTGCCGTCTTTAGCCAACTATCTTGCTATCTCTCTCAGAATGACCTTCTTGATCCAAACCAGTCAGGTTTCAAGACTGGTCATTCAACTGAGACTGCTCTTCTCTGTGTCACGGAGGCTCTCTGCACTGCTAAAGCTAACTCTCTCTCCTCTGCTCTTGTCCTTCTAGACCTGTCTGCTGCCTTTGATACTGTGAACCATCAGATCCTCCTCTCCACCCTCTCCGAGCTGGGCATCTCCGGCGCGGCTCACTCTTGGATTGCGTCCTACCTGAGCGGTCGCTCCTACCAAGTGGCGTGGCGAGAAGCTGTATCCGCACCACGTGCTCTCACCACTGGTGTTCCTCAGGGCTCAGTTCTAGGCCCTCTCCTATTCTCGATATACACCAAGTCACTTGGCTCTGTCATATCCTCACATGGCCTCTCCTATCATTGCTACGCAGACGACACACAACTAATCTTCTCCTTTCCCCCTTCTGATAACCAGGTGGCGAATCGCATCTCTGCATGTCTGGCAGACATATCAGTGTGGATGACGGATCACCACCTCAAGCTGAACCTCGGCAAGACGGAGCTGCTCTTCCTCCCGGGGAAGGACTGCCCGTTGCATGATCTCGCCATCACGGTCGACAACTCTGTTGTGTCCTCCTCCCAGAGTGCAAAGAGCCTTGGCGTGACCCTGGACAACACCCTGTCGTTCTCCGCTAACATCAAGGCGGTGACCCGATCCTGTAGGTTCATGCTCTACAACATTCGGAGAGTACGACCCTGCCTTACACAGGAAGCGGCACAGGTCCTAATCCAGGCACTTGTCATCTCCCGTCTGGATTACTGCAACTCGCTGTTGGGTGGGCTCCCTGCTTGTGCCATTAAACCCCTACAACTCATCCAGAATGCTGCAGCCCGTCTGGTGTTCAACCTTCCCAAGTTCTCTCACGTCACCCCGCTCCTCCGCACACTACACTGGCTTCCAGTTGAAGCTCGCATCTGCTACAAGACCATGGTGCTTGCCTACAGAGCTGTGAGGGGAACGGCACCTCCGTACCTTCAGCCTCTGATCAGTCCCTACACCCAAACGAGGGCATTGCGTTCATCCACCTCTGGCCTGATGGCCCCCCTACCTCTGCGGAAGCACAGTTCCCGCTCAGCCCAGTCAAAACTGTTCGCTGCTCTGGCACCCCAATGGTGGAACAAGCTCCCTCACGACGCCAGGACAGCGGAGTCACTCACCACCTTCCGGAGACACTTGAAACCCCACCTCTTTAAGGAATACCTGGGATAGGATAAAGTAATCCTTCTACCCCCCCCCCCCCCCCAGAAAAAAATAAACATATTGTAAAGTGGTTGTGCCACTGGCTATAAGGTGAATGCACCAATTTGTAAGTCCCTCTGGATAAGAGCGTCTGCTAAATGACGTAAATTTAAATGTAAATGTATGATGGTGCCATGTTGAAAGTCACTGAGCTCTTCAGTAAGGCCATTCTACTGCCAATGTTTCCTATGGAGATTGCATGGCTGTGTGCTCGATTTTATACACCTATACGGGTGTGGCTGAATTAGCCGAATCCACTAATTTGAAGGGGTGTCCACATACTTTTGTATATATAGTGCATGTCCACTAACATGGATGTCTAATATGTCCACTAACATGGATGTCTAATATGTCCACTAACATGGATGTCTAATATGTCCACTAACATGGATGTCTAATATGTCCACTAACATGGATGTCTAATATGTCCACTAACATGGATGTCTAATATGTCCACTAACATGGATGTCTAATATGTCCACTAACATGGATGTCTAATATGTCCACTAACATGGGATGTCTAATGTGTCCACTAACATGGATGTCTAATACGTCCACTAACATGGATGTCTAATATGTCCACTAACATGGATGTCTAATATGTCCACTAACATGGGATGTCTAATATGTCCACTAACATGGATGTCTAATATGTCCACTAACATGGATGTCTAATATGTCCACTAACATGGATGTCTACTATGTCCACTAACATGGATGTCTACTATGTCCACTAACATGGATGTCTAATATGTCCACTAACATGGATGTCTAATATGTCCACTAACATGGATGTCTAATATGTCCACTAACATGGGATGTCTAATATGTCCACTAACATGGATGTCTAATATGTCCACTAACATGGATGTCTAATATGTCCACTAACATGGATGTCTAATATGTCCACTAACATGGGATGTCTAATATGTCCACTAACATGGATGTCTAATATGTCCACTAACATGGATGTCTAATATGTCCACTAACATGGATGTCTACTATGTCCACTAACATGGATGTCTACTATGTCCACTAACATGGATGTCTAATATGTCCACTAACATGGATGTCTAATATGTCCACTAACATGGATGTCTAATATGTCCACTAACATGGATGTCTACTATGTCCACTAACATGGATGTCTAATATGTCCACTAACATGGATGTCTAATATGTCCACTAACATGGATGTCTAATATGTCCACTAACATGGATGTCTAATATGTCCACTAACATGGATGTCTAATTCGTCCACTAACATGGATGTCTAATATGTCCACTAACATGGATGTCTAGCTGAGTAAAAGCAGTTCTGCATGGAAGTGTGGGCCAAAATTCCTCCACAGCGACGTGTGAGACTGATCAACAATTACAGGAAGCGTTTGGTTGGAGTCATTGCAGCTAAAGGCGGCACAAGCAGTTATTGAGTGTAAGGGGGCAATTACTTTTTCACACAGGTGAATTGGATGTTGCATAACTTGTTAATTCAATGAATGAAATAAGTATCAACATTTTGTGTTATTTGTTCACTCAGATTTAATTTATCTAATATTAGGTTTTGGTTGAAGATCATTCAGTATAAAAAATATGCAAATATAGAGAAAATCAGAAAGGGGGCAAATACTTTTTCACAGTCCTGGTGTATGTCTTAGGCAGGTGTGTATGTGTGAGGTGTGTGTGTCATGCGTGTCTGCATTGCGTGCGTGCTTGCATGTGAGTGCGTGTGTGCGTGCTTGCAGGTGAGTGCGTGCGTGCGTGCTTGCAGGTGAGTGCGTGCGTCTCACTAACCCAGTTCCAGGCGTTTGTCGACCCAGGCCAGCAGATCTTTGGTGTACTTGGACCAGGCCTTGGCATAGAGCAGAGCTGACTCCACCCCGCTGACGTTCCTCTGCAGCGTCAGGCCAACATCCTCCTCCTCTGGGCCTGGAGAGTTAGTACAGGAGGAGCGTCTATCATACAGTTCCTACTGTTCCTATTACACATTTGAGTCATTTAGCAGATGCTCTTATCCAGAGTGACTTACAGGAGCAATTAGGGTTAAGTGGGCACATTGACAGATTTTTCACCTAGTCGGCTCGGGGATTAGAACCAGCAACCTGGGGGGGTGGTTCCTAACCACATGACCTAACATATACAGTTAATCAGAGGAATACCTATTCACACAGTTAAATTAATTTTCTCTATGAATTTGAGAGTGGTTACATTTCTCCAGCCCCATACCTCAGCTGTTTACCAAAGCAGTGACGGGGTGAAGCTTTGTTATTGAGATTGCGCCGGTTAAGCTGCTCTTTCAAGTCCCATAGACTCTACATGTATATAGACTCCGTATGTATTCATGTGAGTTTACTAGCCTACAGGAACCGATAACTCTGTTGTCACAGGGATTGTCTGAGGGGGATATGAAACTACCAGCCTTTATCACCAACAGTATGGTCTGACTAGCCTTTGGACATTATAGGGACACTGGGTCTGAGGGGGATATGAAACTACCAGCCTTTTCTCATACAGTCATGCCATACTTCTCTTAATTACAAAATACTGTTGTCTGGCTGCTAATAACACAGTGCCGGCCTCTAGACTAGAGATCCACCTACACTAAGCGATGAGAAAGCTATGACACGTATGAATAACACACACTCCTATTTAGTAAGCACGACATACAGCCTATGTGGCCCAGTATAAATTCTATGCTATGCGTGCAAAGCGATGCCAGAAAAAACAACCCCCTCATAACTTCTCTGACCGCACTCCCTCACATCCCAGCTGCCACCCATATGATACAGGCTTCAGCTCAGAGCGCTAACACAGTCACCCCCCTCCCATCCGTCTGCCTGGCGTCTGATCCTACAGAAACCCCCCTCATGGCTGCGTCCCAAATGGGCCCTGCGTCGTCGTCCGTCCCCCCCCCCTACGGGCCCCTTGGTCAAAAGTAGCGCACTATGTCCCACGGGCCCCTTGGTCTAAAGTAGTGCACTATGTAGAGAATATGGGGCCATTTGGGATGCAGCCATGTGTTTTGCATCACACGGAACTACTTTTAAAAAACAGCCAAAGAATGTCAGCCATTTGGTGGGGAAAAACACACAGCCCAGCCCAGGCTAAACAGAAATAACATTAGCTGAGGGTGGGGTCCCATCACCACTGAAGGAATCTGAATGTCTACATAATTTAGCTGCTTGACTGACACTCAGTCGACCCCCCGAAGCTACTCACGGTCTATGGAGTTCTGCGTACCTGTAACTAGTTATTATTAATAGGACCGTAATAGTATATTCCAATAGCGATGGACGCATTTTACGTAATCATTTAGCTACAGGTGGCCGTTATGTATGCTAAAGGTTTATGCAAACATAACGGCCACCTGTAACGATTATACAGGACATTCCAATAGGGACATTCCAATAGTGACCTTCCAATAGGGACCTTCCAATGGGGACATTCCAATAGGGACATTCCAATAGTGACCTTCCAATGGGGACCTTCCAATAGGGACCTTCCAATAGGGACCTTCCAATGGGGACATTCCAATGGGGACATTCCAATAGGGACATTCCAATAGGGACCTTCCAATAGGGACCTTCCAATAGGGACCTTCCAATAGGGACCTTCCAATAGGGACCTTCCAATAGGGACCTTCCAATAGGAACCTTCCAATAGGGACATTCCAATAGGGACCTTCCAATGGGGACATTCCAATAGGGACCTTCCAATGGGGACATTCCAATAGGGACCTTCCAATAGGGACCTTCCA
This sequence comes from Coregonus ussuriensis, assembly GCA_031479575.1. Lineage (NCBI taxonomy): Eukaryota > Metazoa > Chordata > Actinopteri > Salmoniformes > Salmonidae > Coregonus > Coregonus ussuriensis. The sequence goes on from CM062486.1 coordinate 49,300,110, forward strand.
ATAGGGTATTTTCTTACACTTAGATGCTGATGTGTCCAAGACATTACACTGTGTACAGTTCCTTCAGAAAGTATTCACACCCCTTTACTTTTTCCACATTTTGTGGTGTTACAAAGTGGGATTAAAACAGATTACATTTTCATTTTTTTGTCAACGATCGACACATAATACTCTCAATGTCTAAGTAGAAGAAGGATTCTAATGTTTAAAATAAAATGTATGGAAAATAAAACCCTAATATATAAAACGAGCAGGAACAGGTCAGCTAGTAGAGCCCAGAGCCCAAACTAAACATGGAGATGCTGCGTTTAGCACTGATGCTATACACAACTGGAATAAACTACCAGAAGATCTTAGATGTGCCCCAAACGTATCCATTTTTAAATCCAGGTTAAAAACACTTCTCTTTTCACGTTCCTACGACTGAGCACTTAAACTGAACCAAACTGTTTAGCCTTATAGCTTCCTATGGTTTCATCCCATTTTTTATTTGTAATTCTTAATCTTTTTTTTATTTTTATTATCTTAATTTTTATTATTATGATGTTTTCATTATTTTTGATAAACACCTTTGTAAAGCACATTGAATTGCTTCGATGTATGAATTGTGCTATATAAATAAACTTGCTTGCTTGCTAATATATCTTGATTAGATAAGTATTCAACCGCCTGAGTCAATACATGTTAGAATCACCTTTGGCAGCGATTACAGCTGTGAGTCCCTAGGTGCTTTGCACACCTGGATTGCACAATATTTGCACAAAGAACAAAACAAATCTTCAAGGTCTCTCAAGTCGGTTGTTGATCATTGCAAGACAGTCATTTTCATGTCTTTAAAGCCAATTTAAGTCAAAACTGTAACTAGGCCACTCAGGAACATTCAACGTCGTCTTGGTAAGCAACTCCAGTGTATATTTGGCCGTGTCTCCCAGTGTCTGTTGGAAAGCAGACTGAACCAGGTTTTCCTCTAGGATTTTGCCTGTGCTTAGCTCTATTCCGTGTCTTTTTATCCCCCCCAAAAAAACTCCCCTAGTCCTGGCCGATGACAAGCATACCAATAACATGATGCTGCCACCACTATGCTTGAAAATATGAAGAGTGGTACTCAGTGATGTGTTGTGTTTGCCCCAAACATAACGCTTTGTATTCAGGACAAAAAGTTAATTTCTTTACCACATTTTTTTGCAGTATTACTTTAGTGCCTTATTGCAAACAGGATGCATGTTTTGGAATATGTGTATTCTGTACAAGCTTCCTTCTTTTCACTGTCAATAAGGTTAGTATTGTGGAGTAACAACAATGTTGTTGATCCATCCTCACTTTTCTCTTATCACAGCCATTAAACTCTGTAACTGTTTTAAAGTGACCATTGGCCTCATGGTGAAATTCCTGAGCGGTTTCCTTCCTCTCCGGCAACTGAGTTAGGAAGGACACCTGTATTTTTGTAGTGACTGGGTGTATTGATACGCCATCCAAAGTGGAATTAATAACTTCACCATGCTCAAAGGGATATCCAATGTCTTTTCTTTTTTTTTACCCATCTACCAATAGGTGCCCTTCTTTTACGAACTATTGGAAAACCTCCCTGGTCTTTGTGATTGAATCTGTGCTTGAAATTCCCTGCTCGGCAGAGATACCTTACAGATAATTGTATGTGTGGGGTACAAAGATGGGGTAGTCATTTAAAAAATCATATTAAACACTATTATTGCACACAGAGTGAGTTCATGCAACTTATTATGTGCTTTAGTAAGCACATTTTTGCTCCTGAACTTATTTAGGCTTGCCATAACAAAAGGGTTGAATACTTATTGACTCAAGACATTTCAGCTTTTCATTTTTTATTAATTTGTAAACATTTCTAAAAACATAATTTCAGTTTGACATTATAATAATAATATGCCATTTAGCAGACGCTTTTATCCAAAGCCACTTACAGTCATGTGTGCATACATTTTTACGTATGGGTGGTCCCGGGGATCGAACCCACTACCCTGGCGTTACAAGCGCCGTGCTCTACCAGCTGAGCTACAGAGGTTATTGTGTGTAGATCAGTGACACAAAATCTCAATTTAATCCATTTTAAATTCAGGCTGTAAAACCAGATGATATTCTTAAAATATATAGGTCCATTATCTTTTCTACATACTTTATATCTGGTTTTAAATCCCTGCAATAGGGATGTTTCTTACTCGTAGATGCTCGCCTAAATGCTAACAAGATATTACACTGTGTACATTGGGTCAACCCAATGTCTGGTCACCCTGGGCTACTAGTAGTTAGGGAAACAAGAAAGAAAGAAAGAAAGAAAGAAAGAAAGAAAGAAAGAAAGAAAGAAAGAAAGAAAGAAAGAAAGAAAGAAAGAAAGAAAGAAAGAAAGAAAGAAAGAAAGAAAGAAAGAAAGAAAGAAGAAAGAAAAGAAAGAGAAAGAAAGAAAGAAAGAAAGAAAGAAAAAAGAAAGAAAGAAAGAAAGAAAAGAAAGAAAGAGAAAGAAAGAAAGAAAGAGAAACGAGAGAGAGAAACAAGGAGAGAGAGAAACAAGGAGGAGAGAAAGAGAGAAACAAAAGAGAGAGAGAGAAACAAGAGAGAGAGAGAGAAATCAAGGAGAGAGAGAAACAAGGAAAGAAAGAAGAGAGAAACAAGGAGAGAGAGAAACACGGAGAGAGAAACACGGAGAGAGAGAGAGAGAGAGAGAGAGAGAGAGAGAGAGAGAGAGAGCGAGAGAGAGAGAGAAACAAGGAGAGAGAGAGAAATAAGGAGAGAGAGAGCGAAAAAAACAAGGAGAGAGAGAGAGAGAGAGGGGAACTCCACCATCCTCACACTTCATCCACCCAAGTGGCATGACACAAATGCTATCTTAAATTATAAACAAATCACATTTGCATAATAAGAATTTACGTTAATTGAAAAATCATATTTTAATAGTTCTTGTTGGATTGTGAGTGTTTATCTCATTTTGAAAGTAAAGAAAAAACAGTTAATGAAATCTTTTTACGTTGCATGTTGGAATTTACAAGGATTTGAAGGCCTCTGCTTTTGGCCTAAAGAGCAGAAACCCAGACTTCCTGAAAGAAATTGATGATGTTGATATTGTAGTACTACAGGAAACATGGTGCAGAGGTGATGTTTCCACTGGCTGTCCACTAGGTTATAGGGAGATAATCGTACCATCCACCAAATTAAAAGGAATCACACAGGGCAGAGACTCAGGGGGAATGCTAATATGGTAGAAATCTGAACTAACTCATTCAATCGAATTGATCAAAACAGGAGAATTCTTTATCTGGCTAAAAATCAACAAGGAGGCTATCTTAACAGATAAAAACGTCTTCCTCCCTCAGAGTCACCCTACTTCAATGAAGAGAGTTTCTCCATTCTAGAGGGGGAGATTAGTCACTTTCAGGCCCAAGGCAATGTGCTGGTCTGTGGAGACCTGAATGCTAGAACAGCAGAAGAACTAGACACTATTAACAGTCATGGGGACAAACACCTACCGGGAAGCAACAACCTTTCCCTCCCCACATACCCCCCCAGAAACAACTATGACAAAGTGAAAAACAAAAATGGAGTACAGCTCCTGAAGCTCTGTCGAACACTGGGTCTGTACATAGTCAATGGTAGGCTAAGAGGGGACTCTTTTGGTAGGTACACCTACAGCTCATCCCTTGGCAGCAGTACTGTAGACTACTTCATCACCGACCTCAACCCAGAGTCTCTCAGAGCCTTCACAGTCAGCCCACTAACACCTCTCTCAGACCACAGTAAAATCACAGTGTATCTGAGAAGAGGGCGGCAGGTAGCTTAGTGGTTAAGAGCGTTGTGCCAGTAACCGAAAGGTCGCTGGTTCTAATCCCCGAGCCGACTAGGTGAAAAATCTGTCGATGTGCCCTTGAGCAAGGCACTTAACCCTAATTGCTCCTGTAAGTCGCTCTGGATAAGAGTGTCCGCTAAATGACTAAAAATGTACATGTAAGAGCAGAACCCAACCATGAAGCATCACGGCCCAATAAATTACGTGGTACTAAACAGACCTATAGATGGAGTGGAAACAGTACAGTAATCTACCAAAAAAGCAATTAGTAGCCAAAAAATACAATCTCTCCTGGACAACTTTTTAGCCTTAACATTCTCCTACAGCAATGAAGGTGTAAATTTGGCCGTTTGGAACATAAACTTTATATTTGACAAATTAGCCTCCTTGGCTAATCTAAAGAAACATAAGAGCAAACCAAAAATAATAGATAATGAAAAATGGTTTGATATTGATTGTAAAAATCTAAGAAAGTCATTGAGAAATATATCTAATCAAAACCAGAGACCCAGACAACCAAAATATACGCCTTCAATATGGGGAAACACTGAAGCAATACAAACACACCCTAAGAACAAAAAAGGAACAGCACATTAGAAATCAGCTGGATGTAATTGAGGAATCCATTGAATCAAACCACTTCTGGGAGAATTTGAATAAGTTAAACAAAACTCATAATGAGGAATTGTCTATCCAAAATGGGGATATGTGGAGAAATCACTTTGCAAACCTCTACAGCAATATAACAAAGAGCCCAGAACAACAAGATATACAAGAAAAATTACAAATCATTGAATCAGCAGTCAAAGACTCTCATAATCCTGTGGATACCCCAATTACAGAACCAGAATTATTGGAAACTCTTTGCACTCTCCAACCCAAAAAGGCCTGTGGTGCTGATGGTATTTTAAACGAAATGATCAAATATACAGACCACAAATTCAAATTAGCTATACTCAAACTCTTCAACATTATCCTAACTGCAGGTATTTTCCCCGATATTTGGAACCAAGGATTGATCACACCAATCTATAAAAATGTAGACAAATTTGTCCCAAATAATTATAGAGGAATTTGCGTTACCAGCAACTTGGGGAAAATTCTCTGCAGTATCATAAACAGCAGACTACATCATTTCCTTGATGAACACAACATCCTGAGCAGAAGCCAGATTGGATTTTTTTTTAATTATCGTACAACAGACCACATTTACACCCTCCAGACTCTAATTGACAAACAAGTAAACCAAAACAAAGGCTAAATCTACTTGTGTTTTGTAGACTTCAAGAAAGCATTTGATTCAATTTGGCACTAAGGTCTTTTTTACAAACTAATAGAAATTGGTATTGGAGGGAAAACATATGATGTTATTAAATCAATGTACACTAAAAACAAATGTGCAGTTAAAATCGTCAACAAGCAAACAGACTTCTTCTCTCAGGGACGTGGAGTGAAACAGGGCTGCCCAATAAGTCCAACACTATTTAACATCTATATTAATGAATTGGCAAAAACATTAGAAGAATCGGCAGCACCTGGTCTCACCCTACACAACACTGAAATCAAGTGTCTGCTGTACGCAGATGACCTGGTGCTACTGTCTCCCACTAAGGAGGGGTTACAGCAGCATCTAGATCATCTGCACAGGTTCTGTCAGACCTGGGCCCTGACCGTTAATCTAAAGAAAAAACGAATATAATGATATTCCAAAAAAGGTCCGGAAATCAGGATGACAAATATAAATTATATTTGGACACAGTTCTATTAGAACACACCAAAAATTACACATATCTAGGACTAAATATCAGCAACACAGGTAGCTTTCACATGGCTGTGAACAAGCTGAGAGACAAAGCAAGAAGAGCATTCTATGCCATTAAAAGGAACATTAAAATAAATCGAAATTCCATTAGAATCTGGCTCAAAATGTTCCAATCAGTTATAGAACCAATTGCTCTATATGGCAGCGAAGTATGGGGTCCGCTCTCTAATACTGAATTTACCAAATGGGACAAACATCCAATCGAAATACTGCATGCAGAGTTTTGCAAGACTGTATTGCAAGTGCAAAGAAAAACTCAAAATAACGCATGTAGAGCAGAATTGGGCCAATACCACCTCCTTATTCAAATAGAAAAAAAGAGCCATCAAATTTTACAACCATCTAAAAACAAGAGACCCCAAAACATTCCATCACACAGCTCTACTATGTCAAGAGATGAAACAAGAGAAGAGTCCCCTCAGCCAGCTGGTTCTGAGGCTCAGTTCACTAACCCAGACCAACCTCATAGAGCCTCAGGACAGCACTCAGAAAATCTGGCCCAACCAAATCATCACAAAGCAAAAATAAAAATATACCACCTATTGGAAAGACACCACAAAAAATCTAAGTAAACTTCAATGCTATTTGGCTCTAAACAGACCGTACATGGTGGCAGACTATCTGACCACTGTGACTGATAGAAAACTGAGGAAAACACTGACTAGGTACAGACTCAGTGAGCACATAGAGACCGGTCGTCACAGGCAAACCTGGCTGCCCAGAGAGGACAGGCTGTGCTCACTCTGCCCCCGGGGAGAGGTAGAGACAGAGCTGCATTTCCTATTACACTGTGACAAATACTCAGACCTAAGAGAATCTTTCTTTCCCAAGATTATCATTCAGTACAAAGAATTTGAAACTATAAAAGAGGAAGAAAACATCAAATATTTATTGGGTGAAAAGCCAAAATGTGCAGTTTTGGCAGCCAAATATGTGTCCTCCTGCCACAACCTGAGGGACAGCCAGTGAACAGTGTAATGTAATGTCAATCATATTTCCCCATTTAGTTTTGTTTAGTCTTTCATACCACGTAATGTGTCTTCTCAGTCATGTTGAGACTGGTCGACTACTATTGCTTTAATGTATTGTTATTCTCATTAATATTGTTGTTGTAGTTGCTGTTAATGGTAATCCCATTTCCACTACTACTATTATTGCTGTTGGTCCCACCATTTTTGTTATATGTATACTTTGACAATGTAAGTCATTTTACTTGCCATGTCAATAAAGTCTATTGAATTGAATTGAATTGAGAGGGTGAGAAACAACAAGGAGAGAGAGGGAAAGAGAGAGGGAGAGAGAGAGAGAGAGAGAGAGAGAGAGAGAGAGAGAGAGAGAGAGAGAGAGAGAGAGAGAGAGAGAGAGAGAGAGAGAGAGAGAGAGAGAGAGAGAGAGAGAGAGAGAGAGAGAGAGAGAGAGAGAGAGAGAGAGAGAGAGAGAGAGGGAGAGGGAGAGGGAGAGGGAGAGGGAGAGGGAGAGGGAGAGAGAGAGAGAGAGCGAAACAAGAGAAAGAAGAAGAGGCAGAGAAGAAAGAGCTAAATGAGACACTACTTACCCACTAGGTCATTCTTCCCCTCAGAATCCGCAGAGAGCTTCTCAAAAGAACACAAATAACACAAAATGCACACATTTTTAAAAACATTAATAGTTGTCTGCATCTGTCCTTTTGTAACTGTTTCGGCCAAAAATATACAGTTGATCACCAAAAATTACCAAAATTAAAAAAAAATTCTCCCACTTTTATCTGCTTTACTGAAAACATTCTGTAAACCGAACATTCAACACGGTTTAGCCTACATTTAGGAGCGTTAATTGATTCAGTCCCTAAAGCATTTTGAATGCGCCCCACTGATGTGTATTCGGACCGGCTTACCCTGCTTCTCCTGGTCTGGGGGATCCCCAACCCTGATTGGCTGTCCACATCTCCCATAAGAAAGTCAGACGCTCTGAGGTCCGGAAGAAGACAAGTTAATAACAATATCAAGTGA
>CM062486.1:49312730-49467730 GCA_031479575.1 Coregonus ussuriensis
TTTAAGGATATTATTAAAATAGTGAAAATATTTCAAATTGCCCATCCATATTTTGTGTGTGTGTGTGTGTGTGTGTTAGTGATGCGCGGGTTGACCCATAACCCGCAGTCCCCGTGGTTATTTCCGCAGGGCGGGCCGGTTTAGGGTCATTACATAGTGTGGAAGAACAGCGGGTGGGTGAAGGGCGGTTTGAATAAAGAGAAAACAATCATTCTTGTTCAATTTCTATCTACAGTATAGGCTAGAATGAGGTTTGTCTTTCATTATTTGATGCTATCTGACATTAGTGTGTAAGCCTGAGCTTTAGGGTCTAACTAAAAACACGGCAAACGCTTTTTGGGAAACGGGCAGAAACAGTTACGATCGATCCACTGAGGCAAAAAAGGACAATGTCAGAGTTGAATTGAATAAGAGAAAAGCTGTGAAATGGAGAGATAAACGTTTGGGAGAAGGGAGGGCCAGAACAGTGATGTTGGGAAAGATTTGGTGAAGTGGTAAAACAGGATGATAGCAGTCTCTGCTGTGTTATCTGTGATGATTGTGAGGCGCTATACAAATTCGACAAGTGACAAGACGGGGACTTCAAATAGGCCTATTGGCACGTCAAGGGAACTGTAGCCTACTGTTCAGATGGGCTAAATGGAAACTGATACCTGGACACATGCGTCCAAACTGAACTGAAATCTGATCAGAAACATGTTGGGTCGTTTTCACAGCTTTCTATGTCCTTACAACCGGTCAAACTGATGTAATTTGGAAATTTTGCACAGAAAATCTGTCAGATTTTTCTCCCCGGTCCCTAAACATCTTTGCCCGCGAAAGAAGCAGATATGACTCAGAAAACTTTACTGATGTCAACTAAATTTAAGCAGTCATTCTATTATTTATGGCATTCTGGTGAGCAAGGCCTTATTTAGTCTTCTAATGTGGTCCTGTGGTAGAGCATGGCGCTTGTAACGCCAGGGTAGTGGGTTCGATCCCCGGGACCACCCATACGTAAAAATGTATGCGCACATGACTGTAAGTCGCTTTGGATAAAAGCGTCTGCTAAATGGCATATTATTATGATCTATTTTCTGCATGATAGACAGCCTACAGCCCGGTTTCCTTCAACCATACTGTTGATTGGGATAGATTGATCAAGAAAGATCGTTTTGACTCTGGACTGCGCTGGGACACATCTGTTAGAGTTGGGAGTTGGCACTTTCAACAAACCAAGATGTGATCATTCCGTCGAGGGGGAGATTCTTCTCTTGGCTTCAGCACAAGAATGTTCCAGAAGTTTCCAGACCTGCGTCCCAAATATCACCGTATTCCCTAAATAGTCCACTACTTTTGACCAGACCCGATAGGCCACTAGTCAAAAGTAGTGCACTATATAGGGAATATGCATGATATGTAGGCCTAAATATCTTATTTCCTGAACGATCAACAGTACAGAGTTGGAGAAAAACCAAGTCATATATTCAAAGAACTAATCAGAAGTGTGGATGAGGTGAGAGACAGAATTCCATTATTTTTCTTCCTATAGCTTGTTTCTCTATCTTTTATTTCCATGACAGGTCAAAACTCATGTTCCCACACTCTCTCTCGTCTCTGCAGCAGACATATTGTGAGCAATATGTTAGGAACATCAAATAACAATACAATCACAGTGTCGAATCGCAATACAGCACCTACATTGAGGGAAAAAAGTATTTGTTCCCCTGCTGATTTTGTACATTTGCCCAATGACAAAGACAAGATCAGTCTATAATTTTAATGGTAGGTTTATTTGAACAGTGAGAGACAGAATAACAACAAAAAAATCCAGAAAAACGCATGTCAAAAATGTTATAAATTGATTTGCATTTTAATAAGGGAAATAAGTATTTGACCCCTCTGCAAAACATGACTTAGTACTTGGTGGCAAAACCCTTGTTGGCAATCACAGAGGTCAGACGTTTCTTGTAGTTGGCCACCAGGTTTGCACACATCTCAGGAGGGATTTTGTTCCACTCCTCTTTGCAGATCTTCTCCAAGTCATTAAGGTTTCAAGGCTGACGTTTGGCAACTCGAACCTTCAGCTCCCTCCACAGATTTTCTATGGGATTAAGGTCTGGAGACTGGCTAGGCCACTCCAGGACCTTAATGTGCTTCTTCTTGAACCACTCCTTTGTTGCCTTGGGCATGCGTTTTGGGTCATTGTCATGCTGGAATACCCATCCACGACCCATTTTCAATGCCCTGGCTGAGGGAAGGAGGTTCTCACCCAAAATTTGACGGTACACGGCGCCGTCCATCGTCCCTTTGTTGCGATGAAGTTGTCCTGTCCCCTTAGCAGAAAATCACCCCCAAAGCATAATGTTTCCACCTCCATGTTTGACGGTGGGGATGGTGTTCTTGGGGTCATAGGCAGCATTCCTCCTCCTCCAAACACGGCGAGTTGAGTTGATGCCAAAGAGCTCGATTTTGGTCTCATCTGACCACAACACTTTCACCCAGTTCTCCTCTGAATCATTCAGATGTTCATTGGCAAACTTCAGACGGCCCTGTATATGTGCTTTCTTGAGCAGGGGGACCTTGCGGGCGCTGCAGGATTTCAGTTCTTCACGGCGTAGTGTGTTACCAATTGTTTTCTTGATCACTATGGTCCCAGCTGCCTTGAGATCATTGACAAGATCCTCCCGTGTAGTTCTGGGCTGATTCCTCACCGTTCTCATGATCATTGCAACTCCACAAGGTGAGATCTTGCATGGAGCCCCAGGCCGAGGGAGATTGACAGTTATTTTATGTTTCTTCCATTTGCGAATAATCGCACCAACTGTTGTCACCTTCTCACCAAGCTGCTTGGCGATGGTCTTGTAGCCCATTCCAGCCTTGTGTAGGTCTACAATCTTGTCCCTGACATCCTTGGAGAGCTCTTTGGTCTTGGCCATGGTGGAGAGTTTGGAATCTGATTGATTGATTGCTTCTGTGGACAGGTGTCTTTTATACAGGTAACAAACTGAGATTAGGAGCACTCCCTTTAAGAGTGTGCTCCTAATCTCAGCTCATTACCTGTATAAAATACACCTGGGAGCCAGAAATCTTTCTGATTGAGAGGGGGTCAAATACTTATTTCCCTCATTAAAACGCAAATCAATTTATAACATTTTTGACATGCGTTTTTTCTGGATTTTTTTGTTTTTATTCTGTCTCTCACTGATAGACTGATCATGTCTTTGTCAGTGGGCAAACGTACAAAATCAGCAGGGGATCAAATACTTTTTTCCCTCACTGTACAGTTGAAGTCGGAAGTTTACATACACTTAGGTTGGAGTCATTAAACTCGTTTTTTATATATATACCAGTGGAGGCTGCTGAAGGGAGGACGGCTCATAACAATGTCTGGAACGGAGCGAATGGAATGGCATCATGGAAACCATGTGTTTGATGTATTTGATACCCTTCCACCTATACCGCTCCAGCCATTACCACAAGCGTGTCCTCCCAAATGAAGGTGCAACCAACCTCCTGTGATATACAGTGGGGAAAAAAAGTATTTAGTCAGCCACCAATTGTGCAAGTTCTCCCACTTAAAAAGATGAGAGAGGCCTGTAATTTTCATCATAGGTACACGTCAACTATGACAGACAAAATGAGAAAAAAAAATCCAGAAAATCACATTGTAGGATTTTTAATGAATTTATTGGCATATGATGGTGGAAAATAAGTATTTGGTCAATAACAAAAGTTTCTCAATACTTTGTTATATACCCTTTGTTGGCAATGACACAGGTCAAACGTTTTCTGTAAGTCTTCACAAGGTTTTCACACACTGTTGCTGGTATTTTGGCCCATTCCTCCATGCAGATCTCCTCTAGAGCAGTGATGTTTTGGGGCTGTCGCTGGGCAACACAGACTTTCAACTCCCTCCAAAGATTTTCTATGGGGTTGAGATCTGAAGACTGGCTAGGCCACTCCAGGACCTTGAAATGCTTCTTACGAAGCCACTCCTTCGTTGCCCGGGCGGTGTGTTTGGAATCATTGTCATGCTGAAAGACCCAGCCACGTTTCATCTTCAATGCCCTTGCTGATGGAAGGAGGGTTTCACTCAAAATCTCACGATACATGGCCCCATTCATTCTTTCCTTTACACGGATCAGTCGTCCTGGTCCCTTTGCGGAAAAACAGCCCCAAAGCATGATGTTTCCAACCCCATGCTTCACAGTAGGTATGGTGTTCTTTGGATGCAACTCAGCATTCTTTGTCCTCCAAACACGACGAGTTGAGTTTTTACCAAAAAGTTGTATTTTGGTTTCATCTGACCATATGACATTCTCCCAATCCTCTTCTGGATCATCCAAATGCACTCTAGCAAACTTCAGACGGGCCTGGACATGTACTGGCTTAAGCAGGGGGACACGTCTGGCACTGCAGGATTTGAGTCCCTGGCGGCGTAGTGTGTTACTGATGGTTGGCTTTGTTACTTTGGTCCCAGCTCTCTGCAGGTCATTCACTAGGTCCCCCTGTGTTGTTCTGGGATTTTTGCTCACCGTTCTTGTGATCATTTTGACCCCACGGGGTGAGATCTTGCGTGGAGCCCCAGATCGAGGGAGATTATCAGTGGTCTTGTATGTCTTCCATTTCCTAATAATTGCTCCCACAGTTGATTTCTTCAAACCAAGCTGCTTACCTATTGCAGATTCAGTCTTCCCAGCCTGGTGCAGGTCTACAATTTTGTTTTTGGTGTCCTTTGACAGCTCTTTGGTCTTGGCTATTGTGAAGTTTGGAGTGTGACTGTTTGAGGTTGTGGACAGGTGTCTTTTATACTGATAACAAGTTCAAACAGGTGCCATTAATACAGGTAACGAGTGGAGGACAGAGGAGCCTCTTAAAGAAGAAGTTACAGGTCTGTGAAAGCCAGAAATCTTGCTTGTTTGTAGGTGACCAAATACTTATTTTCCACCATAATTTGCAAATAAATTCATTAAAAATCCTACAATGGGATTTTCTGGAATTTTTTTTCTCAATTTGTCTGTCATAGTTGACGTGTACCTATGATGAAAATTACAGGCCTCTCTCATCTTTTTAAGTGGGAGAACTTGCACAATTGGTGGCTGACTAAATACTTTTTTCTCCCCACTGTATACCAGAGTCGGCATGGGTTGGAATCCAGTGCCCTTTGACTCGAACTCTCTCCTATCTTTCGTGTCCTCTATTCACTGTCCTCTCTTCACTGTCCTCTCTCTACTGTCCTCTCTTCACTGTCCTCTCTTCACTGTCCTCTCTTCACTGTCCTCTCTTCATTATCCTCTATTCACTGTCCTCTCTTCACTGTCCTCTATTCACTGTCCTCTCTTCACTGTCCTCTCTTCACTGTCCTCTCTTCACTGTCCTCTCTTCACTGTCCTCTCTTCACTGTCCTCTCTTCACTGTCCTCTCTACACTGTCCTCTCTTCACTGTCCTCTCTTCACTGTCCTCTCTTCACTGTCCTCTCTTCATTGTCCTCTCTTCACTGTCCTCTCTTCACTGTCATCTCTTCACTGTCCTCTCTTCACTGTCCTCTCTACTGTCCTCTCTTCACTGTCCTCTCTTCACTGTCCTCTCTTCACAGTCCTCTCTAACTAAAATAAATAAAAACAAAAACATCATTAAAGAAAAGATGAGCAGATGAGAGGATACTAACCTTTGACCTTAGAGATGACGGTGCCAGCGGCCCTGAGGACGTCTACAGAGTCGAGGGTCTGGTGTTTGCCGATGACAGACTTGAGAACGCGCAGCAGGTCTCCCAACCTCTCCTGTACCCGCTGCGGGAGACCATCATGGGACTCTGGAAGAGAGGAGAAAGAGAGAAACAGATCTTTATTAAGCAGAATAGATCGTAGTTGTCATAGCCGTCCTGGCTTTCTGGGAAAGATGAAAGAGAAACAGATCTGTCAAGTAAAGTTTTGTATTTAACATCAATTGAAACAATAATGATCCCAGCGTTACCACTGGCAGCTGCATCATTCAAGTCCATACCAGAAGCCATTGTTCCCCACTGAGTTGCCTATAGGACATGTGATCACCATCAGCCTGTTATGCCTAACGCCGTGTTAACATCATGTTGGCTTGATCAGAGGAACGAGTTGTTTACAACAAATAAACAACTTGAAGCGTTCACGGAGCTCGGAAGGAACACAAGAACCGTTCTCACCATTGACAGCCGAAATCCCAGTCATGTTTGTTGCCATTTTCAGTGGCACATAACGTCAGACTTCAGCATGTGGGAAAGATCGGGGTCCAGAGATCATACCTCGAGTTTCCTAGTTGTAATTACGAGTTGGAGGGTCGTTCACGTGCATTTTTCCCAGTAGGAAGGTCATATTTACGAGTTCCCGACATGACGTGAAAGTGTTGTAGTGAATTATAGTGTGAATTTTTGACAAGACTAGAAAAAGGTGTTCGCTTGGAATTTTGGGAGTTTGGAATTTTACCCCAATTGATTCTAGGCTACATGTCAGCCATATCTTATCTGCAAGTTAAATTAGAACTATGACCTGTTACATTGTGACCCTTAGGTCACCCACTGCAGAGAGAATGCATGGCATTCTTTTAGTGTTTACTTTACTGACACCCACATACAAGACAGCAATAATGTAGTTAGTATGTCATTAGATGCAGGCATCTGTCATGTTTCTGTCTCTGGACTGGGGTTGTGTAATACAGGAAACTAAAGCAGTTGTGTTCAAGAGAAGCTGCAAAGGGACCGTTTGTGGTGCAACTGTCCTGTTCCACTTTAGTCGACAAGTAGAAAATGGCTTTGTTTGGTTTTAAATTAAAGAAACGTAAAACAATCTCACTGTGTACAGAGCAACAAGTGACAATTAGGTTAAGTAATGATTGGCCTCAACTAACCAATCAGGTGATAGGCTAGTATTTATACAGACTAAGGGTTGGCTAGTCTATCTCTTTACTATGAACAGTATGACGGATCTCCCCTGAATTATCCAAATCAAATCACATTTTATTGGTCACATACACGTGTTTAGCAGATGTTATTGTGGGTGTAGCGAAATGCTTGTGCTTCTAGCTCCGACAGTGCAGTAATTACTAACGATTTCACAACATATACCCAATGCACACAAATCTAAGTAAGGAATTAATTAAGAATATATACATATATGGACAAGCAATGACAGAGCGGCATGGACTAAAATACAGCAGAATATTATAGAATAGAATGCAGTATATACATATTAGATGAGTAGTGAAAGATATGAAAACATTATTAAAGTGACTAAGATACCGTAGAATATTATAGAATACAGTCTATATATACGAGATGAGTAATGCAAGATATGTAAACATTATTAAAGTGACTAAGATACAGTATAATATTATAGAATACAGTATATACATATGAGATGAGTAGTGCAAGATATGGAAACATTATTAAAGTGGCTAGTGTTCCATTTCTTTAAAGTGGCCAGTGATTTCTAGTCTATGTATATAGGGCAGCAGCCTCTAATGTGCTAGTGAAGGCTGTTTAACAGTCTGATGGCCTTGAGATAGAAGCTGTTTTTCATTCTCTCGGTCCCAGCTTTGACGATCATTTCACTGTGAACAGTAAGATGATCTCCCCTGGTAGCATAGGTTGTATGTTGGGAGCTTTTGGGAAAGAGCACAGTTAGAAAGATATGGCATTTAGAAGCAAACCGGATGGACATCATGAAAATGATCGGAGAGGTTGAGAGTAGAAGAAGTTCAGGAGCAAAAAAAATAAATAAATATATATATATATATATATATATATATATATATATATATAGATATAGAATTATTGTAAAATTAACTCTGTCCATAAGGTGTAGATAGTAAGTATAGACCGGAAGTAGAGGCCTGGGCGTTGTTGTTCACTAATTTACTCCAAGTAGGGAAAGGATGGTGGGGTTGAAAAGTAATAAAGGGGAATATATATATAAAAAATAAAAAATAAACATGGGGGATTGGAAGTGATGCAGACAATTACATTGATAGAAGATACAATCTATCTGCAATATTAAGCTGATCCATCCACCCCCCCAAAAAAAAAATATAAAGAAAAAAAAATATATAAAATATATATATATATATATATATATATATATATATATATATATATATATATATAAAAAATTAAAAATAAAAAAAATTGATGAGCGCCCCAGATTTATCCTTTCACTATGAACAGTAGGACTGATCTCCCCTTAATTATCCTTTCACTATGAACAGCATGACGGATCTCCCCTGAATTCTAACAGGGTTGTTGACAGCTACACAGTGGGCAGAATCAACTGAAAGGGGAAGTTTCCTTGTCTCTGTGTGGAGCAATCATTTTACATTTGACATTTTAGTCATTTAGCAGACGCTCTTATCCAGAGCGATTTACAGTTAGTGAGTGCATACATTATTTTTATTTATTTTTTTCCATCCCCCGTGGGAAACGAACCCACAACCCTGGCGTTGCAAACGCCATGCTCTACCAACTGAGCTACATCCCTGCCGGCCATTCCCTCCCCTACCCTGGACGACGCTGGGCCAATTGTGCGCCGCCCCATGGGTCTCCCGGTCGCGGCCGGCTACGACAGAGCCTGGATTCGAACCAGGATCTCTAGTGGCACAGCTAGCTAGTGGGTCTTGCAGTGCGTCCCAAATTGCACCCTATTCCCTATATTGAATAGGGTGCTATTTGGGACAAGCCCTATGGCTTGGCAAGAGGAGTAATCAGTAGTAGCCTAGTTCTATAGTAATCTGTTGTGGGTCTAGGGCTTGGGTTTGGCACCAGACAGTAGGTTAGTTCATGTCTGAGTCTCACCCACTGTTTTGACTGACTGACGATATGATAGAACCAGCTGCACTAGGAGGAGGAGAGGAGGAATGTATTGGAAAGGAAAGGGAATTATAGGGGGAGTGGCAACTGGGTTGGTGGGGGTTGTGGTTCCATTCCAGTTAGTCATTACAGGGTTCCATTCCGGTTAGTCATTACGGGGTTCCATTCCGGTTAGTCATTACGGGGTTCCATTCTGGTTAGTCATTATGGGGTTCCATTCCGGTTAGTCATTACGGGGTTCCATTCCGGTTAGTCATTACGGGGTTCCATTCCGGTTAGTCACTACGGGGTTCCATTCCGGTTAGTCACTACGGGGTTCCATTCCGGTTAGTCACTACGGGGTTCCATTCCGGTTAGTCACTACGGGGTTCCATTCCGGTTAGTCACTACGGGGTTCCATTCCGGTGAGTCATTACGGGGTTCCATTCCGGTTAGTCATTACGGGGTTCCATTCCGGTTAGTCATTACGGGGTTCCATTCCGGTTAGTCATTACGGGGTTCCATTCCGGTTAGTCATTACGGGGTTCCATTCCGGTTAGTCATTACAGGGTTCCATTCCAGTTAGTCATTACAGGGTTCCATTCCGGTTAGTCATTACGGGGTTCCATTCCGGTTAGTCATTACGGGGTTCCATTCCGGTTAGTCATTACGGGGTTCCATTCCGGGTGAGTCATTACGGGGTTCCATTCCGGTTAGTCATTACGGGGTTCCATTCCGGTTAGTCATTACGGGGTTCCATTCCGGTTAGTCATTACGGGGTTCCATTCCGGTTAGTCATTACGGGGTTCCATTCCGGTTAGTCATTACGGGGTTCCATTCCGGTTAGTCATTACGGGGTTCCATTCCGGTTAGTCATTACAGGGTTCCATTCCAGTTAGTCATTACAGGGTTCCATTCCGGGTTAGTCATTACAGGGTTCCATTCCGGTTAGTCATTGCAGGGTTCCATTCCGGTTAGTCATTATGGGGTTCCATTCCGGTTAGTCATTACGGGGTTCCATTCCGGTTAGTCATTACAGGGTTCCATTCCGGTTAGTCATTACGGGGTTCCATTCCGGTTAGTCATTATGGGGTTCCATTCCGGTTAGTCATTACAGGGTTCCATTCCGGTTAGTCATTATGGGGTATTGTGTGTAGATTGATGAGGAAACATTTTTTTTTTCATCCATTTTAGAATAAGGCTGTACTGTAACAAAATGTGGAAAAGGGAAGCGGTCTGAATACTTTCCAAATGCACTGTATATAGTGCTATTTCTATGGTTTTTATTACCATTTTCAATGTTTTATTTCAATAGTCCTGCATGTTGGAGCGCGAAACCTAAGATTTTCACTGTACCTTGCAATCACACCTGAAACCCTGTACAGTTGTGGTCAAAAGTTTTGAGAATGACACAAATACTAATTTTCACAAAGTCTGCTGCCTCAGTTTTGATGATGGCAATTTGCATATACTCCAGAATGTTATGAAGAGTGATCAGATGAATTGCAATTAATTGCAAAGCCTCTTTGCCATGAAAATGAACTTAATCCCCAAAAAACATTTCCACTGCATTTCAGCCCTGCCACAAAAGGACCAGCTGCCATCATGTCAGTGATTCTCTCGTTAACACAGGTGAGAGTGTTGACGAGGACAAGGCTGGAGATCACTCTGTCATGCTGATTGAGTCAGAATAACAGACTGGAAGCTTTAAAAGGAGGGTGGTGCTTGAAATCATTGTTCTTCCTCTCTTAACCATGGTTACCTGCCAGGAAACACGTGCCGTCATCATTGCTTTGCACAAAAAGGGCTTCACAGGCAAGGATATTGTTGCTAGTTGCCTTGCCTGTCAATTATTCCTCCCTTACTTATTCATTCATTGTCATGTCAAACAACAATGTATTCAAGATGCTGCCCACGATATTCCAACTATAGAATTAAAATAATCATTCTATTTCCATGATTCCAACAGTTCACCAAATAACTAGGCCTAGATTTTTGCCCATATTATGGAGCCCTGCGTGGCAATTATGATAAAAGTGCAGAAATTGATGAAAAATATTTTTGTTTGGAGTTGGATTGAAACAGTTTAATAATAATAATAATAATAATAATAATAATAATAATAATAATATGCCATTTAGCAGACGCTTTTATCCAAAGCGACTTACAGTCATGTGTGCATACATTTTTAAGTATGGGTGGTCCCGGGGATCGAACCCACTACCCTGGCGTTACAAGCGCCATGCTCTACCAGCTGAGCTACAGAGGACCACAGTCAGAATGGAGAAAGCCCTATTGAAAATCACTTATCATTTATGTGTTCCCCCTAGATCATGAACTACTCATAAAGCATACAGTGGGGGAAAAAAGTATTTAGTCAGCCACCAATTGTGCAAGTTCTCCCACTTAAAAAGATGAGAGAGGCCTGTAATTTTCATCATAGGTACACGTCAACTATGACAGACAAATTGAGAATTTTTTTTCCTGAAAATCACATTGTAGGATTTTTAATGAATTTATTTGCAAATTATGGTGGAAAATAAGTATTTGGTCACCTACAAACAAGCAAGATTTCTGGCTCTCACAGACCTGTAACTTCTTCTTTAAGAGGCTCCTCTGTCCTCCACTCGTTACCTGTATTAATGGCACCTGTTTGAACTTGTTATCAGTATAAAAGACACCTGTCCACAACCTCAAACAGTCACACTCCAAACTCCACTATGGCCAAGACCAAAGAGCTGTCAAAGGACACCAGAAACAAAATTGTAGACCTGCACCAGGCTGGGAAGACTGAATCTGCAATAGGTAAGCAGCTTGGTTTGAAGAAATCAACTGTGGGAGCAATTATTAGGAAATGGAAGACATACAAGACCACTGATAATCTCCCTCGATCTGGAGCTCCACGCAAGATCTCACCTCGTGGGGTCAAAATGATCACAAGAACGGTGAGCAAAAATCCCAGAACCACACGGGGGGACCTAGTGAATGACCTGCAGAGAGCTGGGACCAAAGTAACAAAGCCTACCATCAGTAACACACTACGCCGCCAGGGACTCAAATCCTGCAGTGCCAGACGTGTCCCCCTGCTTAAGCCAGTACATGTCCAGGCCCGTCTGAAGTTTGCTAGAGTGCATTTGGATGATCCAGAAGAGGATTGGGAGAATGTCATATGGTCAGATGAAACCAAAATACAACTTTTTGGTAAAAACTCAACTCGTCGTGTTTGGAGGACAAAGAATGCTGAGTTGCATCCAAAGAACACCATACCTACTGTGAAGCATGGGGGTGGAAACATCATGCTTTGGGGCTGTTTTTCTGCAAAGGGACCAGGACGACTGATCCGTGTAAAGCAAAGAATGAATGGGGCCATGTATCGTGAGATTTTGAGTGAAAACCTCCTTCCATCAGCAAGGGCATTGAAGATGAAACGTGGCTGGGTCTTTCAGCATGACAATGATCCCAAACACACCGGCCGGGCAACGAAGGAGTGGCTTCGTAAGAAGCATTTCAAGGTCCTGGAGTGGCCTAGCCAGTCTCCAGATCTCAACCCCATAGAAAATCTTTGGAGTGAGTTGAAAGTCCGTGTTGCCCAGCGACAGCCCCAAAACATCACTGCTCTAGAGGAGATCTGCATGGAGGAATGGGCCAAAATACCAGCAACAGTGTGTGAAAACCTTGTGAAGACTTACAGAAAACGTTTGACCTGTGTCATTGCCAACAAAGGGTATATAACAAAGTATTGAGAAACTTCTGTTATTGACCAAATACTTATTTTCCACCATAATTTGCAAATAAATTCATTAAAAATCCTACAATGTGATTTTCTGGAGAAAGAAAATCTCATTTTGTCTGTCATAGTTGACGTGTACCTATGATGAAAATTACAGGCCTCTCTCAGAACTTGCACAATTGGTGGCTGACTAAATACTTTTTTCCCCACTGTATTTATAACTTTTATTATTAAAAAACATAAAATACAGTCAATTCCCATCATAAATATCTTGATATGATATTTTAACCCTCTCCAAGAGCTGACACTCCACTGGTTAGCTAGCCTGGCTGGCTCTGCCTGGCACTAGCTTTTGTTATAACTTGTTTTAACAGGAAGATAAACTGTTATATACACACACACACACACACACACACACACACACACACACACACGTTACTTATTCTGTGAAACCTTGGCATGAGGTCTGCTAAATGACTTAAATGTAAATGTAAATGTATGCTACTGTATTTAGCCTAAAAACCATGACAACCAACCAGTCAACCACACCTGCCACACACTAGGTACTAGTACAGAATACTGTAACTTCCTTTCTGGTCTCGCCTATAGGTTTCCACCTGGTTCAAAGTAGTGCACTAAGTACAGAATAAGGGTGCCATTTGGGATGGGACTCACCTTCAGAGTGAAAGGCTTCTTTAAGGCTGAGCAGTACGTCTGCAACCCTCCGCACATCGTTCAACAGCTGCATGACGTAGTCCGGATCCACCCCAGGCGCTCCACTCCCCAGAGGGTTGGTGGTCCTGGAGCTCCGGCCCATGTCCCAGGTTTTTTGTTGACCCAGCTGAGAGTGACCCTCTGCTAGGGGGGTTGGAGAGGCGAGACGGGCCCTGGGTGTTGTTCTGTTTGGTGTTATTCCCTTCTCCCCCTCCACTGCTGCTTCTCTTCCGGTCAGTGGGTCACTGCCACTGGTTCACTCTACCTACAGTTTACTACAGGCCACTGGGCTGTGTTAGCCGCCATGTGGGTGATCCAGAACGGTCCCAGCCCTAAAACAGTACAGAGTCCTCTGTGTGTTTGTTTTACTACTTTTCAGACAATGTTATTTAACTTTCCTTGCTTTTTTTTTTGTTATACCACGTTTGTTTTGTGTGTAAATAAATGAATAGATAACTTATATTGGAGAGCATTGAGCTTGTATTAGTAACATTAGGTGAAACAGCTAGCCAATGACAAGGTTTGGGTAGGTACAGTAACTTCCTAAATGTAAACCGTTACAGTTACTAGTTACCTGCCCAAAATGGTAATTAGTAACGTAACTTTTAGATTACCCAAACTCAGTAATCTGATTATTTTCAGTTACTTTTTGATTACTTTCGACCTTAAGAGGTATTAGAAGACAAAAAGGATCCATGAAACACATTTGGTGTCATCATAGTGGTCTCTGATTGGTGGTAATCGTTTGGTGTCATCATAGTGGTCTCTGATTGGTGGTCATCATTTGGTGACATCATAGTGGTCTCTGATTGGTGGTCATCATTTGGTGTCATCATAGCGGTCTCTGATTGGTGGTCATAATTTGGTGTCATCATAGTGGTCACATTCGCTCAGGTGGAACAAACTTAAACAAACCTATTTTTTCAATGCTGCATTGAATGTCATTGAGAAAACAGAAAGGTGTCATAATGTATTTTTTTCCCCGCAACCATCCTTTCTGAATTTAAAAGTAATCCAAGAAGTAATATTGTTTTTTCAAAAGTATCTGTAATCTGATTACAATGATTTTGCTCGTAACGTAACTGATTACAGGTACAGTTTTTTGTAATCAGATTACATGTAATTGATCACATGTAATGGGTTACTCCCCAACCCTGGTAATTACAGTGTAGTTGGTAAACATTTGTTACATTGTTCTTACTATTGTTCCACCTGTAAATGCATTGGTTTTAGGCGACTGTAAAACAAGCGGGACCCTCTACTTCTAGCACACCTACCTTTTACATAGGAAAGAAACAGCTGTATCTAACGTTAGCAGCCACTCAATGTTGATTTCTTTGAGGAATTCAAAGTAAATGATAAAACTCTAAACCGAATGATTTTTATCCAAAATGGCAATTCATAATTGTGGCTAACGTTAGCTAGTTAGTTTGAGCTTTGAACAAACCCTGACGTAGACTATGTACCACTAACGGAAAAGTCTTCTCTGTCGTGCGCTAGCCAGAACCCTTTCTTCTTGCTATCAAAAAAAACAACCTCAACTCACCTGACTTGTACTTCAGTAACATTGTAACCAAATTCTCAAGAAACGTTTTCTTCATAAAATCCAAACAAATGAGAAAAAGCACATCTTTCGGGAGGAGAATAGCTTGGTCGTGTGACTTCTTGGCTACGCTAGTGAAGTTCTGGGTTCACAACTCAAATCTCGGTTTACGGTTCCATCTCCCCGTCACGTCACTTCCCCGGTCGGGGTTGACTCAGCTGAAGGAAAGACGCCAAGCGCTTCTTCCGCCGACGGTTTTATCTACTGTGCTTCTAGTCTTCTACTCTGAAATGTTTTTTTTATTTTACACCGTGAACCGCGACTGCCAGGTGTTCCTATTTTTAAATGCCGTGTAAATAACGTTTGATGTATAATGTGCGGTAATCGTTACTGAGTTATGTAGCCTAACATAACCGCGGGAAGTAGGGGTGCAGAGGATGCTGCAGCACTGACAAGTCTGAATTAAAAAATATATATATAAAAATGCTTGTTTTTTGTTATTTTAGGGGATAGATCAGCTTTAATATTGCAGATAGATTGTAACTTCCATCAATGTAATTGTCTGCAACACTTCCAATCACCCAAGTTTGTTTTTTCCCGCAAATATATATACATATACATACATACACATACATATAAACATACATACATATAAATACATATATATACATATCCTTTTAAAAATATATTTCCCTTTATTACTTTCCAACCCCACCACCCCTTCCCTAATTGGATTAAACTAGTGAACAACAACGCTTAGGCCTCTACTTCCAGCTTATACATACTATATCCATTTTAAGGACACAGTCAATTTGACAATAATTCTATTTAGTTTGTTTTTACTCCTTAACTTCCTCTACCCTCAACCTCTCTGATCATTTTCACGATGTCCATCCGGTTTGCTTCTATATGCCATATCTTTCTAACTGTGCTCTTTCACAAAAGCTCTCAACCTATAACCTATATACTTATTATGGACACAGTATGCTTTACATGAGTTATCTTGTTGTTATTAGTTGTTATTAGTCCCATCCTTCAGCTCCATTCAACACCTCCCATCTATCTCTTAACACCATCCATATTAGATTTCTATTTGCCAAATATTTTTCAACTGTACTGTGATGTTTCACAAAAGTTCTGAACCCTTCTATTCTCATTGTTTCTACAGATTGTAAATTGAAATAATTTTTTTTGCTAAAAGTATTATTATATTATTGATTGATTGCCTATGACCCCCATTAGTGCTATCTGCAGGGTTAGCTCCAGGTAAATATTGCAATCATTCAGCCATTCCTGGACCTGTGTCCAAAAACAAGCTACAAATGGACAGTACCAAAACAAATGATCTAATGATTCTGTCTCTTCGCAGCAAAATCTGCAGAGCTGGGAAGATTGTAATCCCCATATAAATTACATTCTATTGGTAGCAAGAAATTTGTATAATTATTGAAATGGAAAAATCCTGCCTCGTTTTGCATATCAGTTCATAAACACTATTCCATGGAATTGGTACATCAAATATCTCTTCCCAACTATTTTACAATCTATATGGGACGGCTGTCAATCCTTTGGTCCTTCAATGAAACTGGTATACTTTTTTATTTATCACAATTTTCTTTAACCAATTATGTTCTTTAATGCAAGGCCGACAAACAAGTTCCTTACTTTTTCCCCCTTCCACTTTCCTCTTCCATTTGTACGGTAATGCTGCAATTATTTGGTTGTAATTTTGGGTAGAGCAGACATTTCCATATGTTTTTGTTAGCTGCATGTGCGACATAACTCCACCAGTTCTACCTATGATATCATTTACAAATGTTATACCTTAAATCCAAAAATAATGGTTTTTTATCAATTAGTATATTTGAGTTTAACCACAATATTTGTTGCATTATTTGTTCTGTCGTTTCAGGAGGATTACATTGAAATTGCAACCAACTTTCTATGGCTTGTTTTAGAAATAGTGATATTTGGGAGATGATTTCCTTTTCAAATAAATGAAAGTCAGAGGTTGTAATCTGAATAAAGGCGAAAAGGCCATTATTGAACATGGGGGTGAGACATTCTTACTAATCTGCTAGAGAACCAGTTCAGATTTAAGTATAACTTTTGTATGACTGAAGCTTTTAGTGATAGGTCTAATGCTTTAATATTTAATCATTTCTGCCCTCCAAATTCCTATTCATTATACAAATAGGCCCGTTTAATTTTGTCTGGCTTGCCGTTCCGAATAAATGGGATATTTTTTGCTCATATCATTTTTTTAAACAAGTCGCTAGGTGTAGGCAGGGCCTTAAGCAAATAGGTAAACTGTGATATGACTAAAGAGTTAATCAGGTTTTTTTTTCCACAAATAGACAGGTATTTACCTTTCCATGGTAGCAAGATCTTATCTATTTTTGCT
Source organism: Coregonus ussuriensis (assembly GCA_031479575.1). NCBI lineage: Eukaryota > Metazoa > Chordata > Actinopteri > Salmoniformes > Salmonidae > Coregonus > Coregonus ussuriensis. The sequence goes on from CM062486.1 coordinate 49,329,917, forward strand.
AACTTTCTATTAACATTTATTGTAATGAGATTATTTCTTTCTTTCGGGATATGAACACCAAGTATGTCCACTTCACCGTCAGACCATTTTATTGGTAAAACTACATGGTAATGTAAAAGTTGTATATATTTTTAGTGATCCAATACATAGTACAGTACACTTATCATGATTTGGTTGTAATCCAGAGAGGTTAGAAAACAGTATCTATATCATCTGATGCTGTGGAGGGATTCAAATCCCAATACTGCCATCTAGTGTAATAGAGACTGCATGCATCCTACGGCCCACAACACGTGTCAGTCAGACTATTACATGTGTTTCCCTATGTAAGCATGCACACACTCACACATTTTAAAACCTTTATTTGAATCCACAAATCACATTACAGTCCAGAAGGATTCAAACAATTCAAAGGACATCTGGACACTTATGGAATCCATGTATTTAGAAAGCGCCTTCTTCTCCAAACAGCTACCTCGCCAGCTGCTTGCCTTGGTCCTATCCTGACCTGATTTCTTCTATGTTTCATAGTGTTCTATTGTTTCAAGTACTTGTCTTAAAAATGATCTCCAGTGTATCATCCATGTTAAAAAACACTTGACTGTTTCCACATTTTGTTGTGTTACAGCCTGAATATTGTTTTGGGTTAAATTTCGATTTTTCGAGTTTCGAGTTTGGGGTCAAGTGCTGGTTAAGTGTTTTAATATTTATTTGTTGTTGGGATTTTTTTTTTTTTTTGGGGGGGGGGGGGTCGAGGTGAGGAGGAGGATTATTTAAGATACTGTTTGAAGAGGTAGGGTTTCAGATGTTTTTTGGAAGATGGGCAGGGAGAAAAGTAGTTGTGAGGATATGACAGAGCCGAGTGACTTGGTGTGTAGAGAGAAGAGGAGAGGGCCTAGAAACGAGCCCTGGGGGACACCAGTAGTGAGAGTACGTGGTGCAGACACAGATCCTCTCCATTTCACCTGGTAGGTGCGGCCTGCCAGGTAGAATGCAATACAAGAGTGTGCATAGCCTGAGACGCCCAGCCCTGAGAGGGTGGTGAGGAGGATCTGATGGTTCACGATGTCAAAGGCAATGGATAGATCTAGGAGGATGAGAACAGAGGAGAGAGAGTTAGCTTTAGCAGTGTGGAGAGCCTCCATGACACAGAGAAAAGCAGTCTCAGTTGAGTGACCCGTCTTGAAGCCTGACTGGTTAGGGTCAAGAAGATAGTTCTGAGAGAGATAACCAGAAAGTTGATCAGAGACAGCATGCTCAAGTGTTTTGGAAAGAAAAGAAAGAAGGGACACAGGTTTGTAGTTTTTGACGTCAGATGAGTTCGAGTGTTGGTTTCCTGAGGATGGGAGCGACTCGGTCCATTTTGAAGTCAGAGGGGACGCAGCCAGTGGTCAGGGATGAGTTGATGAGGGAAGTGAGGAATGGGAGAAGGTCTCCAGAGATGGTCTGGAGAAGTGAGGACTGGGAGAAGGTCTCCAGAGATGGTCTGGAGAAGTGAGGAATGGGAGAAGGTCTCCAGAGATGGTCTGGAGAAGTGAGGAAGGGATGCGGTGGAGGAGATCTTCGTGGGCTATACTCAGCCTTGTCTTAGGGTAATAAGTTGTTCTGTTGATATCCCTCTGGTGGTGTGGGGGCTGTGCTTTGGCAAAGTGGGTGGGGTTATATCCTGCCTGGTTGGCCCTGTCCGGGGGTATCGTCGGACGGGGCCTCAGTGTCTCCCGACCCCCCATGTCTCAGCCTCCGGTATCTATGCTGCAATAGTCTATGTGCCGGGGGGCTAGGGTCAGTCTGTTATATCTGGTGTTATTCTCCTGTCTTATCTGGTGTCCTGTGTGAATTTAAGTATGCTCTCTCTAATTCTCCTTCTCTCCTTCCCATCCCGAAGGACCTGAGCCCTAGGATCAGGACTACCTGGACTGGTTTACTTTTTACCTGGCCTGATGACTCCTGGCTGTCCCCAGTCCACCTGGTCGTGCTGCTGCTCCAGTTTCAACTGTTCTGCCTGCGGCTATGGAACCCTGACCTGTTCACCGGACGAGCTACCTTGTCCCGGACCTGCTGTTTTTGACTCTCTCTCTCTCTCTCTCTACCGCACCTGCTGTCTCGACCTCTGAATGCTCGGCTATGAAAAGCCAAGTGACATTTACTCCTAAGCTACTGACCTGTTGCACCCTCTACAACCACTGTGATTATTATTTGACCCTGCTGGACATCTATGAACGGTTGATCATCTTGAAGAACAATCTGGCCTTAAATGGCCATGTACTCTTATAATCTCCACCCGGCGCAGCCAGAAGAGGACTGGCCACCCCTCAGAGCCTGGTTCATCTCTAGGTTTCTTCCTAGGTTCCTACCTTTCTAGGGAGTTTTTCCTAGCCACCGTGCTTCTACATCTGCATTGCTTGCTGTTTGGGGTTTTAGGCTGGTTTGTAACATCTGCTGATGGTAAAAAAGGGCTTTATAAATACATTTGATTGATGGGGGTTGAGCGGACTGGTTGTCGCGCAGCCAGACCTCACTAGTCACAAGATATCATCTGGAGAGAGAGGGGAGAAAGAGGTCAAGCTGTAGTGAGACCAGAAGGCTCAATAAGCTGAGTGAATGACTAGCAGATGGCGTCAACCTTTTTTTTCAAAGTGGTTGACAAAGTCGTCCGCAGAGAGTGAGGTGGGATGAGGATTAGTTTCCTAGGGTTAGAGGCAGAAGCTTGACATTTAGAGTGGTAGAAACTGACTTTAGCAGCGGATACAGAGGAAGAGAAGGTAGAGAGGAGGGAGTGAAAGAATGATAGGTCCTCCAAAAGTTTAGTTTTCCTCCATTTTCGTATTTTATGTAAGCTCGCAATGAGTCACTCAGCCATGGAGAAGGAGGGGCGGGCCGAGCCGGCCGGGAGGAAAAGGGGACAGTGCGAGTCATAGGATGCGGAAAGGGAGGAGAGTAGGGTCGAAGAGGCAGAATCAGGAGACAGGAGGGAGAAGGATTTAGCAGAAGGGAGAGATGATAGTATAGAAGAGGAGAGAGTAGTGGGAGAGAGAGAGAAAAAAGATTGTGACGGCGCATGACCATCTGGGTAGGGGCTGAGTGGTTAGGGTTGAAGGAAAGGGAGACAGAAAAGGAAACAAAGTAGTGATCAGAGACCTGGAGGGGGGTTGCAGTGAGATTAGTAGGCAAACTGCCTCTAGTAAAGATGAGGTCAAGCTTATTGCCTGCCTTGTGAGTTGGAGGGGATTGGGAAAGGGTGAGGTCAAAAGAGGCAAGGAGGGGAAAGAGAGCTGGAAATAAATAAATCGAAGGCAGACGTCGGGAAGTTGAAGTCGCCAAGTACGGAAATGAGCTTATCAAGGTGTCAAGCTAATTAAGGACCTCTCCAAGGGCACCTGGTGGGCGATAGATGACAATAGTGTTAAGCTTGAATGGACAAGTGACAGTGACAGCATGGAATTCAAATGAGGAGATGGACAGGTGAGAGAGGGAGAAAATAGAACATCTCCACTTAGGAGAAATGAGCAGCCCTGTGCCATCACCACGACGACCAGATGCTCTCGGACTATGAGAGAAAACGTAGTCAGATGAAGAAAGAGCCGCTGGAGTAGCAGTGTTCTCTGGGGTGATCCATGTCGCCGTCAGGGACAAAAAGTCAAGGGACTGAAGGGCAGCATAGGCTGAGATGAACTCGCCGTTCTAGACCGCAGATCGGCAGTTCCTAACGTTGCCAGTGACCCGGAATTCCACATGGGTTGTGTGCACAGGATACACTAATGTAGAAGGGTTGCAGCGAAGAGGTGGAGAGAGTCTGTAAATCCTACAGGGGGAGGAGCCAACAGGTATAGAAAACACACACACATAGTTGACAAAGCTACAAAAGAGCCAAAATGAGATAATCTGTAAATAACGAGGTAAGATACTCAAGTGAGAGAGTTAATTTTTTTTTTTTTTTAATATATAAAATTAATAAAAATGTCTTGAGTCGATAAGTAGTCAAAGCGTTTGTTATGGCAAGCCTAAATACATTCAGGAGTATAATAGTTGCTAAACAAGTCACATACAGTGCATTCGGACAATATTCAGACCACTTCCTTTTCCCACATTTTGTTACAATCCAACCTTATTCTAAAATGGATTAAATTATTTTTTCCCCTCATAAATCTACACACAATCACAATACCCCATATGACAAAGCGAAAATAGTTTTTTTAAAGATGTTTTTTTGCAAATGTATTACAAATAAAAAACATTAATACCTTATTTACATAAGCATTCAGACATTTTGCTATGAGACGCACAATTGAGCTCAGGTGCATCCTGTTACCATTGATCATCCTTGAGATGTTTCTTCAACTTGATTGGAGTCCACCTGTAGTAAATTAAATTAATTGGACATGATTTGGAAAGGGACACACCTGTCTATATAAGGTCCCACAGTTGACAGTGCATGTCAGAGCAAAAACCAAGCCATGAGGTCGAAGGAATTGTACGTAGAGCTCCGAGACAGGATTGTGTCGAGGCACAGATCTGGGGAAGGGTACCAAAACATTTCTGCAGCATTGAAGGTCCCCAAGAACACAGTGGCCTCCATCATTCTTAAATGGAAGAAGTTTGGAACCACCAAGACTCTTCCTAGAGCTGGCCGCCCGGCCAAACTGAGCAATCAGGGGAGAAGGGTTTTGGTCAGGGAGGTGACCAAGAACCCGATGGTCAGAGCTCCTGAGTTCGTCTGTGGAGATGGGAGAACCTTCCAGATGGACAACCATCTCTGCAGCACTCCACCAATCAGGCCTTTATGGTAGAGTGGCCAGACGGAAGCCACTCCTCAGTAAAAGGCACATGACAGCCCACTTGGAGTTTGCCAAAAGGCACCTAAAGGACTCTCAGACCATGGGAAACCAGATTCTCTGATCTGATGAAACCAAGATTGAACACTTTGGCCTGAATGCCAAGCGTCACATCTGGAGAAAACCAGGCACCATCCCTACGGTGAAGCATGGTGGTGGCAGCATCATGCTGTGGGGATGTTTTTCAGCGACTGGGAGACTAGTCAGGATCGAGGGAAAGATTAACAGAGCAAAGTACAGAAAGATCCTTGATAAAAATTTGCTACCGACCTCAGACTAAGGGCGAAGGTTCACCTTCCAACAGGACAACAACCTTAAGCACACAGCCAAGACAACGCAGGGGTGGCTTCGGCAGCTTTAACCTCACGGGTTCACCTCATTCGCCACTCGACCTGTCTGTCTCCGACAGACGTTGTGTGATGGGTTCTTCCTGTAGTGAATCCGCCTATAGCGACTTCCCATAACTGATACATCGAAACAAGTATTTGAAAGCAAACCCATTTTGTTATTTGACTTGATTTTCTTTCTATTGTCTTTGTGTATTTAGCTCCTATCCTGTTTGGGAAGCTACTTATAAAATGTACAGTAAACACATTCATTAAGCTAATCACTGAAAGGTGTGTTATTTTATTCTGTATTTGATGTTATTGTTGATGTTATTGTATTGGTCTTTGTAATATGATGGAGATGTAAGCCCGAGCACCAGTTCTGTTATGTGTTTTCTGTTGATCACAACTTACTTTTGCTGATGAGACTGTATATTATTAATACAAATTCAAACTTTTTGGTCTCTGAGGAGGACTTTTATTTTTGATAATTTAATGCCGGAAGTTCAACTTATTTTTGCTTATGACATCTTAAAAAGGCGACTAGCGTTGGTTATTTTGTAAGCTAGTCCGTTAGCTTGCGAATTAGGGGAAATGGCTCAAATGGTTTGAAAAAGGCTTGTAGAAGCAGTTAAAAGGGATAACAACTTGCTTCTGTGAACTTGTATTTTAACAAAGAGGTTCGCCACCAGAGTTGGGCGCGAAATCACTACATATTTCAACTCCAGTAGAACATTCACATAGACCATGTTACAGCATCCACACCAACTCTGGAAGCATCCTCACACACACAAAAGCCCCACATGCCAACCAATACTCTCCTACAAAGACTACTCCACTGCTGCCACCAATGTAACAGTCCAATGTGGAGAGAAAGTGAGCTGCAACGGGGACTTGTGATAATGGGTGCGTTTCGTAAATTCATTTTGGCTATGTACTCTGATTTCAGAGCACTCTCGTCTGAGAGTGCCAGAGCGCAGAACAACTGATGAATTTACGAACGCGCAACACCCCATTGAATATGACAGGTGTCAGTAAAGATTGGCAAAAAAAATTTAATTAAATTGCTGCTAGCAGCCCAGTTACAGTCACTAACGCTCTAGATAACATGAAAACAGCCTAACCAGCTCTGCTAAGGTGAGTAAAATGGTCAGAGTGAGGTGTTCTCTCATTTGTGTCTGGAAGTAGCTAGCAAGCTAGCCAACTTTAGGCAGTTAGCTTGGGACTGCCGTTGTGAGGTCGGAACGCTCGGATCAACCCTACTCCTAGGATAGAGCATCCAGTGTGAGCTCTGAACGCTCCGACTGCAAAACGCTCTGAATTTAAAAAAAAGGACGGTCTTGTCAAGCTCTGAATTTACGAACGGCCCAGAGCGCACTCACCCTGGAGGCAATTTACGAACGCACCCAAAATCAGAGCCTCTGGAGGCAGTAGAAGACTCCATCATGTTACAGTGATAATGGTTCAGAAGACTCTGACATTATTCTGCATTTAAGCATTTAACTGCAGGGCACTCCCACATCATATGAAGGATTGTTTCTACCTGATTTAGGGGACACTGAACAGTAGGGGCCAATTTCATCGTTAAACATTTCCTTGGTGTTAAATACAGTCTGTGAACAAACTTAAAATGTATAAATTGATGGTTTGGATTACGGGATGCCATGGTCATATTTTTTCATATTCTGTTCAGATTCAATTAGATCTGTGGACCATACTTTTTTAATGGCTAGCTCAGAATATGAACTTTCCAAAAGTTATTTATATGCGTTCAGACAAACAAAATGCTAGTGCCTGGAAATACAATTTAAAGTTTGGTACGGATAGTCCTCCTAGGTCTTTCCATCTTTGTAAGTTTGTTAATTTGATAATGTAGAATGTTTGTTCAAATGATGCTAACTGATGTGGCTCATGCAATGGAATGCATTTTTTGAATTTTATTTCTGGAGAAAACCATCAACAGTGAGATTTATGCAAGACCGAGGTCAACTGCTCCTTTAAATCCTGTTCAAGTGACAGCAATTTCTTTTCAAAATTGCTTCTGGATCGTCTTTCCAAGAGAGTCTCTTCTGTCCTGTGTGCTGTGACATCTTCAAGGATCCTGTTATCCTGTCTTGTGGTCACAGTATCTGTGAGGTCTGTCTGCAGGAATACTGGAAAGATGAAATCTCAGGAATGTCCAGTTTGCAGAAGGAAATCCTCCAAAGATTGGCCTTCTCCCATCTTTTCTCTATAGAGCCTGTGTGAGACCTTCTCAGAGTCACAGCTAGTTGGTCAGACAGTTTTAGAAAGATGGTCTGAGGTGCTCTGCAGTCTGCACAGAGAGAAACACAAGCTCTTCCCATCTGGTTGGTGTGTCGGGATTCAAGAAAACACTAAAAGCTGCATCCCGGGAGAAGAGGCTGGAACAGGATCACAACGTAGAAATACGTTATAATTTTATTTGTATCTGTTCAATAATTAAAATGTATTAGCATGATTCGATGTCTGTGTTAAGTTGAACAATAACGTTACCTGAGAAATGTATTTGTTATTCCTGACAGTGATGTGATTTTATTGACATGAAAGATAGGCTAGATACCTGCACTCACAGGTAGAAGGTTGAAACGCTGCACTCATTAAAACAGAGTGCATTCAACAGCTTTTAACAGCGTGTGGTATCTTTCTTTCCATGACTTTACATTTTCTGCAATTGACTGGATAAGCCTTTACAACATTTTATTTTATTGACGACAATAAAGCAAGTATCAATGTTTCATTGTCGGAGGAACTCCAGACTGCCCTGAAACCCTTACAGGAGAAGCTGGAAGTCTTTCATGAAGTTAGACTAACCTGTGATCAAACAGTTGAACATATTAAGGTAAGAATGAGATGTAAATGACAAATGATTACTAATTTATCTGTTTTAGCAGTGAACATTGTTTTTTTTATTTTTATTGCCAAGCGATGAAAATTATAGTTTTGGTATTGTCACATAAATAATATTCCTGTCTCAAGAGCCCAACACACAGAGAGGCAGATTACGTTTGTGGGGTTCTATTTTCTAATAATTGGATTTGTATGTGAATGACTAACTTAGAAAGAATGCATTAATGATTAAAGCATAAAAGGTTTGTACTGATATAAATTGTTAGTTTGAGAAGCTCCTGTTACAATGCATTCGAAATGAAGTAAAATTACTCAAGAGAGAATCTGTCTTAAATTAACGTTAGATTGATGTTCTGTCATCATATACAGTGAGGGAAAAAAAAGTATTTGATCCCCTGCTGATTTTGTACGTTTGCCCACTGACAAAGAAATGATCACTCTATAATTTTAATGATAGGTTTATTTGAACAGTGAGGGACAGAATAACAACAACAAAAAAATCCAGAAAAAACGCATGTCAAAAATGTTATAAATTGATTTGCATTTTAATGAGGGAAATAAGTATTTGACCCCCTCTCAATCAGAAAGATGTCTGGCTCCCAGGTGTCTTTTATACAGGTAACGAGCTGAGATTAGGAGCACAATCTTAAAGGGAGTGCTCCTAATCTCAGCTTGTTACCTGTATAAAAGACACCTGTCCACAGAAGCAATCAATCAATCAGATTCCAAACTCTCCACCATGGCCAAGACCAAAGAGCTCTCCAAGGATGTCAGGGACAAGATTGTAGACCTACACAAGGCTGGAATGGGCTACAAAACAATCGCCAAGCAGCTTGGTGAGAAGGTGACAACAGTTTGTGCGGTTATTCGCAAATGGAAGAAACAAAATAACTGTCAATCTCCCTCGGCCTGGGGCTTCATGCAAGATCTCACCTCGTGTAGTTGCAATGATCATGAGAACGGTGAGGAATCAGCCCAGAACTACACGGGAGGATCTAGTCAATGATCTCAAGGCAGCTGGGACCATAGTCACCAAGAAAACAATTGGTAACACACTACGCCGTGAAGGACTGAAATCCTGCAGCGCCCGCAAGGTCAAAGCACATATACAGGGCCGTCTGAAGTTTGCCAATAAACAACTGAATGATTCAGAGGAGAACTGGGTGAAAGTGTTGTGGTCAGATGAGACCAAAATCGAGCTCTTTGGCATCAACTCAACTCGCCGTGTTTGGAGGAGGAGGAATGGTGCCTATGATCCCAAGAACACCATCCCCACCGTCAAACATGGAGGTGGAAACATTATGCTTTGGGGTGTTTTTCTGCTAAGGGGACAACTTCACCGCATCAAAGGGACGATGGACGGGGCCATGTACCGTCAAATCTTGGGTGAGAACCTCCTTCCCTCAGCCAGGGCATTGAAAATGGGTCGTGGATGGGTATTCCAGCATGACAATGACCCAAAACACACGACCAAGGCAGCAAAGGAGTGGCTCAAGAAGAAGCACATTAAGGTCCTAGAGTGGCCTAGCCAGGCTCCAGACCTTAATCCCATAGAAAATCTGTGGAGGGAGCTGAAGGTTCGAGTTGCCAAACGTCAGCCTTGAAACCTTAATGACTTGGAGAAGATCTGCAAAGAGGAGTGGAACAAAATCCCTCCTGAGATGTGTGCAAACCTGGTGGCCAACTACAAGAAACGTCTGACCTCTGTGATTGCCAACAAGGGTTTTGCCACCAAGTACTAAGTCATGTTTTGCAGAGGGGTCAAATACTTATTTCCCTCATTAAAATGCAAATCAATTTATAACATTTTTGACATGCGTTTTTCTGGATTTTTTTGTTGTTATTCTGTCTCTCACTGTTCAAATAAACCTACCATTAAAATGATAGACTGGTCACCATAGCAGCACCCACCCGTAGTCTGCGCTCCAGCAGGTATATCTCACTGGTCATTCCCAAAGCCAACACCTCCTTTGGCCGCCATTCCTTCCAGTTCTCTGCTGCCAATGACTGGAACGAATTGCAAAAATCTCTGAAGCTGGAGACTCTTATCTCCCTCACTAACTTTAAGCATCAGTTGTCAGAGCACCTTACCGATCACTGCACCTGTACACAGCCCATCTGAAATTAGCCCACCCAACTACCTCATCCCTATATTGTTATTTATTTTGCTCTTTTGCACCCCAGTATCTCTATTTGCACATAATCTCTTGCACATCTAGCATTCCAGTGTTAATACTATTGTAATTATTTTGCACTATGGCCTATTTATTGCCTTACCTCCATAACTTGCTACATTTGCACACACTGTATACATATTTTCTGTTGTATTTTTTTGACTTTATGTTTTGTTTTACCCCATATGTAACTCTGTGTTGTTGTTTTTATCGCACTGCTTTGCTTTATCTTGGCCAGGTCGCAGTTGTAAATGAGAACTTGTTCTCAACTGGCTTACCTGGTTAAATAAAGGTTAAATAAAAAATAAAATAAAAATCATGTCTTTGTCAGCGGGCAAACGTACAAAATCAGCAGGGGATCAAATACGTTTTTCCCTCACTGTACAGTACCAGTCAAAGGTTTGGACACACCTACTCATTCAAGGGTTTTTCTTTATTTTTACTATTTTCTACATTGTAGAATAATAGTGAAGACATCAAAACTATGAAATAACACATGTGGAATCATGTAGTAACCATAAAAGTGTTAAACAAATCAAATTATATTTTATATTTGAGATTCTTCAAATATACTCTTGGCATTCTCTCAACCAGCTTCACCTGGAATGCTTTTCCAACAGTCTTGAAGGAGTTCCCACATATGCTTAGCAATTGTTGGCTGCTTTTCCTTCACTCTGCCATCCAACTCATCCCAAACCATCTTAATTGTGTTGTGGAGGCCAGGTCATCTAATGCAGCACTCCATCACTCTCCTTCTTGGTCAAATAGCCCTTACACAGCCTGGAGGTGTGTTGGGTCATTGTCCTGTTGAAAAACAAATGATAGTCCCACTAAGCCCAAGCCAGATGGGATGGCGTATCACTGCAGAATGATGTGGTAGCCATGCTGGTTAAGTGTGCCTTGAATTCACCAGCAAAGCACCCCCACACCATAACACCTCCTCCGCCATGCGTTCACCCACACCACGTCTCACAAAGACAAGGCGGTTGGAACCAAAAATCTCAAATTTGGAATCGAGACCAAAGGACACATTTCCTCCGGTCTAATGTCCATTGCTCATGTTTCTTGGACCAAGCAAGTCTCTTCTTTTTATTGGTGTCCTTTAGTAGTGGTTTCTTTACAGCAATTTTATCATGAAGGCCTGATTCACACAGTCCCCTCTGAACAGTTGATGTGGAGATGTGTCTGTGACTTGAACTCTGTGAAGCAAACTTATCCTCTGCAGCAGAGGTAACTCTGGGTCTTCCATTCCTGTGGCGGTCCTCATGAGAGCCAGTTTCATCATAGCGCTTGATGGTTTTTGTGACTGCACGTTAAGAAACGTTCAAAGTTCTTGATATTTTCCGTATTGACTGACCTTTATGTCTTAACGTAATGATGGACTGTTGTTTCGCTTTGCTTATTTGAGCTGTTCTTGCCATAATATGGACTTGGTCTTTTACCAAATAGGGCTATCTTCTGTATACCCCCCTACATTGTCACAACACAACTGATTGGCTCAAATGCATTAAGAAGGAAATAAATTCTGCAAATTAACTTTTAAGAAGGCACACCTGTTAATTGAAATGCATTGCAGGTGACTACTTCATGAAGCTGGTTGAGAGAATGCCAAGAGTGTGCAAAGCTGTCATCAAGTGAAAGGGTGGCTATTTGAAGAATATCAAATATAACATGTAATTTGATTTATTTAACACTTCTTTGGTTACTACATGATTCCATATGTGTTATTTCATAGTTTTGATGTCTTCACTATTATTCTACAATTTGAAAAATTGTAAAAATAAAGAAAAACCCTTGAATGAGTAGGTCTGTCCAAACTTTTGACTGGTAGTGTATTCCTATCACTGTCTCCAGAGCCAGGCACACAGAGAGGCAGATGAAGAATACGTTATAGAAGCTTCACCAGTTTCTTACGAGAGGAAGAGGAGGCCAGGATAGCTACACTGAGGGAGGAAGAGGAGACCAGGATAGCTACACTGAGGGAGGAAGGAGGCCAGGATAGCTGCACTGAGGGAGGAAGAGGAGGCCAGGATAGCTACACTGAGTGAGGAAGAGGAGGCCAGGACAGCTGAGGAAGTGGAGCAGGACAGCACTGAGTGAGGAAGAGGAGGCCAGGATAGCTGCACTGAGGGAGGAAGAGGAGGCCAGGATAGCTGCACTGAGGGAGGAAGAGGAGGCCAGGACAGCTGCACTGAGTGAGGAAGAGGAGGCCAGGATAGCTGCACTGAGGGAGGAAGAGGAGGCCAGGATAGCTGCACTGAGGGAGGAAGAGGAGGCCAGGATAGCTGCACTGAGGAAGAGGAGGCCAGGAGTGAGGGAGAGGAGGGAGGAAGAGGAGGCCAGGATAGCTGCACTGAGTGAGGAAGAGGAGGCCAGGATAGCTGCACTGAGTGAGGAAGAGGAGCAGAAGAGTCATATGCTGAAGAGTAAGATTCAGGATATGAACAGACAGACACAATCAGAGTTATGGAGGAGGAGATGAAGACATCTCATTCCTTCAGGTAAGGACCCATATCTCAACCATAAGTGAATTATTGTGACTGATTTCATTTCAGTTTTTATATTTATTATGAATTTCCTATTTTCTCCCCTTCAGAACGACAAGGACACAGTGAAAAGGTAAGTGATCTGTCTCTTCTCTTCTCTGTGGTTCCAACCCCACAGCAGCACTGACTCCTGAATGTTTTTCCAGAGCCCAGTGCACTCTGCCAGATCCACAGATGGTGTGAGGAGCGCTGGTAGACGTGGGTCAAACACCTGGACAACCTGCGGTTCAGAGCCTGGAAGAAGATGCAGGGGATTGTGAAATACAGTGAGTAACATTCTACCTACCATGATGAACAAGTTCCTTTACTTACGATATTTCTTTACCCCAAACAGTAAAACACTAATGCATTCAGACAAACAGGAGGAAAACCTGTACTATGATATTATGTCAATAATTTGCCATTAAGCAAAAATGTGTTGTGGTAAAACACAATCTTTTTTTATTTATTTTATAGATTAAAAGGTCCAATGCAGCCATTTTAATCTCAATATAATTACATTTCTGTGTAAAAAATTTAAGTACCTTACTGTGATTGTTTTAAATTAAAATGTTTAAAAAAAAAAATAACAAAAATAGCTTCTTAGCAAAAAGCAATTTCTCAAGCAATAATTTTGCTAGGACTGTCTGGGAGTGGTCTGAGTGGGGCGGGGGAAACTGAAAACTAGCTGTTATTGGCAGATAGGTTTGGAACTCTCTTTCTTATTGGTCTATTAACTAATTTACCACCTGGTGATGTCACCAGGCAGGCCAAAACTCCATCCCACCAAAACAGGCTGAAATTTCAGACAGTCTTTTCAAACAGCTCTTACACTAAAAGGGCATTATCATTATTTTCACAATTTCACAGTATTATTCCAAGCTCATAGTGTGGAAATGTATATACAATCTCATTTTTGAGTGCACTGGGCTTTTAACAAGCATATTTAAATCAATTAAAGTGTATTTCAATTGTTTACAAGTTCCCTCTCTCCTGGTCAGTCCTGATATCATGACCAGTTCAAATCTCTAGTTCAGCTCCTGTGATTCTGGACCCGAACACTGTCAACCCACATCACATCCTCTCTGAGGATCTGACCAGTGTGAGATGGAGTGGAGAGAGACAGCAACTTCCTGACAACCCAGAGAGGTTTGATTACTGGGTAAAAGCTCTGTAACTCAGGGACACACAGCTGGGATGTTGAGGTTGGGGACAGTACATACTGGTCCATGGGTGTCATCATACCAGAGGAAGGGAAAGATGGAGTGTAAATGGTGTAGTGTATATTATAGTGATGGAGTGTAAATGGTGTAGTGTAAATTATAGTGATGGAGTGTAAATGGTGTAGTGTATATTATATAGATGGAGTGTAAATGGTGTAGTGTATATTATATAGATTGAGTGTAAATGGTGTAGTGTATATTATATAGATGGAGTGTAAATGGTGTAGTGTATATTATATAGATGGAGTGTAAATGGTGTAGTGTATATTATAGTGATGGAGTGTAAATGGTGTAGTGTATATTATAGTGATGGAGTGTAAATGGTGTAGTGTATATTATAGTGATGGAGTGTAAATGGTGTAGTGTATATTATAGTGATGGAGTGTAAATGGTGTAGTGTATATTATAGTGATGGAGTGTAAATGGTGTAGTGTATATTATATAGATGGAGTGTAAATGGTGTAGTGTGTATTATAGTGATGGAGTGTAAATGGTGTAGTGTATATTATATAGATGGAGTGTAAATGGTGTAGTGTATATTATATAGATGGAGTGTAAATGGTGGAGTGTATATTATAGTGATGGAGTGTAAATGGTGGAGTGTAAATGGTGGAGTGTATATTATAGTGATGGAGTGTAAATGGTGTAGTGTAAATGGTGTAGTGTATATTATAGTGATGGAATGTAAATGGTGTAGTGTATATTAGATAGATGGAGTGTAAATGGTGGAGTGTATATTATAGTGATGGAGTGTAAATGGTGGAGTGGATATTATAGAGATGGAGTGTAATTGGTGGAGTGTAAATGGTGTAGTGTATATTATATAGATGGAGTGTATATGGTGGAGTGTATATTATAGTGATGGAGTGTAAATGGTGGAGTGTATATTATAGTGATGGAGTGTAAATGGTGGAGTGTATATTATAGAGATGGAGTGTAAATGGTGGGAGTGTATATTATAGAGATGGAGTGTAAATGGTGGAGTGTAAATGGTGGAGTGTATATTATAGTGATGGAGTGTAAATGGTGTAGTGTAAATGGTGTAGTGTATATTATAGTGATGGAGTGTAAATGGTGTAGTGTATATTATAGAGATGGAGTGTAAATGGTGGAGTGTATATTATAGTGATGGAGTGTAAATGGTGTAGTGTAAATGGTGTAGTGTATATTATAGTGATGGAATGTAAATGGTGTAGTGTATATTATATAGATGGAGTGTAAATGGTGGAGTGTATATTATAGTGATGGAGTGTAAATGGTGGAGTGTATATTATAGAGATGGAGTGTAAATGGTGGAGTGTAAATGGTGTAGTGTATATTATATAGATGGAGTGTAAATGGTGGAGTGTATATTATAGTGATGGAGTGTAAATGGTGGAGTGTATATTATAGTGATGGAGTGTAAATGGTGGAGTGTATATTATAGAGATGGAGTGTAAATGGTGGAGTGTATATTATAGAGATGGAGTGTAAATGGTGGAGTGTAAATGGTGTAGTGTATATTATAGCGATGGAGTGTAAATGGTGTAGTGTATATTATATAGATGGAGTGTAAATGGTGGAGTGTATATTATAGTGATGGAGTGTAAATGGTGTAGTGTATATTATAGTGATTGAGTGTAAATGGTGTAGTGTATATTATAGTGATTGAGTGTAAATGGTGGAGTGTATATTATAGTGATGGAGTGTAAATGGTGGAGTGTATTTTATAGTGATGGAGTGTAAATGGTGGAGTGTATATTATAGTGATGGAGTGTAAATGGTGTAGTGTATATTATAGTGATGGAGTGTAAATGGTGTAGTGTAAATGGTGTAGTGTACATTATAGAGATGGAGTGTAAATGGTGTAGTGTATATTATATAGATGGAGTGTAAATGGTGGAGTGTATATTATGAGTGTAATGGGAGTGTAATATAGTGATGGAGTGTAAATGGTGTAGTGTATATTATAGAGATGGAGTGTAAATGGTGGAGTGTAAATGGTGTAGTGTATATTATATAGATGGAGTGTAAATGGTGGAGTGTAAATGGTGGAGTGTATATTATAGTGATGGAGTGTAAATGGTGTAGTGTATATTATAGTGATGGAGTGTAAATGGTGTAGTGTATATTATAGTGATGGAGTGTAAATGGTGGAGTGTAAATGGTGTAGTGTATATTATATAGATGGAGTGTAAATGGTGTAGTGTATATTATATAGATGGAGTGTAAATGGTGTAGTGTATATTATATAGATGGAGTGTAAATGGTGTAGTGTATATTATATAGATGGAGTGTAAATGGTGTAGTGTATATTATAGTGATGGAGTGTAAATGGTGTAGTGTATATTATAGTGATGGAGTGTAAATGGTGTAGTGTATATTATATAGATGGAGTGTAAATGGTGTAGTGTAAATGGTGTAGTGTATATTATAGTGATGGAGTGTAAATGGTGTAGTGTATATTATAGTGATGGAGTGTAAATGGTGTAGTGTATATTATAGTGATGGAGTGTAAATGGTGTAGTGTATATTATAGTGATGGAGTGTAAATGGTGTAGTGTATATTATAGTGATGGAGTGTAAATGGTGTAGTGTATATTATATAGATGGAGTGTAAATGGTGTAGTGTATATTATAGTGATGGAGTGTAAATGGTGTAGTGTATATTATATAGATGGAGTGTAAATGGTGTAGTGTAAATGGTGTAGTGTATATTATAGTGATGGAGTGTAAATGGTGTAGTGTATATTATAGTGATGGAGTGTAAATGGTGGAGTGTATATTATATAAATGGAGTGTAAATGGTGTAGTGTATATTATAGAGATGGAGTGTAAATGGTGTAGTGTAAATGGTGTAGTGTATATTATAGTGATGAGTGTAAATGGTGGAGTGTATATTATAGTGATGGAGTGTAAATGGTGTAGTGTATATTATAGAGATGGAGTGTAAATGGTGTAGTGTATATTATAGTGATGGAGTGTAAATGGTTTAGTGTATATTATAGTGATGGAGTGTAAATGGTGTAGTGTATATTATAGAGATGGAGTGTAAATGGTGTAGTGTATATTATAGAGATGGAGTGTAAATGGTGTAGTGTATATTATAGTGATGGAGTGTAAATGGTGGAGTGTAAATGGTGTAGTGTATATTATAGAGATGGAGTGTAAATGGTGTAGTGTATATTATAGAGATGGAGTGTAAATGGTGTAGTGTATATTATAGTGATGGAGTGTAAATGGTGGAGTGTATATTATAGTGATGGAGTGTAAATGTTGTAGTGTAAATGGTGTAGTGTATATTATAGTGATGGAGTGTAAATGGTGTAGTGTATATTATAGAGATGGAGTGTAAATGGTGGAGTGTATATTATAGTGATGGAGTGTAAATGGTGTAGTGTAAATGGTGTAGTGTATATTATAGTGATGGAATGTAAATGGTGTAGTGTAAATGGTGTAGTGTATATTATAGTGATGAGTGTAAATGGTGTAGTCTAAATGGTGTAGTGTATATTATATAGATGGAGTGTAAATGGTGGAGTGTATATTATAGTGATGGAGTGTAAATGGTGTAGTGTATATTATAGAGATGGAGTGTAAATGGTGGAGTGTAAATGGTGTAGTGTATATTATATAGATGGAGTGTAAATGGTGGAGTGTATATTATAGTGATGGAGTGTAAATGGTGGAGTGTATATTATAGTGATGGAGTGTAAATGGTGGAGTGTATATTATAGAGATGGAGTGTAAATGGTGGAGTGTATATTATAGTGATGGAGTGTAAATGGTGTAGTGTATATTATAGTGATGGAGTGTAAATGGTGGAGTGTATATTATAGAGATGGAGTGTAAATGGTGGAGTGTAAATGGTGTAGTGTATATTATAGTGATGGAGTGTAAATGGTGTAGTGTATATCATATAGATGGAGTGTAAATGGTGGAGTGTATATTATAGTGATGGAGTGTAAATGGTGTAGTGTATATTATAGTGATTGAGTGTAAATGGTGTAGTGTATATTATAGTGATTGAGTGTAAATGGTGAGTGTATATTATAGAGATGGAGTGTAAATGGTGGAGTGTAAATGTGTTGTATATTATAGTGATGGAGTGTAAATGGTGAAGTGTATATTATAGTAGATGTGTAAATGGTGTAGTGTATATTATAGTGATAGAGTGTAAATGGTGTAGTGTATATTATAGAGATGGAGTGTAAATGGTGTAGTGTATATTATATAGATGGAGTGTAAATGGTGGAGTGTATATTATAGTGATGAGTGTAAATGGTGTAGTGTAAATGGTGTAGTGTATATTATAGTGATGGAGTGTAAATGGTGTAGTGTATATTATAGAGATGGAGTGTAAATGGTGGAGTGTAAATGGTGTAGTGTATATTATATAGATGGAGTGTAAATGGTGGAGTGTAAATGGTGGAGTGTATATTATAGTGATGGAGTGTAAATGGTGTAGTGTATATTATAGTGATGGAGTGTAAATGGTGTAGTGTATATTATAGTGATGGAGTGTAAATGGTGGAGTGTAAATGGTGTAGTGTATATTATATAGATGGAGTGTAAATGGTGTAGTGTATATTATATAGATGGAGTGTAAATGGTGTAGTGTATATTATATAGATTGAGTGTAAATGGTGTAGTGTAAATTATAGTGATGGAGTGTAAATGGTGGAGTGTATATTATAGAGATGGAGTGTAAATGGTGTAGTGTAAATGGTGTAGTGTATATTATAGTGATGAGTGTAAATGGTGTAGTGTAAATGGTGTAGTGTATATTATATAGATTGAGTGTAAATGGTGTAGTGTATATTATAGAGATGGAGTGTAAATGGTGTAGTGTATATTATAGTGATGGAGTGTAAATGGTGGAGTGTATATTATAGTGATGGAGTGTAAATGGTGGAGTGTAAATGGTGTAGTGTATATTATAGTGATGGAGTGTAAATGGTGTAGTGTATATTATAGAGATGGAGTGTAAATGGTGGAGTGTATATTATAGTGATGGAGTGTAAATGGTGTAGTGTAAATGGTGTAGTGTATATTATAGTGATGGAATGTAAATGGTGTAGTGTAAATGGTGTAGTGTATATTATAGTGATGAGTGTAAATGGTGTAGTCTAAATGGTGTAGTGTATATTATATAGATGGAGTGTAAATGGTGGAGTGTATATTATAGTGATGGAGTGTAAATGGTGTAGTGTATATTATAGAGATGGAGTGTAAATGGTGGAGTGTAAATGGTGTAGTGTATATTATATAGATGGAGTGTAAATGGTGGAGTGTATATTATAGTGATGGAGTGTAAATGGTGGAGTGTATATTATAGTGATGGAGTGTAAATGGTGGAGTGTATATTATAGAGATGGAGTGTAAATGGTGGAGTGTATATTATAGTGATGGAGTGTAAATGGTGGAGTGTATATTATAGTGATGGAGTGTAAATGGTGGAGTGTATATTATAGAGATGGAGTGTAAATGGTGGAGTGTAAATGGTGTAGTGTATATTATAGTGATGGAGTGTAAATGGTGTAGTGTATATTATATAGATGGAGTGTAAATGGTGGATTGTATATTATAGTGATGGAGTGTAAATGGTGTAGTGTATATTATAGTGATTGAGTGTAAATGGTGTAGTGTATATTATAGTGATTGAGTGTAAATGGTGGAGTGTATATTATAGAGATGGAGTGTAAATGGTGGAGTGTAAATGGTGTAGTGTATATTATAGTGATGGAGTGTAAATGGTGTAGTGTATATTATATAGATGGAGTGTAAATGGTGGAGTGTATATTATAGTGATGGAGTGTAAATGGTGTAGTGTATATTATAGTGCTTGAGTGTAAATGGTGTAGTGTATATTATAGTGATTGAGTGTAAATGGTGGAGTGTATATTATAGTGATGGAGTGTAAATGGTGGAGTGTATTTTATAGTGATGGAGTGTAAATGGTGGAGTGTATTTTATAGTGATGGAGTGTAAATGGTGGAGTGTATATTATAGTGATGGAGTGTAAATGGTGTAGTGTATATTATAGTGATGGAGTGTAAATGGTGTAGTGTATATTATAGAGATGGAGTGTAAATGGTGTAGTGTATATTATATAGATGGAGTGTAAATGGTGGAGTGTATATTATAGTGATGGAGTGTAAATGGTGTAGTGTAAATGGTGTAGTGTATATTATAGTGATGGAGTGTAAATGGTGTAGTGTATATTATAGAGATGGAGTGTAAATGGTGGAGTGTAAATGGTGTAGTGTATATTATATAGATGGAGTGTAAATGGTGGAGTGTAAATGGTGGAGTGTATATTATAGTGATGGAGTGTAAATGGTGTAGTGTATATTATAGTGATGGAGTGTAAATGGTGTAGTGTATATTATAGTGATGGAGTGTAAATGGTGGAGTGTAAATGGTGTAGTGTATATTATATAGATGGAGTGTAAATGGTGTAGTGTATATTATATAGATGGAGTGTAAATGGTGTAGTGTATATTATATAGATTGAGTGTAAATGGTGTAGTGTAAATTATAGTGATGGAGTGTAAATGGTGGAGTGTATATTATAGAGATGGAGTGTAAATGGTGTAGTGTAAATGGTGTAGTGTATATTATAGTGATGAGTGTAAATGGTGTAGTGTAAATGGTGTAGTGTATATTATATAGATTGAGTGTAAATGGTGTAGTGTAAATTATAGTGATGGAGTGTAAATGGTGTAGTGTATATTATAGTGATGGAGTGTAAATGGTGTAGTGTATATTATAGAGATGGAGTGTAAATGGTGTAGTGTAAATGGTGTAGTGTATATTATAGTGATGAGTGTAAATGGTGGAGTGTAAATGGTGTAGTGTATATTATAGTGATGAGTGTAAATGGTGTAGTGTATATTATAGAGATGGAGTGTAAATGGTGTAGTGTATATTATAGTGATGGAGTGTAAATGGTGGAATGTATATTATAGTGATGGATTATATTTTTGGCAACAAATAAAAAAATAACAATTGTATTGGGCCACAGTTCTGAATATCAGCCTTTTCATGTACTTGTTTTGTTATTTCTGGTATTAAACCAACAGTAGCTAATACACTACATTAACAGACATGAGACAGTGGTCTGAATGACAAAAACAAAAACACACTTAAATTATTAATCAGCATCTCATTTGATTTCAATATAGAAAAATATGGATGTATTTTTATCTAGTTATTCCTAAATGTTCTGGCTGACCGTAGTCAACATGACATTCATATGTGTTTCCTGTGCTCATGGGGCTGTGTGTATATTGATGTGTATACAGGGCTCATCTGTAAAAGTGACCTTGGTCTCAACATGACTCTCTGTCAAAAAAATTATTTAGCATAGAAAGCAGGATCAATGAGTTAGCCAGCTAACTGTCCTAATAAACAGGATCAATGGGTTAGCCAGCTAACTGTCCTAATAAACAGGATCAATGAGTTAGCCAGCTAACTGTCCTAATAAAGAGGATCAATGAGTTAGCCAGCTAACTGTCCTAATAAACAGGATCAATGAGTTAGCCAGCTAACTGTCCTAAAAAGCAGGATCAATGAGTTAGCCAGCTAACTGTCCTAAAAAGCAGGATCAATAACCGTCCTAAATAAACTTTCAATTTTCCAGAAATATACACTTGAAATTAGCATGTTATAATTGACTCAACAACCGACAACCCATATTCAAGTTTATGTTTCTAAATAGACCAGAAGATAAAGAGATAGCTGGCTAACTTAATGATCCAGCTCTCTGGAACACCCCAAGGCCCTGTTGCCCCAATGCTCCCAGTGACAATCACAGAAATTAACAAGCAAAGAAGTGAAAATAAAAATGGATTTTATTTCTCCACAGGATTCGAAATATGAAAAGGAAGAAACCTTTGCACAGTCAAGTAAATGATATATATACATGATACTTGGTACTTTTTCAAGATGATATTCAGTGTAGTAGTATTTATAAAGGTACTGCATTAGGAGGTACTTGGTTTCTATTCAGAAAAGCTGGATGTACTGTAGGTCGGGATTCAATCCGATCAGCGGTAGTTCTGTGTTATGGGGCGCTTTACATTTAATGGTTGTTTCCGATTGAGCAGACATATGCAGTTTACCGCGAATGCGGTCTTACGCTGGAATATTGCCTTTAAAAAAGGAACACTGCTGACAACGCGTGATCGGATTGAATTGCACCCTAAGATTGCATACACAATGGCCGTTTACACAGGCAGCCTAGTTCTGATCTTTTGCCAATAATTGGCGTTTTGACCATTCAAATCAGAATTGGGCTACCTGTGTAAACACTGCCATAGACAATGGATCACAGACTATATATTTCACTGTAATACGTGGTCACCGTTATCTGATAAAACAGGCCAACACATCAGACGTGAGTTGATGTTTTTTCACAGATGATGGAGATCATTAATAAAACCCTGAATGTAGATTCATGCTGCATACTGAATATATTGCTTGACCCGTCGTTAGTAACATTTCTTCATACATGTTGTAGAGGGAAAGGAAGGGGGAATACCTAGTCAGTTGTTCAACTGAATGCATTCAACCAAAATATGTCTTCCGCATTTAACCCAAACCCCTCTGAATCAGAGGGGTGCGGGGGGGCTGCCTTAAATCGACATCCACGTCTTCGGCGCCCGGGGACCAGCCTTGCTCAGGGGCAGAATGACAGATTTTTTTACCTCGTCAGCTCAGGGATTCAAACCTGTCAGTACCATCTTGGACCCTGTCTTTGACAAGTCAAAAGCCATTGGCTCCATTTGATGAGCGAAATTAAAATGTTCGACAAATACACAACTGAAGCTGTCATGTGAGGGGGTGTATTCATAAGTGAAAACCATAGCAAAAAGTTTTGCAACAGAAAAATGTTTTGCAACAAAAATGTGTGTTTCTTATTTGGACAAGTTCAGGTTAATCCCTCCCCATTTCATCCTGTTTGCTTCCGTTTGGTTCTAAGTGAATACACCCCCTGATATATCCTAGAGCGGTGTCCCCAACCTTCAGTCCCAGGGACAAATAGGCTACTGACTCGCTCCCTCAGATAATGGCCTAGTCTAATACCCATCTAGTCAGTTCTCAAGTGTTACAGAGGTCAGTTGGACCTCGGCCCAATGGGACATTTTCCCCTAGTAGTTAAGATGTTGGTTTCCCAAGCAGGAGAAAGTGGTTCAAATCAAATCCGTAACATTAGCTTTAATATACAAGATGGAACAACCATAGCTTGCTGGTCCCTGGGAGGGAGGGAGAGAGAGAGAGAGACAGACAGAGAGACAGAGAGACAGAGAGAGAGAGAGAGAGAGAGAGAGAGAGAGAGAATACAACAGTGGTTACAATGACTGTTGATTTTGGAACACTAGTGGTGGTCAGATAAAACATTAAAATGTCACATGGTTCCGTCTGTGTGGTTGTTTCAAGTCCAGTGTTCATTTGTATATATGAAAATGTATATACTCACTACTGTAAATCGCTCTGGATAAGAGCATCTTGTAAATGATTAAAATTAAAACATTTAAATGCACTAGAGCAGGATAATGTTGTTGTTATGGATTAAAACATGACTAGAGCAGGATAATGATGTTTATGGATTAAAACATGACTAGTGCAGGATAATGTTATTTATGGATTAAAACACGACTAGTGCAGGATAATGTTGTTGATATGGATTAAAACATGACTAGGGCAGGATAATGTTGTTGATATGGATTAAAACATGACTAGAGCAGGATAATGTTGTTGATATGGATTAAAACACGACTAGTGCAGGATAATGTTGTTGATATGGATTAAAACATGACTACAGCAGGATAATGTTATTGATATGGATTAAAACATGACTAGAGCAGGATAATGTTATTGATATGGATTAAAACATGACTAGAGCAGGATAATATTGTTGATATGGATTAAAACCTGACTATAGCAGGATAATGATGTTGATATGGATTCAAACATGACTATAGCAGGATAATGATGTTTATGGATTAAAACATGACTAGAGCAGGATAATGTTGTTGATATGGATTAAAACATGACTAGAGCAGGATAATATTGTTGATATGGATTCAAACATGACTATAGCAGGATAATGTTGTTGATATGGACTAGAACAGGATAATGTTGTTGATATGGATTAAAATATTACTATAGCAGGATAATGATGTCGAGGTAACACTGGTCATACTGGCATGTAGAGATAATGGGTGTGGCCACCAGTGACATCACCCAACAGTCTATAATATAATATGCCATTTAGCAGACGCTTTTATCCAAAGCGACTTACAGTCATGCGTGCATACATTTTTTTGTGTACATGTGGTCCCGGGGATCGAACCCACTACCTTGGCGTTACAAGCGCCGTGCTCTACCAGCTGAGCTACAGAGGACCCTTAGATCTGAGAGGATTGGATTGGTATAAATAATATTGGGAAGCTTCCACCTTGCCTATAGAGTACCACAGTATGAGTCATAATACCCATAAAACCTAAAATATATTGCTTAAACTCACCTCGACCGAGAGAGATTTACATGGTTATCGAAACGTCACGCCAGGGTAAGCCTACAATTTTAAGTATTTCTAAAATCCCCCATGGAAAAAAATTATTGGAACCATTTCCCTGTTTGACCGCTAGGTGTTATGGGTATTATGACCCTTACACTGTGGGGTTCTATCAGAGGACAAGGTTGAACTATTACCCATCCCATTCTTCCAGATCTACAGAAGGTTCTAGACTCAAGAGTAGGGGTTAAGGGTCGCTTCTAGATGGGGCCATTGCATTTTTGCTGAAAGACTATCTAGCAACACATTACGTTACAGAGCTAAACGTAAGCGCTAGCTATATAGCTGTTGACCCTGAGCCACTCATGCCAATAGAATATATCATAGAAATCTGTAACAAAAAAAAAACACATTTTGAAAATTCGATAGAAAACGGATTATAAAAAAAAAAAAAAACACAGAGATAAAAACAGAAAGAATGCATCAAAATAAAAATAAATCCACTCTTCAACACAGAAGATTCTCATTTATATTGCAGCGAATAAAAGTCATTTTTTCATTCACGAGAAATGAAAAACAATAATGCCCCAATCAGATACGGTGTAAAATCAGTGTTCGGCAACTGTGTACATTACAACAACAACAACAACAGGTATTTACATACAAGATCCAGCCTCTTCTTTAGGGTTGAACAACATCATCAACACCTCCTATATGCAACTGGTCAGAGACTGTTAGAAATCTCCATGGTCCACAGAGGTAAAAACCTGCAATAAAATATATGAACTACCAAAACACGAAAGTAACTTGATAAAACACAGATATGAATGAATCTGTATAAAAGCATGAGGTAAATATATGTCCTATCAGAGAAGGTTTCTCGAGGTAGTAAACAGATGAGAACTACCAGTCATTGATGATTTGATACGTGTCTAGATACATGGGCTCCGATACGATACAGGAACCATACGTTTTAGTTTGAAACGGTTCGGTTTGATTAGAGGAACGACTCGATACGATTCGATGCACTAACATGTTGCATAAAACACATTCAATTTCCATTCTAAATTAAAATGAGCTGGGTCTGTCTGTCTGTCTATGGGGTATACTATGTAGGCAGCTGATCTGAGCCATAATGGAGAACTAGACGTCTACAACCCCACTATCAGATTAGAGCCATAAAGGAGACTAGACATCTACCACCCCACTACCACTATCAGATTAGAGCCATAATGGAGACTAGACATCTACCACCCCACTACCAGATTAGAGCCATAAGAGAGACTAGACATCTACCACCCCACTACCACTATCAGATTAGAGCCATAATGGAGACTAGACATCTACCACCCCACTACCAGATTAGAGCCATAAGAGAGACTAGACATCTACCACCCCACTACCACTATCAGATTAGAGCCATAATGGAGACTAGACATCTACCACCCCACTATTAGATTAGAGCCATAATGGAGACTAGACATCTACCACCCCACTACCACTATCAGATTAGAGCCATAATGGAGACTAGACATCTACCACCCCACTACCACTATCAGATTAGAGCCATAATGGAGACTAGACATCTACCACCCCACTACCACTATCAGATTAGAGCCATAATGGAGACTAGACATCTACCACCCCACTACCACTATCAGATTAGAGCCATAATGGAGACTAGACATCTACCACCCCACTACCACTATCAGATTAGAGCCATAATGGAGACTAGACATCTACCACCCCACTACCACTATCAGATTAGAGCCATAATGGAGACTAGACGTCTACCACCCCACTATCAGATTAGAGCCATAATGGAGACTAGACGTCTACCACCCCACTACCACTATCAGATTAGAGCCATAATGGAGACTAGACGTCTACCACCCCACTATCAGATTAGAGCCATAATGGAGACTAGACATCTACCACCCCACTACCACTATCAGATTAGAGCCATAATGGAGACTAGACGTCTACCACCCCACTATCAGATTAGAGCCATAATGGAGACTAGACGTCTACCACCCCACTATCAGTTTAGAGCCATAATGGAGACTAGACGTCTACCACCCCACTATCAGATTAGAGCCATAATGGAGACTAGATGTCTACCACCCCACTACCACTATCAGATTAGAGCCATAATGGAGACTAGACATCTAATACCCCACTATCAGATTAGAGCCATAATGGAGACTAGACATCTACCACCCCACTACCACTATCAGATTAGAGCCATAATGGAGACTAGACGTCTACCACCCCACTACCACTATCAGATTAGAGCCATAATGGAGACTAGATGTCTACCACCCCACTATCAGATTAGAGCCATAATGGAGACTAGATGTCTACCACCCCACTACCACTATCAGTTTAGAGCCATAATGGAGACTAGACATCTACCACCCCACTACCACTATCAGATTAGAGCCATAATGGAGACTAGACATCTACCACCCCACTACCACTATCAGATTAAAGAGCCATAATGGAGACTAGACATCTACCACCCTACTACCACTATCAGATTAGAGCCATAATGGAGACTAGACGTCTACCACCCCACGATCAGATTAGAGCCATAATGGAGACTAGACGTCTACCACCCCACTATCAGTTTAGAGCCATAATGGAGACTAGACGTCTACCACCCCACTATCAGTTTAGAGCCATAATGGAGACTAGATGTCTACCACCCCACTATCAGTTTAGAGCCATAATGGAGACTAGATGTCTACCACCCCACTATCAGTTTAGAGCCATAATGGAGACTAGATGTCTACCACCCCACTACCACTATCAGTTTAGAGCCATAATGGAGACGTCTACCACCCCACTATCAGTTTAGAGCCATAATGGAGACTGTGCATCTACCCCCCCCCACTATGAGATTAGCAGGGGCAATTGTAGCCTTTTGACCATTTTGACGTTTTTATTGATCTTCTTTTCTCCTTCCGCTTTGGCCTTGCAGTACTCCTCACTAAAGTGATTCCTCGTTATGAAATTATTAACTTTACCCTGTATACGGTGCCTTCAGAAAGTATTCACACCCCTTGACTATTTCCATTTTGTTGTGTTACAGCCTGAATTAAAGAAGGGATTTAATTGAGATGATTAGTCAATGGCCTACACACAATACCCCATAACGTCAAAGTGGAATTTTCCATTTCTTTTACAAATTAATTAAAAATGAAATGTCTTGTCAAATATTGGTGATGGTGAACCTGAATAATCTAAATCAAATCTATTGTAAGCCCATTCAGCAGGTATAGCCAGATGAGAGTTGTCTCCGGTAGCTTACTTTTATTCTGCAAGATCAGGAACAGACCACGTACGTCACGTTGGTCAGCGCGTGAAGCTGGGCACAATGTGCAGTTTGACTAGGCTACTGATATTCCCTGGGGTTGTTCGGCATGCTAAATGACTTGTAGATCAATGACTGTCAACACAGTTACATACAGTTAGACACTGAAGGAGAAGAATCATTTGTCACAAAATATGAGGTATTTCTGTAAGGTAGAAAGAATGTAATATGAACGAAAACTGTTAGTGAATCAGCGATTCGTAACATTCGAGTCGATTTTCTGACCGTTGCAATGCTACATTCGGTTTGGGGTCCGTCTTATCTTAAACATTTGAATCTGGGACCGATGCGTATCGAGCGAATCGTTACATCTCTAAAAGCAATCTTGTTATTATAACTATTAGGATCACTTACATTCACAGAACGAGTTGTCGGTTAAAAGCCCCAAAAACAGAGACCACATGACGCGTACATCTAGCTAGCGTTGAGGACCCTAGAGTAGTGGCATGTTATGGTCTGGTCATCCTAGCCTGGTTCCAGGTGTGTTTGTGTTGTCTTGGCAAGCCCTGGAACCAGGCCAGTCTGGTATGTCATCGCAGTTGAAACGAAGGCAACCACTGAGTTGACTAATTTTCTTGAAATGACATACAGGTTGCTGAGGTAACTGAAACTCAAGTCTCACAAAGTCAGTTAATTGTTTCCAAAACGAAAAGACTGGAAATCGAAGCTTTCTGTAACCCGGTACTAAGTAGTGCACTGTGTGTGTCATTGGGGACACAGCCTGAGTCTACTGAGCAGACAGAGACATACACTCAGTGGCCAGTTAATTAGGTACACCACACCCCGTTCACCAAAATGGTTCGCTCCTACAGACAGTGAATCACGTGGCCGTACAGGCATCGAGGCATTCAGTTACTGTTCGATCGCACGTTAGAATGGGCAAAACGAGTGACCTAAGAGACTTTGAGCGTGTATGCGAAAAACAGATAATTGATCAGAGAGGTCGAAGGAGAATGGCAAGAACTGTGCAAGCTAACAGGCGGGCCACAAACAGGCAAATAATGGCGCAGTACAACAGTGGTGTGCAGAACGGCATCTCGGAACGCACAACTCGTCAGTCCTTGTCACGGACGGGCTATTGCAGCAGACGACCACACCGGGTTCCACTCCTATCAGCTAAAAAACAAGAAGAAGCGGCTCCAGTGGGCACGCCATCACCAACACTGGACAACTGAGGAGTGGAAAAACATCGCCTGGTCTGACGAATCCCGGTTCCTGTTGAGTCATGCTGATGGCAGAGTCAGGATTTGGCGTAGGCAGCGTGAGTCCATGGCTCCATCCTGCCTGGTGTAAACAGTACAGGCTGGTGGCGGTGGTGTAATGGTCCCTTGATACCAATTGAGCAACGTTTCCATGACCCAAAGAATTCAGGCTGTTCTGGAGGCAAAAGGGGGGCTCGGACCCGGTACTAGACAGGTTTACTTAATGAACTGTCCACTGAGTATATAAACAGACTTGTAGCCAACTCAAGTATGGCCCTTGTGACTGAGAATCAATCAAAAATACGTATTAACAGCTTCAGCTGCATTTCAGAAAACAAACTCTCTCTGTCTACTCTACACAAACACAGAAAAAGTAAAATCAAGAATTTAAATTTTTAAAAAACATAGCAATTCCATATGGCAATGCCTGGTACTGCCAAAGCTAGCTTCGCTTCTTTCCAACGTTCCAAAAGGCTGCATCCTGAGAGGTAGTGGTTCCAATCCAAACTGTCCTGATCCTTTCCAAAGTCCAGTCGTCCAATGCTATTACGCCATAGCATCCGGACCTTCTTGCCCCATAGCTAACTGTAAATGCTTCTAACTGTAAATGCTGCTAACTGTAAATGCTGTGCTACTCTACTGTTAGGCCTGGTTCAGCTGTGGCGTTATTTTCGAGGCGTCTTACAGCTGATCAAAGAGGTAAAAACAGAACGCTGAGTAACGTGAGAAGCTTCATCCCCTGAGGAAGAGAAATAAATTGAACAGTCTTGTGATTCCTCTGAGCCGAGTCGTGTGTAAAGGTGTAAAGTTTTAAATTAAAAACATATACAGTGAGGGAAAAAAGTATTTGATCCCCTGCTGATTTTGTACGTTTGCCCACTGACAAAGACATGATCAGTCTATCATTTTAATGGTAGGTTTATTTGAACAGTGAGAGACAGAATAACAACAACAAAATCCAGAAAAACGCATGTCAAAAATGTTATAAATTGATTTGCATTTTAATGAGGGAAATAAGTATATGACCCCTCTGCAAAACATGACTTAGTACTTGGTGGCAAAACCCTTGTTGGCAATCACAGAGGTCAGACGTTTCTTGTAGTTGGCCATCAGGTTTGCACACATCTCAGGAGGGATTTTGTCCCACTCCTCTTTGCAGATCTTCTCCATGTCATTAAGGTTTCAAGGCTGACGTTTGGCAACTCGAACCTTCAGCTCCCTCCACAGATTTTCTATGGGATTAAGGTCTGGAGACTGGCTAGGCCACTCCAGGACCTTAATGTGCTTCTTCTTGAGCCACTCCTTTGTTGCCTTGGCCTTGTGTTTTGGGTCATTGTCATGCTGGAATACCCATCCACGACCCATTTTCAATGTCCTGGCTGAGGGAAGGAGGTTCTCACCCAAGATTTGACAGTACATGGCCCCGTCCATCGTCCCTTTGATGCGGTGAAGTTGTCCTGTCCCCTTAGCAGAAAAACACCCCCAAAGCATAATGTTTCCACCTCCATGTTTGACGGTGGGGATGGTATTCTTGGGGTCATAGGCAGCATTTCTCCTCCTCCAAACACGCCGAGTTGAGTTGATGCCAAAGAGCTCGATTTTGGTCTCATCTGACCACAACACTTTCACCCAGTTCTCCTCTGAATCATTCAGATGTTCATTGGCAAACTTCAGACGGGCCTGTAGATGTGCTTTCTTGAGCAGGGGGACCTTGCGGGCGCTGCAGGATTTCAGTCCTTCACGGCGTAGTGTGTTACCAATTGTTTTCTTGGTGACTATGGTCCCAGCTGCCTTGAGATAATTGACAAGATCATCCCGTGTAGTTCTGGGCTGATTCCTCACCGTTCTCATGATCATTGCAACTCCACGAGGTGAGATCTTGCATGGAGCCACAGGCCGAGGGAGATTGACAGTTATTTTGTGTTTCTTCCATTTGCGAATAATCGCACCAACTGTTGTCACCTTCTCACCAAGCTGCTTGGCGATGGTCTTGTAGCCCATTCCAGCCTTGTGTAGGTCTACAATCTTGTCCCTGACATCCTTGGAGAGCTCTTTGGTCTTGGCCATGGTGGAGAGTTTGGAATCTGATTGATTGATTGCTTCTGTGGACAGGTGTCTTTTATACAGGTAACAAGCTGAGATTAGAAGCACTCCCTTTAAGAGTGTGCTCCTAATCTCAGCTCGTTACCTGTATAAAAGACACCTGGGAGCCAGAAATCTTTCTGACAGAGGGGATCAAATACTTATTTCCCTCATTAAAATGCAAATCTATTTATAACATTTTTGACATGCGTTTTTTCTGGATCTTTTAGTTGTTATTCTGTCTCTCACTGTTCAAATAAACCTACCATTAAAATTATAGACTGATCATTTCTTTGTCAGTGGGCAAACGTACAAAATCATCAGGGGATCAAATACTTTTTCCCCCTCACTGTATCTACACAGTGTGTATCGTAAAGGTTATGTGAGTGTGTATGTATCAACAGTGTGTAACAACAGTGTGTATCGTAAAGGGTGTGTGAGTGTGTCGTCCAGGCTGTTTGGGATGAACAGGTAACTGCCAAAATAAAGGAAACACCAACATAAAGTGTCTTAATAGGGCGTTGGGCCACCACGAGCCAGAACCGCTTCAATGCACCTTGGCATAGATTCTACAAGTGTCTGGAACTCTATTGGAGGGATGCGACGCCATTCTTCCACGAGAGAATCCATAATTTTGTGTTTTGTTGATGGTGGTGGAAAACACTGTCTCAGGCGCCGCTCCAGAATCTCCCATAAGTGTTGAATTGTGTTGAGATCTGGTGACTGAGACGGCCGTGGCATATGGTTTAAAACGTTTTCATGCTCATTTACATTGACATCATTTAGCAGACGCTCTTATCCAGAGCGACTTACAAATTGGTCTCACAAACCATTCAGGTGACCACTCGTGCCCTGTGGATGGGGGCATTGTCATCCTATGGGGGGGCATAGCCATGGTAGCCAAAATAACGGCCTGCCCAGCATTTTTATACATGACCCTAAGCATGATGGGATGCTAACTGCTTAATTAACTCAGGAACCACACCTGTGTGGAAGCACCTGCTTTCAATATACTTTGTATCCCTCATTTACTCAAGTGTTTCTTTTATTTTGGCAGTTACATGTATATCTAGCGTGTGTTTTGTGTATACACGGTCATGTGTACCGACAGTGTATCATTCAGACTGTGTGGTGTGTATCCTATGGTAGGTTTGGAGTGTGGTTAGTTTCATTTGGCTGGACGCCATCTTTGCCAGACGACAGAGTGAGGTAATAATCATTTAAAAACACACTAAAACACAACATGAGGTATTGACTGTGAATGTCTCATCATATAGCTTATTTCTGTCATTGTGGTTTCGCAGTGAAAACTACAGCAGACGGATGGAAGAGGAGAACCGACTTGATTAAAAAAAACTAAACAAAAAACACAGATGAACATAAAAATAGCAGCCGTATTCAAGTTGATTAAAAACCATTTCTCAAAGATCTGCGGAATTCTGGAAAGAGAAGTCAGAAGCATGAGGTTTCAACTCAACTGTCGCTCCTTCCGCTTCCGCGATGATGTCACAGCCGTGATGTCATAATAACACAGAACTCAGGTGCTGGACTCTTTGGGAGGTAGGTCGTCGTCGTCGGTTACTGACGTTAGTATGGAGACGGGGCAGTCTGAGGTAGTGCTGACGGTTGTCTTGGCAATCTGGGAGACACGTTCCTCGACACAGCCGGCGGAGAGGCGAGCCTCGGCGTCATGGTCCCAACACTCCTCTATGGTCTCACACAACTGAGACAGACCCTGTAGACACACACACACGGACACAGAGAGAGACAGAGACAGAGAGAGAGAGACGGACACAGAGAGAGACAGAGAGAGAGAGAGACGGACACAGAGAGAGACAGAGAGAGAGAGAGAGAGACGGACACAGAGAGAGACAGAGACAGAGAGAGAGAGAGACGGACACAGAGAGAGACAGAGACAGAGAGAGAGAGAGAGAGAGAGACGGACACAGAGAGAGACAGAGACAGAGAGAGAGAGACGGACACAGAGAGAGACGGACACAGAGAGAGAGAGACACATAAACACACCAGGTGGTTACTGGAAGTTAACAAAAGTCCAGAAAAGTTTAATAGTTTTCCTAAATAATATAATAATAATAATAATAATAATAATGCAAATCACTGTAAATCACCACTCAGCATTAGAATCATGAGTTTTTCCTGGTGTTAGTTTGTCAGAACCTAACGGACAGCTAGTAAAAGCTCAAACCAAGTTTATTAACCCACTGGGTCCAAACAGCTGCAAAGACAAAGACATGTTTCCACCAGCACAAGTATTGATACCCTCTCCTATTAGGAGGAGTCAACTCCTTGCACATCTAGACAGCCAATACATCTCTGTTGCTAGGCAGGAAGTTAGGTGGTGTGTGTAATGGAACTGTTCCTTGTCACTTCAACTGACCTCGGCCCACATTCCTCCTTCCTCCCTAATCCACGGCTGTCCTACCTTATATCAGTGACTGACACCAGACTGTTGCATTTTTCCTCACTCAGTAACTTTCCATACCCCTAGTTCTTATCCACCCTCCATTGACCCCACCATCTACATTCCTTATACATGTAATCATTAACTTCTAGTATAGTAAGTCTATTTAAAGCTAGAATCAAACACTGGTCAGATCAACTCTTAGCTCTACAACACATCCTCCATCCTGGTCAGATCAACTCTCAGCTCTACAACACATCCTCCATCCTGGTCAGATCAACTCTCAGCTCTCCACCACATAACCCTCTATCCTGGTCAGATCAACTCTCAGCTCTCCACCACATAACCCTCTATCCTGGTCAGATCAACTCTCAGCTCTCCACCACATAACCCTCTATCCTGGTCAGATCAACTCTCAGCTCTCCACCACATAACCCTCTATCCTGGTCAGATCAACTCTCAGCTCTCCACCACATAACCCTCTATCCTGGTCAGATCAACTCTCAGCTCTCCACCACATAACCCTCTATCCTGGTCAGATCAACTCTCAGCTCTCCACCACATAACCCTCTATCCTGGTCAGATCAACTCTCAGCTCTCCACCACATAACCCTCTATCCTGGTCAGATCAACTCTCAGCTCTCCACCACATAACCCTCTATCCTGGTCAGATCAACTCTCAGCTCTCCACCACATAACCCTCTATCCTGGTCAGATCAACTCTCAGCTCTCCACCACATAACCCTCTATCCTGGTCAGATCAACTCTCAGCTCTCCACCACATAACCCTCTATCCTGGTCAGATCAACTCTCAGCTCTCCACCACATAACCCTCTATCCTGGTCAGATCAACTCTCAGCTCTCCACCACATAACCCTCTATCCTGGTCAGATCAACTCTCAGCTCTCCACCACATAACCCTCTATCCTGGTCAGATCAACTCTCAGCTCTCCACCACATAACCCTCCATCCTGGTCAGATCAACTCTCAGCTCTCCACCACATAACCCTCTATCCTGTCCGTGCCCCTGTAAACTAGCTCCTGTCCACTCCCAGTATTTTATCCCAGTGTATTCAGTGGTGTTGTGCTATTTTTTTGTTGTTGTGTTGGATCGCTGTATATTTTTTTTTAATGACGTCATAATTTCTCAAAGTTTGTAAGGACAGATGTAGCCTACTGAATATCGTTATATAGAATATGCATAAAATGCATCCTCCAATTGCAACGTCTGCCTAGGCCCACACATACAGTGGGGGAAAAAGTATTTAGTCAGCCACCAATTGTGCAAGTTCTCCCACTTAAAATGATGAGAGATGCCTGTAATTTTTATCATAGGTACACGTCAACTATGACAGACAAAATTAGATTTTTTTTCTTCCAGATAATCACATTGTAGGATTTTTTATGAATTTATTTGCCAATTATGGTGGAAAATAAGTATTTGGTCAATAACAAAAGTTTCTCAATACTTGGTTATATACCATTTGTTGGCAATGACACAGGTCAAACGTTTTCTGTAAGTCTTCACAAGGTTTTCACACACTGTTGCTGGCATTTTGGCCCATTCCTCCATGCAGATCTCCTCTAGAGCAGTGATGTTTTGGGGCTGTTGCTGGGCAACACAGACTTTCAACTCCCTCCAAAGATTTTCTATGGGGTTGAGATCTGGAGACTGGCTAAGCCACTCCAGGACCTTGAAATGCTTCTTACGAAGCCACTCCTTCGTTGCCCGGGCGGTGTGTTTGGGATCATTGTCATGCTGAAAGACTCAGCCACGTTTCATCTTCAATGCCCTTGCTGATGGAAGGAGGTTTTCACTCAAAATCTCACGATACATGGCCCCATTCATTCTTTCCTTTACACGGATCACTCGTCCTGGTCCCTTTGCAGAAAAACAGCCCCAAAGCATGATGTTTACACCCCCATGCTTCACAGTAGGTATGGTGTTCTTTGGATGCAACTCAGCATTCTTTGTCCTCCAAACACGACGAGTTGAGTTTCTACCAAAAAGTTCTACTTTGGTTTCATCTGACCATATGAAATTCTCCCAATCCTCTTCTGGATCATCCAAATGCACTCTAGCAAACTTCAGACGGGCCTGGACATGTACTGGCTTAAGCAGGGGGACACATCTTGCACTGCAGGATTTGAGTCCCTGGCGGCATAGTGTGTTACTGATGGTAGGCTTTGTTACTTTGGTCCCAGCTCTCTGCAGGTCATTCACTAGGTCCCCCCGTGTGGTTCTTGGATTTTTGCTCACCGTTCTTGTAAAAATGTTGACCCCACGGGGTGAGATCTTGCGTGGAGCCCCAGATCGAGGGAGATTATCAGTGGTCTTGCATGTCTTCCATTTCCTAATAATTGCTCCCACAGTTGATTTCTTCAAACCAAGCTGCTTACCTATTGCAGATTCAGTCTTCCCAGTCATAGTTGACGTGTACCTATGATGAAAATTACAGGCCTCTCTCATCTTTTTAAGTGGGAGAACTTGCACAATTGGTGGCTGACTAAATACTTTTTTTTCCCCACTGTATTGTCTCAAGAAATGTTTCTATTTTTAATACCCTCAAATACCAAAGTAGGAAGATCCAATTTACAATAGAGTAGACCAGGGTTCTTCAATCCTGGTCCTGGAGGGCCGAGACACCTCTGTTTTTCATCCTCTCCTTCTAATCAGGGGCTAATTCAGACCTGGGACACCAGGTGAGTGCAATTAACTACCAGGTAGAAATAAAAAACAGAAGTGTTTCGGCCCTCCAGGACCAGGATTGAAGAACCCTGGAGTAGACAAACTGGGATATTTTGCCCGGTGGCACCAACTGTTTTAGCCGCATGAGAACATTCAGGTCATCCTTCAAATGAGGTGGTGTTTTTGGTCAAACAGTAAAATGACATTACGCTATTATAATTGATTCTGTTATGTAGAATATTAATTCATCGTTTTGTGTTCTTGCGAGACATTAATTCTGGTTTGATCGAACTTTACTAAAACAGGCACCATTGTGAAAATGGCGGCTTGACGCTCTGGTGCACTATACCCCTGAGTGGATTCTCTTCCAGTGTTACTCCAGTGTTACTCCAGTGTTACTCACAGGGTGTTTGAGCCAGGTGTCCTTGAAGACCGGTCTCATCTTCTTGTGAACCACCACATCCTGAAGGTCCCCTAGAGACGTGTGCTGGCCAATCTCCTCCTCAAACGGTAGCATGTACTCCCCTACGGCACCTGAGACAACAACATAACATGTTATAAAGGGGTTGTAACGGTAGCATGTACTCCCCTACGGTACCTGAGACAACAACATAACATGTTATAAAGGGGTTGTAACGGTAGCATGTACAACAACATAACATGTTATAAAGGGGTTGTAACGGTAGCATGTACAACAACATAACATGTTATAAAGGGGTTGTAACGGTAGCATGTACTCCCCTATGATACCTGAGACCACAACAACATAACATGTTTTACATGAAGGTACCCTTTGTTAAGGGGCTGTACTCCCCCACTACCGGAGACAGAGGAACACTTTATATTAAGTCAGCTTTTACAAGGAGTTTACTACGGGTTTATAAGGAGTTTACTAAGGGTTTATAAGGAGTTTACTAAGGGTTTACAAGGAGTTTACTAAGGGTTTACAAGGCGTTTACTCAGGAGTTTACTAAGGGTTTACTCAGGAGTTTACTAAGGGTTTATAAGGATTTTACTAAGGGTTTATAAGGATTTTACTAAGGGTTTACAAGGAGTTTACTAAGGGTTTACAAGGAGTTTATAAAGGGTTTATAAGGCGTTTACTAAGGGTTTATAAGGAGTTTACTAAGGAGATTACTAAGGGTTTATAAGGAGTTTACTAAGGGTTTATAAGAAGTTTACCAAGGGTTTATAAGGAGTTTACTAAAGGTTTATAAGGAGTTTACTAAGGGTTTATAAGGGTTTACAAAGGGTTTATAAGGAGTTTACTAAGGGTTTACAAGGAGTTTACTAAGGGTTTACAAGGAGTTTACTAAGGGTTTATAAGGAGTTTACTAAGGGTTTACAAGGAGTTTACTAAGGGTTTATAAGTAGTTTATTAAGGGTTTACTAAGGGTTTATAAGGAGTTTACTAAAGGTTTATAAGGAGTTTACTAAGGGTTTATAAGGAGTTTACTAAGGGTTTATAAGGAGTTTACTAAGGGTTTACTAAGGGTTTATAAGGAGTTTACTAAGGGTTTACAAGGAGTTTACTAAGGGTTTATAATGAGTTTACTAAGGGTTTACAAGGAGTTTACTAAGGGTTTACAAGGAGTTTACTCAGGAGTTTACTAAGGGTTTACTAAGGGTTTACGAGGAGTTTACTAAGAGTTTATAAGGAGTTTACTAAGGGTTTATAAGGAGTTTACTAAGGGTTTATAAAGAGTTTACTAAGGGTTTATAAGGAGTTTACTAAGGGTTTATATGGAGTTTACTAAGGGTTTATATGGATTTTACTAAGGGTTTATAAGGAGTTTACTAAGGGTTTATAAGGAGTTTACTAAGGGTTTATAAGGAGTTTACTAAGGGTTTATAAGGAGTTTACTAAGGAGATTACTAAGGGTTTATAAGGAGTTTACTAAGGGGTTTACTAAGGAGCTTACTAAGGGTTTATAAGGAGTTTACTAAGGGTTTATAAGGAGTTTACTAAGGGTTTACAAGGAGTTTACTAAGGGTTTACAAGGAGTTTACTACGGGTTTATAAGGAGTTTACTAAGGGTTTATAAGGAGTTTACTAAGGGTTTATAAGGAGTTTACTAAGGGTTTATAAGGCGTTTACTAAGGGTTTATAAGGAGTTTACTAAGGAGATTACTAAGGGTTTATAAGGAGTTTACTAAGGGTTTATAGGGAGTTTACTCAGGGTTTATAAGGAGTTTACTAAGGGTTCATAAGGAGTTTACTAAGGGTTTATAAGGAGTTTACAACGGGTTTATAAGGAGTTTACAACGGGTTTATAAGGAGTTTACTACGGGTTTACTAAGGAGTTTACTAAGGGTTCATAAGGAGTTTACTAAGGGTTTACAGGGAGTTTACTAAGGGTTTATAAGGAGTTTACTACATGTTTACTAAGGGTTTACAAGGAGTTTACTAAGGGTTTACAAGGAGTTTACTAAGGGTTTATAAGGAGTTTACTAAGGGTTTATAAGGAGTTTACTAAGGGTTTATAAGGGTTTACAACGGGTTTATAAGGAGTTTACAACGGGTTTATAAGGAGTTTACTAAGGGTTTACAAGGAGTTTACTAAGGGTTTATAAGGAGTTTACTAAGTGTTTACTAAGGGTTTACAAGGAGTTTACTAAGGTTTTACAATGAGTTTACTAAAGGTTTACAAGGAGTTTACTAAGGGTTTATAATGGTTTACTAAGGGTTTATAAGGAGTTTACTAAGGGTTTATAATGAGTTTACTAAGGGTTTATAAGGAGTTTACTAAGGGTTTACAAGGAGTTTACTAAGGGTTTACAAGGAATTTACTAAGGGTTTATAAGGAGTTTACTAAGGGTTTATAAGGAGTTTACTAAGGGTTTACTAAGGGTTTATAAGGAGTTTACTAAGGAGTTTACTAAGGGTTCATAAGGAGTTTACTAAGGGTTTATAAGGAGTTTACTAAGGGTTTATAAGGAGTTTACTAAGGGTTTATAAGGAGTTTACTAAGGGTTTACAAGGAGTTTACTAAGGGTTTACAAGGAGTTTACTAAGGGTTTATAAGGAGTTTACTAAGGGTTTACTAAGGGTTTATAAGGAGTTTACTAAAGGTTTACTAAGGGTTTACTATGGAGTTTACTAAGGGTTGATAAGGAGTTTACTAAAGGTTTACTAAGGGTTTATAAGGCGTTTACTAAAGGTTTACTAAGGGTTTATAAGGAGTTTACCAAAGGTTTACTAAGGGTTTACTAAGGAGTTTACTAAGGGTTGATAAGGAGTTTACTAAAGGTTTACTAAGGGTTTATAAGGCGTTTACTAAAGGTTTACTACTAAAGGTTTACTAAGGGTTTATAAGGCGTTTACTAAAGGTTTACTAAGGGTTTATAAGGCGTTTACTAAGGGTTTACATGCACGCACACACACAGCAGTAATTCTCACCGTTTGTGGCAGTGCATCGTGACACCAGTTCCCACAGCACCAACCCCATGGCGTACATATCGATCCTCAGGAAGGAGTCTCTCTGGAAGGTTATAGCCCCCTCTAGAACCTCAGGGGCCAT
Source organism: Coregonus ussuriensis (assembly GCA_031479575.1). Taxonomy (NCBI): domain Eukaryota; kingdom Metazoa; phylum Chordata; class Actinopteri; order Salmoniformes; family Salmonidae; genus Coregonus; species Coregonus ussuriensis. Next base: position 49,369,661 of record CM062486.1, read on the forward strand.
GTATCGCCACGTACCCACCTGGAGGAGGGGGAGAGAGAGAGAAAGGAGGAGAGAAAGGGGGAGAGAAAGAGAGGGGGGAGAGAGAGAGAGAAAGGGGGGAGAGAGAGAGCGCGAGAGAGGGGGGAGAGATAGAGAAAGGGGGAGAGAGAGACAGAGGGGGGATAGAGAGAGAAAGGGGGAGAGCGAGAGGGGGGGAGAGAGAAAGGGGGAGAGAGAGAACGGGGGAGAGAGAGAGAGAAAGGGGTAGAGAGAGAGGGTGGAGAGAGAGTGAAAGGGGGAGAGAGAGACAGAGGAGAGCGAGAGAAAGGGGGGAGAGAGAGAAAGGGGGAGAGCGAGAGAAAGGGGGAGAGCGAGAGAGGGGGGAGAGAGAGAGAAAGACAGAGAAAGGGGGAGCGAGAGACAAGGGGGGAGAGAGAGAGAAAGGGGGAGAGAGAGAGGGGAGAGAGAGAAATGGGGAGAGCGAGAGGAGCGAGAGAGAAAGGGGGAGAGTGAGATAGAGGGGGGAGAGTGAGAGAGAGGGGGGGAGAGAGAGAGAGGGGGAGAGAGAGGGGGAGAGAGAGAGAGAGAAAGGGGTAGAGAGAGAGGGTGGAGAGAGAGTGAAAGGGGGAGAGAGAGACAGAGGAGAGAGAGAGAAAGAGGGAGAGAGAGAGGGGGGGGGGGGAGAGAGAGAAAGGGGGAAAGCGAGAGAAAGGGGGGAGAGCGAGAAAGACAGAGAAAGGGGGAGCGAGAGACAGAGGGGGGAGAGAGAGAGAAAGGGGGAGAGAAAGAGGGGAGAGAGAGAAATGGGGAGAGCGAGAGGAGCGAGAGAGAAAGGGGGAGAGTGAGATAGAGGGGGGAGAGTGAGAGAGAGGGGGGAGAGCGAGAGAGGGAGAGAGAGAGAGGGGGAGAAAGAGAGAGGGGGAGAAAGAGAGAGGGGGAGAAAGAGAGAGGGTGAGAGAGAGAGAGATGTGGGGGAGAGAGGGAGAGAGAAAGAAAAAAGTCAAGTAAGAGTTAAACCTGTGTGGGTTGTGTGTGTGGGTGTGTGTGTGTGTGTGTGTGTCTACCTGTCCGTGGGTGTCTCCTGGAGGTTTCCCCGGTTCAAACCTGACCGCCAGACCAAAGTCGCCAATGATTGCTGTCAAATCATCCCTCAGCATCACATTCTTACTCTTAAAGTCCCTGGGAAATACAGTTCATAACAAAGTGAGTTGACTTTAACATATCTACCTTCATATAACATGCTTATTAAATCTGGAAATGGCCTCATGTGTTGAAGTTCAGCTAGCTATCTCCTGGAGCCTATCAACCACTAATGAACAACAGTGCCTTATCCTCCATTACAGATTCAGTTTTACCAATTGAAGAGATGAGCAAGACCACAAGAGGGACAGAACCAATGTAGAGAGACACAGAGGTAGAGAGATGGATATTTCCCCTTTAGAATGGACTCTGCCATTGATGGCCTTCCACCATTTTAATGTAGTCCACTGGGTGTGGATTCCTATGGGTTGGGAGCGATCAGGCCAATGATCAGAGAGCATTGTCTTCTTTTTCAAACTGGGTTGCCCATGGTATGTAAATGTCTTTAAGCTATATCACCGCCATCTAGTGGCCACAATAAATGAATGACACACAAGATTTGGTTTAGTCCTCCAGCACTTCAGGTGGCGGTAAATCACCAATATAAGCGTCACAATTTTTTTCAAACTCAAAAGAAGAAGAAAATGGACTACTTTAAAATGGAGATAGCCTCAATCCTCTATCTATCTCTATGAGAAACAACACAGACAACATTAACCTGTAGTCCTAACATGTTCTGATGTTTATCTAACCAGGTTAGTTACTGAACACCCGATGTTACCTGTGTGCGATGGTGGGTTTGGAACCTTCTGACTTGATGGGTGTGTCTTCGTGGAGGTAAGCCAGACCACGGGACATGGTCTCAGCAATATGACACATTTCAGACCAGGTCACTGTACTGCCCTTCAGGTGGTCAGTCAACGAACCCTGTACACACACACACAGAATCACACACACAGAAACACGCGCACAGAAACACGCGCACACACACACACACACACACACACGTACAAACACACACAAATGGTTAAACTGAGCTTGGAAAAGGAGGTTTTCACTATGGCTTACATGACAAACTGGAATAGACCACAATATGAACACAACGTGCCCTTCTATAATTTGATAGATTAATTGATTGAAAAATAGATTGATTATTGATCGATTGATTGATTGGCTGTATTTCTCACCCGTTCGTGGAACTCCATGATGAGCCAGAACTCAGTCTCGAGGTTGCTGCCATGTTTCTCTGCAGCGATGTAACGGAGCAGGTTCTCGTGTCTCATACCAGGAGTCAGGAAGATATCTTTCTCTTTCTGCCACGACTGCTTGTCCTGCACACATATAACAGTTCAGATATATAGATATAAATACAATATACTTGTCCTAGCTAGCCAACGTCTAATCATTGCTGCGTCATGAAAGGAACTTGACACAGACACGAATGATCTGTTTAGTGTGTTATCACACTACTGGTGGTTTGTTGTGACCAAGTGTTGGTGCTAAACGGTGTGTTATTGTTATTGGATGCTAGCCTGCTAGTTAGCTATGGTGTCATAGTTGGCTAGCTGAATAAAGTGGGTTGAGTCTATTCCTTTAAACATTGAACCGCTGTGGTTCACAACAATTCTGATTTCTAAAGGCGGAAGTTGGGAGAGTTTTTGTTCGGGTGGTTCAGTGAAACAATTTTAGTTTCTGAGGTAGACGTTTTTGGTGAGGGAGGCCCTGCTCTCTCCGCTCCCAGATGCTTAGCTCATTTCATTCCGATCTCCTCTGCATTTTTGTAGCCATTTGCTACAGCCTGTCAACTATGTCTCTGCCTATCCCTGTTCTCTCCTCTCTGCACAGGCTACACAAACGCGCCACACTGCGTGGCTGCTGCCTCTCTAACCTGGTGGTCCCTGCACGCACCACCCACGTGGAGTTCCAGGTCGCAGGCAGCCTCTGGAACTGCCGTTCTGCTGCCAACAAAGCTGACTTCATCCCAGCCTATGCCAACCTCCAGTCCCTCGACTTCCTGGCGCTGACGGAAACATGGATCACCACTGAAAACACTGCTACTCCTACTGCTCTCTCCTCGTCTGACCATGTGTTCTCGCATACCCCGAGAGCATCTGGTCAGAGGGGTGGTGGTACAGGAATCCTCATCTCTCCCAAGTGGACATTCTCAATTTTTCCCCTAACCCATCTGTCTATCTCCTCATTTGAATTCCATGCTGTCACAGTCACTAGCCCATTTAAGCTTAATATCCTTGTCATCTATCGCCCTCCAGGTTCCCTTGGAGAGTTCATCAATGAGCTTGACGCCTTGATAAGTTCCTTCCCTGAGGATGGCTCACCCCTCACAGTTTTGGGGGATTTCAACCTCCCTATGTCCACATTTGACTCATTTCTCTCTGCCTCCTTCTTTCCACTCCTCTCCTCTTTTGACCTCACCCTCTCACCGTCCCCCCCTACTCACAAGGCAGGCAATACGCTTGACCTCATCTTCACTAGATGCTGCTCCTCTACTAATCTCACTGCAACTCCCCTCCATGTCTCTGACCACTACTTTGTTTCCTTTTCTCTCTCGCTCTCCTCCCACACTACTCACTCTGCCCCTACACAGATGGTAATGCGCCGCCGCAACCTTCGCTCTCTCTCTCCCACTACTCTCTCCTCTTCCATCCTATCATCTCTTCCCTCTGCTCAATCCTTCTCCCTCCAATCTCCTGATTCTGCCTCCTCAACCCTCCTTTCCTCCCTTTCTGCATCCTTTGACTCTCTGTGTCCCCTATCCTCCCGGCCGGCTCGGTCCTCCCCTCCAGCTCCGTGGCTTGATGACTCATTGCGAGCTCACAGAACAGAGCTCCGGGCAGCGGAGCGGAAATGGAAGAAAACTAAACTCCCTGCCGACCTGGCATCTTTTCACTCCCTCCTCTCTACATTTTCTTCATCTGTTTCTGCTGCTAAGGCCACCTTCTACCACTCTAAATTCCAAGCATCTGCCTCTAACCCTAGGAAGCTCTTTGCCACATTTTCCTCCCCTCCTGAACCCCCCTCCGCCCCCCCCCCCCCCCCTCCCCCCCCCCCCACCCCCCCCCCCCCCCCCCCCCCCCCCCCCCCCCCCCCCCCCCCCCCCCCCCCCCCCCCCCCCCCCCCACCCCCACTCTCTCTGTAGATGACTTCGTCAACCACTTTGAAAAGAAGGTTGACGACATCCGATCCTCGTTTGTTAAGTCTAATGACACTGCTGGTCCTGCTCACACTGCCCTACCCTATGCTTTGACTTCTTTTCTCCCCTCTCTCTCCAGATAAAAATCCTGCGACTTGTGACTGCAGGCCGCCCAACAACCTGCCCGCTTGAAACTCCACACCCCATCCCCTCCTCCCTTCTCCAGACCATCTCCGGTGACCTTCTCCCCTACCTCACCTCGCTGATCAACTCATCCTTGACCGCTGGCCATGTCCCTTCCGTCTTCAAGAGAGCGAGAGTTGCTCCCCTTCTCAAAAAACCAACACTCGACCCCACTGATGTCAACAACTACAGACCAGTATCCCTTCTTTCTTTTCTTTCCAAAACTATTGAGCGTGCCGTCTTTAGCCAACTCTCTTGCTATCTCTCTCAGAATGACCTTCTTGATCCAAACCAATCAGGTTTCAGGACTGGTCATTCAACTGAGACTGCTCTTCTCTGTGTCACTGAGACTCTCCGCACTGCTAAAGCTAACTCTCTCTCCTCTGCTCTTGTCCTTCTAGACCTGTCTGCTGCCTTTGATACTGTGAACCATCAGATCCTCCTCTCCACCCTCTCCGAGCTGGGCATCTCCGGCGCGGCTCACTCCTGGATTGCGTCCTACCTGACCGGTCGCTCCTACCAAGTGGCGTGGCGAGAAGCTGTCTCCGCACCACGTGCTCTCACCACTGGTGTCCCCCAGGGCTCAGTTCTAGGCCCTCTCCTTTTCTCCCTATACACCAAGTCACTTGGCTCTGTCATATCCTCACATGGCCTTTCCTATCATTGCTACGCTGACGATACACAACTAATCTTCTCCTTTCCCCCTTCTGATAACCAGGTGGCGAATCGCATCTCTGCATGTCTGGCAGACATATCAGTATGGATGACGGATCACCACCTCAAGCTGAACCCTGGCAAGACGGAGCTGCTTTTCCTCCCGGGGAAGGACTGCCCGTTCCATGATCTCGCCATCACGGTTGACAACTCCGCTGTGTCCTTCTCCCAGAGTGCGAAGAGCCTAGGCGTGACCCTGGACAACACCCTGTCGTTCTCCGCCAACATCAAGGCGGTGACCCGCTCCTGCAGGTTCATGCTCTACAACATTCGGAGAGTACGACCCTGCCTTACACAGGAAGCGGCACAGGTCCTAATCCAGGCACTTGTCATCTCCCGTCTGGACTACTGCAACTCGCTGTTGGCTGGCCTCCCTGCCTGTGCCATTAAACCCCTACAACTCATTCAGAATGCCGCAGCCCGTCTGGTGTTCAACCTTCCCAAGTTCTCTCACGTCACCCCCCTCCTCCGCACACTCCACTGGCTTCCAGTTGAAGCTCGCATCCGCTACAAGACCATGGTGCTTGCCTATGGAGCAGTGAGGGGAACGGCACCTCTGTACCTTCAGGCTCTGATCAGTCCCTACACCCAAACGAGGGCATTGCGTTCATCCACCTCTGGCCTGCTGGCTCCCCTTCCTCTGCGGAAGCATAGCTCCCGCTCAGCCCAGTCAAAACTGTTCGCTGCTCTGGCACCCCAATGGTGGAACAAGCTCCCTCACGACGCCAGGACAGCGGAGTCACTCACCACCTTCCGGAGACATTTGAAACCCCACCTCTTTAAGGAATACCTGGGATAGGATAAAGTGTTCCTTCTAACCCCCCCCCCCCCCCCAAATTGTAAAGTGGTTATCCCACTGGCTATAGGGTGAACGCACCAATTTGCGAGTCGCTCTGGCTAAGAGCGTCTGCTAAATGACGTTAATGTGCCCTTGAGCAAGGCACTTAACCCTAATTGCTCCTGTAAGTCGCTCTGGATAAGAGTGTCTGCTAAATGACTAAAATGTAAATGTAAATGTAAATATAGGTCGGGGTAATTTTTTACAATAATCTGAATTCACTGAACCAGAATGGATCATAAAAAGGTAATAGTGATTGGAAAACATTGATACAGTTACACATCGCAATATTATTTTGCCCAATAATATAATAGATACTTTGACTCCAAGTATCGATTTGTAAAAAAAAAAAAAAATTTTTTTTTGCTAGGCAGTGTTAGCTAGCGCTAGTCAGCTGTGCCTGCGCCAGAATTCCATTATTTGTCTTCCTATAGCTTGTTTCTCTATCTTTTATTTCCATGACTGATCAAAACTCATGTTCCCACACTCTCTCTCGTCTCTGCAGCAGACATATTCTGAGCAATATGTCAGGAACATCAAAGAACAATACGATCACAGTGTCGAATCGCAATACATGTCGTATCAGCACCTACAGTGAGGGAAAAAAGTATTTGATCCCCTGCTGATTTTGTACGTTTGCCCACTGACAAAGACATGATCAGTCTATAATGTTAATGGTAGGTTTATTTGAACAGTGAGAGACAGAATAACATCAAAAAAATCCAGAAAAACGCATGTCAGAAATGTTATAAATTGATTTGCATTTTAATGAGGGAAATAAGTATTTGACCCCTTTGCAAAACATGACTTAGTACTTGGTGGCAAAACCCTTGTTGGCAATCACAGAGGTCAGACGTTTCTTGTAGTTGGCCACCAGGTTTGCACACATCTCAGGAGCGATTTTGTCCCACTCCTCTATGCAGATCTTCTCCAAGTCATTAAGGTTTCAAGGCTGACGTTTGGCAACTCGAACCTTCAGCTCCCTCCACACATTTTCTATGGGATTAAGGTCTGGAGACTGGCTAGGCCACTCCAGGACCTTAATGTGCTTCTTCTTGAGCCACTCCTTTATTGCCTTGGCCGTGTGTTTTGGGTCATTGTCATGCTGGAATAGCCGTCCACGACCCATTTTCAATGCCCTGGCTGAGGGAAGGAGGTTCTCACCCAAGATTTGACGGTACATGGCCCCGTCCCTCGTCCCTTTGATGCGGTGAAGTTGTCCTGTCCCCTTAGCAGAAAAACCCCCCCAAAGCATAATGTTTCCACCTCCATGTTTGACGGTGGGGATGGTGTTCTTGGGATCATAGGCAGCATTCCTCCTCCTCCAAACACGGCGAGTTGAGTTGATGCCAAAGAGCTCCATTTTGGTCTCTTCTGACCACAACACTTTCACCCAGTTCTCCTCTGAATCATTCAGATGTTCATTGGTAAACTTCAGACGGGCCTGTATATGTGCTTTCTTGAGCAGGGGGACCTTGCGGGCGCTGCAGGATTTCAGTCCTTCACGGCGTAGTGTGTTACCAATTGTTTTCTTGGTGACTATGGTCCCAGCTGCCTTGAGATCATTGACAAGATCCTCCCGTGTAGTTCTGGGCTGATTCCTCACCGTTCTCATGATCATTGCAACTCCACAAGGTGAGATCTTGCATGGAGCCCCAGGCCGAGGGAGATTGACAGTTCTTGTGTTCCTTCCATTAGCGAATAATCGCACCAACTGTTGTCACCTTCTCACCAAGCTGCTTGGCGATGGTCTTGTAGCCCATTCCAGCCTTGTGTAGGTCTACAATCTTGTCCCTGACATCCTTGGAGAGCTCTTTGGTCTTGGCCATGGTGGAGAGTTTGGAATCTGATTGATTGATTGCTTCTGTGGACAGGTGTCTTTTATACAGGTAACAAGCTGAGATTAGCAGCACTCCCTTTAAGAGTGGGCTCCTAATCTCAGCTCGTTACCTGTATAAAAGACACCTGGGAGCCAGAAATCTTTCTGATTAAGAGGGGGTCAAATACATATTTCCCTCATTAAAATGCAAATCAATTTATAACATTTTTGACATGCGTTTTTCTGGATTTTTTTGTTGTTATTCTGTCTCTCACTATTCAAATAAACCTACCATTAAAATTATAGACTGATCATGTCTTTGTCAGTGGGCAAATGTACAAAATCAGCAGGGGATCAAAAACTTTTTTCCCTCACTTTAAGTATCGTGATAATATCGTATCGTGAGGTCCTTGGCAATTCCCAGCCCTACAAGGTACACCAGGTAGCCTAGCGGTTAAGAGCGTTGGGCCAGTAACGGAAAGGTTGCTGGTTCGAATCCCGACCCGGCAAGGTGGAAAAATCTGCCGTTCTGCCCTTGAGCAAGGCAGTTAACCCCGAACAACAACTGTTCCCTGGGCACCGATGATGTGGACGTCTGATTCAGAGGGGTTGGGTTAAATGTGGAAGACATATTTTGGTTGAATGCATTCAGTTGAACAACTGACTAGGTGTCCCCCTTCCCTAATGATTCACATTGTTCATGGGAGTGATAGTGATCCTCAACTGTGCTTGAAACGTGGTCTGATTTTTATGTTTTGTAGGCCTACACAGAAAACAGGCAATAATATATACAAATCTCTGTAACTAGCAACTGTACTTCTGCAGATGGAACATGGTTTCCTCCACAGCAATACAGTATTGTCAAATCTCATAAACCCCAGACTCTCTTACCTGAACAGGGAAGATCTTCACAGCCACATATTCACTCATCAGTTGGGCCTTCCACACACAGCCGAAGCGCCCCCTAGCCTTCACCTCCAGTAACTGCAGAGGCTTCAGCCCCACCATGGGAGAGGGAGGGGTTTGCCCGGGGTCCTGACACACGGACGGAGAGAGGGAGAAAGCACTACAACCTGATGAACAATTCCATATCACATTCCATCAATTCCATATCACATTCCATCAATTCCATATCACATTCCATCAATTCCATATCACATTCCATATCACATTCCATCAATTCCATATCACATTCCATCAATTCCATATATAATAATAATATAATATGCCATTTAGCAGACGCTTTTATCCAAAGCGACTTACAGTCGTGTGTGCATACATTTTTGTGTATGGGTGGTCCCGGGGATCGAACCCACTACCTTGGCGTTACAAGCGCCGTGCTCTACCAGCTGAGCTACAGAGGACCACACATATCACATTCCATCAATTCCATATCACATTCCATCAATTCCATATCACATTCCATCAATTCCATATCACATTCCATCAATTCTCTGATACTTTCCTTGACCTTCTTTATGTGTGGGTGTTTGGCTGTGATCCTTTGCCAATAATTGTTCTTTTAACAAAATCAGATCTTTTGCCAATAATTATGCAAGAGATCAGAATTGGGCTGCCTGTGTAAACACAACCTTTTTTCATGAAACTGTCTTGTTTGTGCTGATATAGGATCATAATGAATAAAGAATTCCCTTTCAGATGATATGGTCCCTGGGGGACGTGATCCTAGTGCAGATGATATGGTCCCTGGGGGATGTGATCCTAGTGCAGATGATATGGTCCCTGGGGGATGTGATCCTAGAGCAGATGATATGGTCCCTGGGGGACGTGATCCTAGAGCAGATGATATGGTCCCTGGGGGACGTGATCCTAGTGCAGATGATATGGTCCCTGGGGGACGTGATCCTAGAGCAGATGATATGGTCCCTGGGGGACGTGATCCTAGAGCAGATGATATGGTCCCTGGGGGACGTGATCCTAGTGCAGCTGATATGGTCCCTGGGGGACGTGATCCTAGAGCAGATGATATGGTCCCTGGGGGACAAGATCCTAGATCAGCACTAGTTCAGTGGAGTGGTCTCACCTCACTGATGTCAACATGTCCGTAGGGTGATTTTCGGTGTCGGTACATCCACAGAGCCAGTAGCAGGGTCAGAGACAGAACACACAGAGCTAGCAGACTGTACACCAGGATATTCAACAGAGACGGCACTCTGGGAGGGGGACGGATTTTCACTTGGGAGGAGAAGAGATCACAGGTCAATCAACCAGTAAGTCAGTCAGTTTTTTTTTTAAAGAATGGGGTTCAAAGGTCATGTCCACTCACCCCTGTTGCCGGCGGCGATGAGGTCAGGAAGGTGTGTGAACCCCTCGTTGCAGTAGTTCCCCTCACAGCAGCAGAAGAACACCTGGGGATTCACTTCCCTGGACACACACTCCTGCCTGACGAGAGACACACATTCTATTACTTCAATGTTACTCTCATACGTCTGTAGTACTGCTAGACTGATTTGAGTAAGGCCATTGTAACATCATGGTGTTACATACAGTTTACATACACCTTAGCCAAATACATTTATACTCAGTTTTTCACAATTCCTGACATTTAATCCTAGTAAAAATTCCCTGTCTTAGGTCAGTTAGGATCACCACTTTATTTTAAGAATGTGAAATGTCAGAATATTTTATTTCAGCTTTGATTTATTTCATCACATTCCCAGTGGGTCAGAAGTTGACATACACTCGATTAGTATTTGGTAGCATTGCCTTTTAATTGTTTAACTTGGGTCAAACGTTTCGGGTAGCCTTCCACAAGCTTCCCACAATAAGTTGGGTGAATTTTGGCCCATTCCTCCTGACAGAGCTGGTGTAACTGAGTCAGGTTTGTAGGCCTCCTTGCTCGCACACACTTTTTCAGTTCTGCCCACAAATTGTCTATAGGATTGAGGTCAGGGCTTTGTGATGGCCACTCCAATACCTTGACTTTGTTGTCCTTAAGCCATTTTGCCACAACTTTGGAAGTATGCTTGGGGTCATTGTCCATTTGGAAGTCCCATTTGCGACCAAGCTTTAAATTCCTGACTGATGTCTTGAGATGTTGCTTCAATATATCCACAAAAGTATGATCTATGTCCCATGTGCAGTTGCAAACCGTAGTCTGGCTTTTTTATGGCGGTTTTGGAGCAGTAGCTTCTTCCTTGCTGAGCGGCCTTTCAGGTTATGTTTGTACCTGTTTCCTCCAGCATCTTCACAAGGTCCTTTGCTGTTGTTCTGGGATTGATTTCCACTTTTCGCACCAAAGTATATTCATCTCTAGGAGACAGAACGCGTCTCCTTCCTGAGCGGTATGACGGCTGCGTTGTCCCATGGTGTTTATACTTGCGTACAATTGTTTGTACAGATGAACGTGGTACCTTCAGGCGTTTGGAAATTGCTCCCAATGATGAACCAGACTTGTGGAGGTCTACCATTTTTTTTCTGAGGTCTTGGCTGATTTCTTTTGATTTTCCTATGATGTCAAGCAAAGAGGCACTGAGTTTGAAGGTAGGCCTTGAAATACATCCACAGGTACACCTCCAATTGACTCAAATTATGTCAATCAGCCTATCAAAAGCTTCTAAAGCCATGACATCATTTTCTGGAATTTTCCAAGCTGTTGAAAGGCACTGTCAACTTAGTGTATGTAAAGTTCTGACCCACTGGATTTGTGATACAGTGAATTATAAGTGAAATAATCTGTCTGTAAACAATTGTTGGAAAAATTACTTATGTCATGCACAAAGTAGATGTCCTAACCGACTTGCCAAAACTATAGTTTGTTAACAAGAAATGTGTGGAGTGGTTGAAAAACAAGTTTTAATGACTCCAACCTAAGTGTATGTAAACTTCCGACTTCACCAGCTCTGTCAGGAGGAATGGGCCAAAATTCACCCAATTTATTGTGGGAAGCTTGTGGAAGGCTACCCGAAATGTTTGGCCCAAGTTAAACAATTTAAAAGGCAATGCTACCAAATACTAATTGAGTGTATGTAAACTTCCGACTTCAACTGTAGTTGATCTGTGATTGATTTGTATTTCCAATGCGCATAGCATTTTTTGTTATTACACAAGTGGAATAAGGACCAGTGCCGCCTATCCCCGTGAGTAGGGCTGTCACAATTACCATATAACCGTGTAACTGACGGCTTTAGATGAAGACCGGCATGAAAATAAAATAACCGTCATAACCGTATAATTTTGTATTTATTTTAAAGACGGGGGACGACCAGGCATTCGTGCAGTTGAGTCACATAGAAATAGAATGAATGAATAGAACGGGCTTGGAACCTCTAACCCTGGCAATTTGAGTGGTAAACTCAGGGGTACACTCGCAATGGCTGCCAGGTATTGTAGAATGTTAATTCAAATGGGATGTCAACTTCTGTGGCTCATGCAATGGAACGTATTGTTTGTGACATCAGTTGAGTTGAAATCAACAAATCACAGCACATATTGATGGGTTCACTTCCTGCTTTGCTCCTACAGTGGGGAAAAAAAGTATTTAGTCAGCCACCAATTGTGCAAGTTCTCCCACTTAAAAAGATGAGAGAGGCCTGTAATTTTCATCATAGGTACACGTCAACTATGACAGACAAATTGAGATTTTTTTCTCTCCAGAAAATCACATTGTAGGATTTTTAATGAATTTATTTGCAAATTATGGTGGAAAATAAGTATTTGGTCACCTACAAACAAGCAAGATTTCTGGCTCTCACAGACCTGTAACTTCTTCTTTAAGAGGCTCCTCTGTCCTCCACTCGTTACCTGTATTAATGGCACCTGTTTGAACTTGTTATCAGTATAAAAGACACCTGTCCACAACCTCAAACAGTCACACTCCAAACTCCACTATGGCCAAGACCAAAGAGCTGTCAAAGGACACCAGAAACAAAATTGTAGACCTGCACCAGGCTGGGAAGACTGAATCTGCAATAGGTAAGCAGCTTGGTTTGAAGAAATCAACTGTGGGAGCAATTATTAGGAAATGGAAGACATACAAGACCACTGATAATCTCCCTCGATCTGGGGCTCCACGCAAGATCTCACCCGTGGGGTCAAAATGATCACAAGAACGGTGAGCAAAAATCCCAGACCCACACGGGGGGACCTAGTGAATGACCTGCAGAGAGCTGGGACCAAAGTAACAAAGCCTACCGTCAGTAACACACTACGCCGCCAGGGACTCAAATCCTGCAGTGCAAGACGTGTCCCCCTGCTTAAGCCAGTACATGTCCAGGCCCGTCTGAAGTTTGCTAGAGTGCATTTGGATGATCCAGAAGAGGATTGGGAGAATTTCATATGGTCAGATGAAACCAAAGTAGAACTTTTTGGTAGAAACTCAACTCGTCGTGTTTGGAGGACAAAGAATGCTGAGTTGCATCCAAAGAACACCATACCTACTGTGAAGCATGGGGGTGTAAACATCATGCTTTGGGGCTGTTTTTCTGCAAAGGGACCAGGACGAGTGATCCGTGTAAAGGAAAGAATGAATGGGGCCATGTATCGTGAGATTTTGAGTGAAAACCTCCTTCCATCAGCAAGGGCATTGAAGATGAAACGTGGCTGGGTCTTTCAGCATGACAATGATCCCAAACACACCGCCCGGGCAACGAAGGAGTGGCTTCGTAAGAAGCATTTCAAGGTCCTGGAGTGGCCTAGCCAGTCTCCAGATCTCAACCCCATAGAAAATCTTTGGAGGGAGTTGAAAGTCCGTGTTGCCCAGCGACAGCCCCAAAACATCACTGCTCTAGAGGAGATCTGCATGGAGGAATGGGCCAAAATACCAGCAACAGTGTGTGAAAACCTTGTGAAGACTTACAGAAAACGTTTGACCTGTGTCATTGCCAACAAAGGGTATATAACAAAGTATTGAGAAACTTTTGTTATTGACCAAATACTTATTTTCCACCATAATTTGCAAATAAATTCATTAAAAATCCTACAATGTGATTTTCTGGATTTTTTTTTCTCATTTTGTCTGTCATAGTTGACGTGTACCTTCTGTCATAGTTGACGTGTACCTATGATGAAAATTACAGGCCTCTCTCATCTTTTTAAGTGGGAGAACTTGCACAATTGGTGGCTGACTAAATACTTTTTTTCCCCACTGTATGGGTACACTTGTAATGGCTGCCAGTCCAGCCATTATGCCATCGTTGACTTGAATGTGGACGCCCGTTCTATTCATTCTATTTCTATGACGCATGCGGTCAGGAGCTGAGGAGAGTCGAAAAAATGTTTGTTTATCAAGGAGAGTGGAATATATATATATATACAGTACCAGTCAATAGTTTGGACAGACCTACTCATTCAAGGGTTTTTCTTTATTTTTACTATTTTCTACATTGTAGAATAATAGTGAAGACATCAAAACTATGAAATAACACATATGGAATCATGTAGTAAACAAAAAAAGTGTTAAACAAATCAAAATATTATTTTATATTTGAGATTCTTCAAATAGCCACCCTTTGCCTTGATGACAGCTTTGCACACTCTTGGCATTCTCTCAACCAGCTTCACCTGGAATGCTTTTCCAACAGTCTTGAAGGAGTTCCCACATATGCTGAGCACCTTGTTGGCTGCTTTTCCTTCACTCTGCGTTCCGACTCATCCCAAACCATCTCAATTGGGTTGAGGTCAGGGGATTGTGGAGGCCAGGTCATCTGATGCAGCACTCCATCACTCTCCTTCTTGGTAAAATAGCCCTTACACAGCCTGGAGGTGTGTTGGGTCATTGTCCTGTTGAAAAACAAATGATAGTCCCACTAAGCCCAAACCAGATGGGATGGCGTATCGCTGTAGAATGCTGTGGTAGCCATGCTGGTTAAGTGTGCCTTGAATTCTCAATAAATCACAGACAGTGAAACCAGCAAAGCACCCCTGCATCATAACACCTCCTCCTCCATGCTTTACGGTGGGACATACACATGCGGAGATCATCCGTTCACCCACACCGCGTCTCAAAAACACACGGCGGTTGGAACCAAAAATATCCAATTTGGACTCTCTTCTTCTTATTGATGTCCTTTAGTAGTGGTTGCTTTGCAGCAATTCGACCATGAAGGCCTGATTCACACAGTCCCCTCTGAATAGTTGATGTTGAGATGTGTCTGTTACTTGAACCCTGTGAATAATTTATTTGGGCTGCAATTTCTGAGGCTGTTAACTCTAATGGACGTATCCTCTGCAGCACAGGTAACTCTGGGTCTTCCATTCCTGTGGTGGACCTCATGAGAGCCAATTTCATTATAGCGCTTGATGGTTTTTGTGCACTTGAATAAACTTTCAAAGTTCTTGAAATGTTCAGCATCGACTGACCTTCATGTCTTAAAGTAATGATGGACTGTCGTTTCTCTTTGCTTATTTGAGCAGTTCTTGCCATAATATGGACTTGGTCTTTTATCAAATAGGGCTATCTTCTGTATACATTGTCACAACACAACTGATTGGCTCAAACGCATTAAGAAGGAAAGAAATTCCACAAATTAACTTTTAAGAAGGCACACCTGTTAATTGAAATGCATTCCATGTGACTACCTCATGAAGCTGGTTGAGAGAATGCCAAGTGTGTGCAAAGCTGTCATTAAGGCAAAGTGTGGCTATTTGAAGAATCTCAAATATAACATATATTTTGATTTGTTTAACACTTTTTTGGTTACTACATGATTCCATATTACAGTGACCACGGTCATTTGTCTGGCCAATAAACGTCACAGCCCTACCCACGAGTCCTCTCACAACACCCAGTAAAAGGTTCTACGTGTCGGGTAGCTGTCATACCAGTTGGTAAGTAGTGTCTAGTACCAGTCATAACAGTTGGTAAGTAGTATCTAGTACCTGTCATAACAGTTGGTAAGTAGTATACTAGATCCCTGACCTAAATTCCATGCTACCGCTACTTATTAGCAAGCACTCCGCTGCTTCAACTGTCATTGTCCATGTTGGGTCAAATGACATTAAACTCCAGCAGTCAGAGAAATTGAGAGACGATTTTAAAACATTGATAAATACGCTGCTGGAATCTGGGAAGCAGTGCGTTGTTTCCGGACCTTTTCCATCCCCACGGATATGGTTTTTAGTCGTATCCGCCAATTACACACCTGGCTTAAGGGATACTGCTGCACCATGGGAATTCCTTTTGTGGATAACTTTGCAGCTTTTACAGACCGACCAGGTCTATTTCTTCGGGACAATTTACATCTTAACAGGTATGGCTCCAGCATCCTCTCCACCAACATGTCTCTTACTCTTGCCTCATGTAGAGCCTTTGATCCCTGACGTTGTGTCTTTTCGGGGGTTGACTTTTGGGATTGTACGCTCCCCTATCAGACTATGTTCAATGCTCCTCTGCCAGTTTCATTAAATTAGTCCCTCAATTGCAAATATGGAACAAACTTCAGCTAACAACCTTTCTGCAATTCCTAGATTATTGTCCAATCACCGTATTGCGAATACTACTTACATGCAGAGAGGTATTGTTAGTAGTAATCTTGTCCCCATCAAATGGAGCTCTGTCAATAGCCCGAAAATGGTTTATTGCTCATTCAGTGCAGCTTCAGGTGCTACCCTGGATGCTCCATCTGATATGAATTCCCGTAGCAATGGCATTGGAATAATTCATTTGAATGCTAGAAGCCCTGATCCAAAAGTTGGACTTTATTGAAATTTTGGTCTCGCAATCAAATGTTGACGTACTGATTGTATCTGAATCGTGGCTGTGTGATTCTGTGCCTGATTCAGATGTTCAGTTGATTGGGTACAATATTTTTTTTAGAGCTGATAGAGTTGGTAGAGGTGGTGGTATCGCGATTTATGTAAAATGCTGCTTAAATGTTTCTGTGTCCATATCAACCTCTGTCCCAAAGCAATATGAATGTCTAGTTTTAAATGTGGTACTTGGTAATAATGCTCATTTAACTCTAGCAGGGGTATATCGCCCCCCCCCCCCCCCCTCAGCTCCTCCTTGTACTCTATGCAAATGATCTGATATACTGTCTAACTATGCAAACTCTGAATTACTGATTTTGGGAGATTTTAACCTGGATTGGCTTTCACCAGTATCCGATAAATTAAAAGATATTTGTACTGAGCTAAATCTAACTCAGCTGATAACTAAACCAACCCGTCCCAACTTTAAGAATCCAGTCAAATCTACTCTAAAACATACCCGCTTAAGAAGCACAGAGTAAGAAACCGAACCAGTTCTTGGTTCTCTGCTGAATTGTCAGGTCTTTTTCTGCAAAAGAATCGGGCCTGGGTCTTGGCGAGGAAAACAGGTACTCCAGCTGATTGGCTGTTTTTTAGGCAATTGAGAAATAAATGTACTGCAGCTGTCAAAAAGGCAAAATCAAATTACTTCCTTAATGCTATGACAGATTCTGCAGGAGATCCTGGAAAAATTCTGGAAAACCGTTAATTCACTGAAACGGGGGAATTCTGCTGTTTCTCTTCCTAACCACTGCGCCTACTCCTGAGTGGCACAGTGGTCTAAGGCACTGCATCGCAGTGCTAACTGTGCCACTAGAGATCCTGGTTCGAATCCAGGCTCTGTCGCAGCCGGCCGTGACCGGGAGACTCATGGGCGGCGCACAATTGGCCCAGCGTCGTCCAGGGTAGGGGAGGGAATGGCCGGCAGGGATGTAGCTCAGTTGATAGAGCATGGCGTTTGCAACGCCAGGGTTGTGGGTTCGATTCCCACGGGGGGCCAGTATAAAAAAATAAAAATAAAAATGTATTCACTAACTGTAAGTCGCTCTGGATAAGAGCGTCTGCTAAATGACTAAAATGTAAATGTAAGCAAATTATCTCAGACTCCTTTATTCTAAGTGAAAAAAATGATATTTGTGATGCTTTTAATAAGCATTTCATCTCTGCTGGTTTTTTATTTGAAAAGAAAAGTGGCCATTGTGGTACTGGCCAGTTAGTTTATTTTTGCTTTTCAACTGTTACTCAGAAAAATGGTAACCCTGTTTTTAGTGTCCAGAAAATAACTGAAGCAGAGGTTCTAGCTGCCCTGTGTGCCATTGATACTAAGAAATCCTTAGGCGCTGACAATTTAGACCCGTACTTACTTAAGTGTGCTGCACCTATCATTGCTGGTTCAGTGACACACATTTTTTATCTAACATTAAGCACAGGAAATATCCCTAAGGTGTGGAAAGCAGCTTTTGTTCTGCCGTTACATAAGGGAGGTGACGGTAGTGATTTGGATAACTATCGACCCATCTCTAGGCTCCCTTGTCTGGCAAAGATCCTAGAATCTATAGTCAACAAACAGTTACAATCTTTTCTTTCTGTTAACAGTATTTTTTAGCCCCAATCAATCTGGTTTTAGATCTAAACACAGTACCACATCGGCCACTATGCTTGTTGTAAATGACATTGCAAATGCCTTAGATGATAGAAAGCACTGTGCTGCGTTGTTTGTAGATTTGTCAAAAGCTTTTGACACTGTAGACCATGCTATCCTTTTGAGTAAGCTGTCATCTATAGGACTGGGCACTGATGCCTGTCGATGGTTTTATGACTATTTTAAAGATAGAACTCAGGCCGTCATGGTCGACGGGGTCAAGTCTTAACTTAAAGGGGTCCCTCAGGGTTCAATAATTGGCCCACTATTGTTCTCACTTTATATAAACAACATTGGTGATGATATCAGATATTGTAAATTCCATGTATATGCAGATGACCCAGTGATGTACTCTATTGCTCCAACAGCGGACCAAGCTTTAATGCAGTTGGAGTCTGATTTTAGGATACTACAGGGGTCTCTTTTACAGCTTAAACTTGTTTTAAAACGCTAAGAAAACAAATGTCATGTTTTTTTTCTAGGTCTAAACTCTCAATTAGAAACACTTTTGTAATCACTAGCTTGGATGGTACTCAAATCAAACAGGTCTCTGCATATAAACACTTAGGGGTATGGTTAGATGATAGGCTTTCTTAAAAAAAAAACACGTTACTGAATTGGGAAAAAAGCTCAAATTCAAGATAGGGTTCCTTTACAGAAACAGGGCTTGTCTGTCCTCCGTAAATAGAAAACAAATTGTGCAGGCTACTTTTATGTCCGTTTTAGATTATGGTGATATTATCTATATGCATGCATCGGCAAACACATTAAAACCACTGGATGCTATTTACCATTGTGCACTCAGGTTTATCACGGGTGATAGTTACAAAACTCATCACTGTATCCTATATCAACATGTGGGTTGGGCCTCTCTATCTGTGAGGCGAGAGCAACATGCTCTCTTGTTTATTTATAAAGCACTATAGACACTCTGGTGTCCCTTGCCCATTTTAAAAATGTTATGGAGGATCAATATGATGTTGTCTGTGATTGTTTCTGTTGAATTGTGTTTTTGTTTTGTATGTTTGAAATGTTCTTGTCTGTATGTCTAAAACTGTACAACATGTTTACACAGGGCACAGCCGTAAAAGAGATCCAGGTCTCAGTCTGTTTTTCCCTGTTAAAGATCAAATTAAAAATAAAAATAATAAAATTAACAGTTGGTAAGTAGTGTCTAGTACCTGTCATAACAGTTAGTAAGTAGTGTCTAGTACCTGTCATAACAGTTGGTAAGTAGTGTCTAGTACCAGTGATAGCAGTTGGTAAGTAGTGTCTAGTACCAGTGATATCAGTTGGTAAGTAGTATCTAGTACCAGTCATAACAGTTGGTAAGTAGTATCTAGTACCTGTCATAACAGTTGGTAAGTAGTGTCTAGTACATGTCATAACAGTTGATAAGTAGTATCTAGTACCTGTCATAACAGTTGGTAAGTAGTGTCTAGTACCTGTCATAGCAGTTGGTAAGTAGTGTCTAGTACCTGTCATAACAGTTGGTAAGTAGTATCTAGTACCAGTCATAAGAGTTGATAAGTAGTGTCTAGAACCAGTCATAACAGTTGGTAAGTAGTATCTAGTACCAGTCATAAGTTGGTAAGTAGTATCTAGTACCTGTCTTAGCAGTTGATAAGTAGTGTCTAGTACCAGTCATAACAGTTGGTAAGTAGTGTCTAGTACCTGTCATAACAGTTCGTAAGTAGTGTCTAATACCAGTCATAACAGTTGATAAGTAGTATCTAGTACCAGTCATAGCAGTTGGTAAGTAGTATCTAGTACCTGTCATAACAGTTGATAAGTAGTGTCTAGTACCAGTCATAACAGTTGGTAAGTAGTATCTAGAATCTGTCATAACAGTTGGTAAGTAGTGTCTAGTACCTGTCATAACAGTTGGTAAGTAGTATCTAGAATCTGTCATAACAGTTGGTAAGTAGTGTCTAGTACCTGTCATAACAGTTGATAAGTAGTGTCTAGTACCTGTCATAACAGTTGGTAAGTAGTATCTAGTACCTGTCATAACAGTTGGTAAGAAGTGTCTAGTACCTGTCATAACAGTTGATAAGTAGTGTCTAGTACCTGTCATAACAGTTGATAAGTAGTGTCTAGTACCTGTCATAACAGTTGGTAAGTAGTATCTAGTACCTGTCATAACAGTTGGTAAGAAGTGTCTAGTACCTGTCATAACAGTTGATAAGTAGTGTCTAGTACCTGTCATAACAGTTGATAAGTAGTATCTAGTACCTGTCATAACAGTTGATAAGTAGTGTCTAGTACCAGTCATAACAGTTGGTAAGTAGTATCTAGAATCTGTCATAACAGTTGGTAAGTAGTGTCTAGTACCTGTCATAACAGTTGGTAAGTAGTATCTAGAATCTGTCATAACAGTTGGTAAGTAGTGTCTAGTACCTGTCATAACAGTTGATAAGTAGTGTCTAGTACCTGTCATAACAGTTGGTAAGTAGTATCTAGTACCTGTCATAACAGTTGGTAAGAAGTGTCTAGTACCTGTCATAACAGTTGATAAGTAGTGTCTAGTACCTGTCATAACAGTTGATAAGTAGTGTCTAGTACCTGTCATAACAGTTGGTAAGTAGTATCTAGTACCTGTCATAACAGTTGGTAAGAAGTGTCTAGTACCTGTCATAACAGTTGATAAGTAGTGTCTAGTACCTGTCATAACAGTTGATAAGTAGTATCTAGTACCTGTCATAACAGTTGGTAAGTAGTATCTAGTACCTGTCATAACAGTTGGTAAGTAGTGTCTAGTACCTGCCATAGCAGTTGGTAAGTAGTGTCTAGTACCTGTCAAAGCAGTTGGTAAGTAGTGTATAGTACCATTCATAACAGTTGGTAAGTAGTCTCTAGTACCTGTCATAGCAGTTGGTAAGTAGTGTCTAGTACCTGTCATAACAGTTGGTAAGTAGTATCTAGTACCAGTCATAAGAGTTGATAAGTAGTGTCTAGTACCAGTCATAACAGTTGGTAAGTAGTGTTTAGTACCTGTCATAACAGTTGGTAAGTAGTATCTAGTACCTGTCATAACAGTTGGTAAGTAGTGTCTAGTACCTGTCATAACAGTTGGTAAGTAGTATCTAGTACCAGTCATAGCAGTTGGTAAGTAGTGTCTAGTACCAGTCATAACAGTTGGTAAGTAGTGTCTAGTACCTGTCATAACAGTTCGTAAGTAGTGTCTAATACCAGTCATAACAGTTGGTAAGTAGTATCTAGTACCAGTCATAGCAGTTGGTAAGTAGTATCTAGTACCTGTCATAACAGTTGATAAGTAGTGTCTAGTACCTGTCATAACAGTTGGTAAGTAGTGTCTAGTACCAGTCATAACAGTTGGTAAGTAGTGTCTAGTACCTGTCATAACAGTTGATAAGTAGTGTCAAGTACCTGTCATAACAGTTGATAAATAGTGTCTAGTACCTGTCATAACAGTTGGTAAGTAGTATCTAGTACCTGTCATAACAGTTGGTAAGTAGTATCTAGTACCTGTCATAACAGTTGGTAAGTAGTATCTAGAACCTGTCATAACAGTTGGTAAGTAGTGTCTAGTACCTGTCATAACAGTTGGTAAGTAGTATCTAGTACCTGTCATAACAGTTGGTAAGTAGTGTCTAGTACCAGTCATAACAGTTGGTAAGTAGTATCTAGAATATGTCATAACAGTTGGTAAGTAGTGTCTAGTACCTGTCATAACAGTTGATAAGTAGTGTCTAGTACCTGTCATAACAGTTGGTAAGTAGTATCTAGTACCTGTCATAACAGTTGGTAAGTAGTGTCTAGTACCTGTCATAGCAGTTGGTAAGTAGTGTCTAGTACCTGTCATAACAGTTGGTAAGTAGTATCTAGTACCAGTCATAAGAGTTGGTAAGTAGTGTCTAGTACCTGTCATAACAGTTGATAAGTAGTGTCTAGTACCTACATAACAGTTGGTAAGTAGTATCTAGTACCAGTCATAACAGTTGGTAAGTAGTATCTAGTACCTGTCATAACAGTTGGTAAGTAGTGTCTAGTACCCGTCATAGCAGTTGAAAAGTAGTGTCTAGTACCTGTCATAACATTTACATTACATTTTAGACATTTAGCAGACGCTCTTATCCAGAGCGACTTACAGTGTTTAGTGAGTGCAGATTTTGAAGGCAACCCGCAAATTCCACTATTGTGGCTAATCCTTATTGTGGCTATTTTCACAACACATTATCCGGTCCGGTCAAGCCTCACCAGCCAGATGAAGTTTACTGGCTGCTTACTGGCTGCTTATAACGTTAGCTTTGGGCAACAGGGTTAAGCAGCTGGCTAGCTAGTTATTTTCATGAACTGAATTCAGTTGAATAACAGTTGGTAAGTAGTATCTAGTACCTGTCATAGCAGTTGGTAAGTAGTATCTAGTACCTGTCATAGCAGTTGGTAAGTAGTATCTAGTACCTGTCATAGCAGTTGGTAAGTAGTATCTAGTACCTGTCATAGCAGTTGTAAGTAGTATATAGTACCTGTCATAGCAGTTGGTAAGTAGTGTATAGTACCTGTCATAGCAGTTGAAGTCATCCAGCCAGCAGCCTTTCTTCACCAGTTTGATGGTTCCTGAGATGTTGAGCCAGGAGGAGTAGCAGTGTAGTCTCTTCTCCTTCTCCCCCTCACACCTCTCCACACCACTCTGGTTGGTACGCTCTGTACGCCAGTTATCATTGTAGTACACACACTCTCTGGTCTCCACATCGCCATGGCCCCAGCCTAGTGGAGAGACAAGCGAGAGAGACAGGAGAGAGAGGAGAGACGAGAGAGAGGAGAGACAGGAGAGAGAGGAGAGACAAGAGAGAGAGGAGAGAGAGGAGTGGAGAGACAGGAGAGAGAGGAGAGACAGGAGACAGAGGAGAGACAGGAGAGGGAGGAGAGACAGGAGACAGAGGAGAGACAGGAGAGACAGGAGAGACAGGAGAGAGAGGAGACAGAGGAGAGACAGGAGAGACAGGAGAGAGAGGAGAGACAGGAGAGAGAGGAGAGACAGGAGACAGAGGAGAGACAGGAGAGAGAGGAGAGACAGGAGAGAGAGGAGAGACAGGAGAGGGAGGAGAGAGAGAGACAGGAGAGAGAGGAGAGACAGAGAGACAGGAGAGAGAGGAGAGACAGGAGAGAGAGGAGAGACAGGAGAGGAGAGACAGGAGAGACAGAGAGACAGGAGAGACAGGAGAGGAGAGACAGGAGAGGAGAGACAGGAGAGACAGGAGAGAGAAGAGAGACAGGAGAGGAGAGGAGAGAGAGGAGAGACAGGAGAGAGAGGAGAGACAGGAGAGGAGAGACAGGAGAGAGAGGAGAGACAGGAGAGAAAGGAGAGAGAGGAGAGGAGAGGAGAGAGACAGGAGAGGAGAGACAGGAGAGACAGGAGAGGATAGACAGGAGAGAGAGGAGAGACAGGAGAGGGAGGAGAGAGAGAGACAGGAGAGGAGAGAGAGGAGAGACAGGAGAGGAGAGGAGAGACAGGAGAGACATGAGAGAGAGGAGAGACAGGAGAGGAGAGACAGGAGAGACAGAGAGAGAGGAGAGACAGGAGAGGAGAGAGAGGAGAGACAGGAGCGACAGGAGAGAGAGGAGAGACAGGAGAGAGAGGAGAGGAGAGACATGAGAGAGAGGAGAGACAGGAGAGGAGAGACAGAGGAGAGACAGGAGAGACATGAGAGAGAGGAGAGACAGGAGAGGAGAGAGAGGAGAGACAGGAGAGACAGGAGACAGTGGAGAGACAGGAGAGGGAGGAGAGACAGAGAGACAGGAGAGAGACAGAGAGACAGGAGAGAGAGGAGAGACAGGAGAGAGAGGAGAGAGATGAGAGACAGGAGAGACAGGAGAGAGAGGAGAGACAGGAGAGAGAGGAGAGACAGGAGAGGGAGGAGAGACAGGAGAGGGAGGAGAGACAGAGACAGGAGAGAGACAGAGAGACAGGAGAGAGAGGAGAGACAGGAGAGGAGAGACAGGAGAGACAGGAGAGAGAGGAGAGACAGGAGAGACAGGAGAGACAGGAGAGACAGGAGAGACATGAGACAGAGGAGAGACAGGAGAGGAGAGACAGGTGAGACAGGAGAGACAGGAGAGGAGAGACAGGAGAGAGACAGTAGAGAGAGGAGAGACAGGAGAGGAGAGACAGAGGAGAGACAGGAGAGACATGAGAGAGAGGAGAGACAGGAGAGAGAGGAGAGACAGGAGACAGAGGAGAGACAGGAGAGAGAGGAGAGACAGGAGACAGAGGAGAGACAGGAGAGGAGAGACAGGAGAGAGAGGAGAGACAGGAGAGGAGAGACAGGAGAGAGAGGAGAGACAGGAGAGGAGAGACAGAGGAGAGACAGGAGAGACATGAGAGAGAGGAGAGACAGGAGAGGGAGGAGAGACAGGAGAGGGAGGAGAGACAGAGAGACAGGAGAGAGAGGAGAGACAGGAGAGGAGAGAGGAGAGACAGGAGAGAGAGGAGAGACAGGAGAGGGAGGAGAGACAGAGAGACAGGAGAGAGAGGAGAGACAGGAGAGAGAGGAGAGACAGTAGAGAGAGGAGAGGAGAGGCAGGAGAGGAGAGACAGGAGAGAGAGGAGAGACAGGAGAGAAAGGAGAGACAGGAGAGAGAGGAGAGACAGGAGAGGAGAGACAGGAGAGAGAGGAGAGACAGGAGAGAGAGGAGAGACAGGAGAGAGAGGAGAGACAGGAGAGACATGAGAGAGAGGAGAGACAGGAGAGGGAGGAGAGACAGGAGAGGGAGGAGAGACAGAGACAGGAGAGGGAGGAGAGACAGAGACAGGAGAGGAGAGAGAGGAGAGACAGGAGAGAGAGGAGAGACAGGAGAGGGAGGAGAGACAGGAGAGGGAGGAGAGACAGAGAGACAGGAGAGAGAGGAGAGACAGGAGAGAGAGGAGAGACAGGAGAGAGAGGAGAGGAGAGAGAGGAGAGGAGAGACAGGAGAGACAGGAGAGAGAGGAGAGACAGGAGAGGAGAGACAGGAGAGAGAGGAGAGACAGAGGAGAGACAGGAGAGACATGAGAGAGAGGAGAGACAGGAGAGAGAGGAGAGACAGGAGAGAGAGGAGAGACAGGAGAGAGAGGAGAGACAGGAGAGACATGAGAGAGAGGAGAGACAGGAGAGGAGAGAAAGGAGAGAGAGGAGAGACAGGAGAGAGAGGAGAGACAGGAGAGAGAGGAGAGACAGGAGACAGAGGAGAGACAGGAGAGACAGGAGAGACATGAGAGACATGAGAGAGAGGAGAGACAGGAGAGGAGAGACAGGGGAGAGAGGAGAGACAGGAGAGAGAGGAGAGACAGGAGAGAGAGGAGAGACAGGAGACAGAGAAGAGACAGGAGAGACATGAGAGAGAGGAGAGACAGGAGGGGAGAGACAGGAGAGACATGAGAGAGAGGAGAGACAGGAGAGGAGAGACAGGAGAGAGAGGAGAGACAGGAGACAGAGGAGAGACAGGAGACAGAGGAGAGACAAGAGAGAGAGGAGAGACAGAGGAGAGACAGGAGAGAGAGGAGAGACATGAGAGAGAGGAGAGACAGGAGAGGAGAGACAGGTGAGAGAGGAGAGACAGGAGAGAGAGGAGAGACAGGAGAGAGAGGAGAGACAGAGGAGAGACAGGAGAGACAGGAGAGAGAGGAGAGACATGAGAGAGAGGAGAGACAGGAGAGAGAGGAGAGACAGGAGAGAGACAGGAGACAGAGGAGAGACAGGAGAGGAGAGACAGGAGAGAGAGGAGAGACAGGAGCGAGATGAGAGAGAGGAGAGACAGGAGAGAGGAGAGACAGGAGAGAGAGGAGAGACAGAGGAGAGACAGGAGAGACAGGAGAGGAGAGACAGGAGAGACAGGAGAGAGAGGAGAGACAGGAGAGGGAGGAGAGGAGAGACAGGAGAGAGAGGAGAGACAGGAGAGGAGAGACAGGAGAGACAGGAGAGGAGAGACAGGAGAGGAGAGACAGGAGAGACGGGAGAGGAGAGACAGGAGACAGAGGAGAGACAGGAGACAGAGGAGAGACATTAGAGAGAGGAGACAGGAGAGACTGAGTTCTCATATAGGCTAAACAGGTATACAGTTATCATTGTAATACACATTCTCTGGTCTCAGGGTTTGCGTTAGCAGTAAAATGTCACCAGCAGTAAATGTACTGTTAATCCCTGTCATTTGGTTACCTTCATTTCTGTTAATGCAGAGGTGTAGCTCCTTTCCTCTCTCTCCAATAATACTTATTTATCGGAGTGGAAACATTGTTTGCAGAGTTCACAACCTCCTACACTTATGATATAAACCAAAACGTATTTCTCACAACCATCATTTTTTAACTGTCTTTTGTTTGGAGTGCTCCATGTGAGTATGTGTTCGGAGTGCTCCATGTGAGTGTGTGTTTGGAGTGCTCCATGTGAGTGTGTGTTTGGAATGCTCCATGTGAGTGTGTGTTCGGAGTGCTCCATGTAAGTGTGTGTTCGGAGTGCTCCATGTGAGTGTGTGTTCGGAGTGCTCCATGTGAGTGTGTGTTCGGAGTGCTCCATGTGAGTGTGTGTTCGGAGTGCTCCATGTGAGTGTGTGTTCGGAGTGCTCCATGTGAGTGTGTGTTCAGAGTGCTCCATGTGAGTGTGTGTTCGGAGTGCTCCATGTGAGTGTGTGTTCGGAGTGCTCCATGTGAGTGTGTGTTCGGAGTGCTCCATGTGAGTGTGTGTTCGGAGTGCTCCATGTGAGTGTGTGTCTGTCTGGTTTCTGTGCTGATAATGTTGAGGGAGCGCGCACGCCTGAGCACAGAAGTACCTGGCCTGCTGCACGGAAATATAGGAAAGTGTATTTTTAACATCCATTGCAAATGGCTCCATTCACACAAGTCATAGACTGTTCCCTCTGCTACCGCACAGCAAGCGATTCCCGTAGGAGCCAAGTCTAGGTCCAAAAGTCTCCTTAACAGCTTCAAGCCATTAGACTGCTGAACAATTAATCAAATGGCCACCCGGACTATTTACACTGCTGCTACTCGCTGTTTATTATCTATGCATAGTCACTTTACCCCTACCTGTACGAATGACCGCAACTAACCCGTACCCCCGCACATTGACTCGGTACCGGTACCCCCTGTATATAGCCTAGTTATTGTTATTTTATTGTGTTACTTTTTATTTTATTTTTAACTTTAGTTTATTTAGTAAATATTTTCTTAACTCTATTTTCTTAACTGCATTGTTGGTTAAGGGCTTGTAAGTAAGCATTTCAGGGTAATTCGGCGCATGTGACAAATACAATTTGATTTGACTCATGCTCCAGTGATTCCTGATGCTACTCCTGATAACAGATGGACTCATGCTCCAGTGATTCCTGATGCTACTCCTGATAACAGATGGACTCATGCTCCAGTGATCCCTGATGCTACTCCTGATAACAGATGGACTCATGCTCCAGTGATTCCTGATGCTACTCCTGATAACAGATGGACTCATGCTCCAGTGATTCCTGATGCTACTCCTGATAACAGATGGACTCATGCTCCAGTGATTCCTGATGCTACTCCTGATAACAGATGGACTCATGCTCCAGTGATTCCTGATGCTACTCCTGATAACAGCAGGTCACATGACGAGAGCACTTTTACTATTGGACTACAGGATCTTCTCCCAACCCCCCCCCCCCCCCCCCGTGGGAATCGAACCCACAACCCTGGCGTTGCAAACGCCATGCTCTATCAACTGAGCTACATCCCTGCCGGCCATTCCCTCCCCTACCCTGGACGACGCTGGGCCAATTGTGCGCCGCCCACTCATGGGTCTCCCGGTCGCGGCCGGCTGCGACAGAGCCTGGATTCGAACCAGGATCTCTAGTGGCACAGTTAGCACTGCGATGCGGCGCCTTAGACCACTGCGCCACTCTATAGATAATTTATTTAAAACTTTACTCTCACAGCCTCTCTCTCTGTCTGCCAGAGAAATAATCATTTCAACACTGCAATCCTGAAAGAATTGCCAGACAAAATAAAAACAAAGCTTATGCTCAATTTCACGTGGTGGTGTGTTACTGTAAACATTGTGACACACACTAGACAAGCCTTTGATTGATTGATACTAGCTACTGTGTGCCAAGACCTCAGGCTGGGAAACAGAACAGGGTTTGACTTGACACAACAACAGAACAGGGTTTGACTTGACACAACAACAGAACAGGGTTTGACTTGACACAACAACAGAACAGGGTTTGACTTGACACAACAACAGAACAGGGTTTGACTTGACACAACAACAGAACAGGGTTTGACTTGACACAACAACAGAACAGGGTTTGACTTGACACAACAACAGAACAGGGTTTGACTTGACACAGCAACAGAATGTTGAGTTACATGAGTAGCCAGATCTCAATAAACATCATATTCCAAGTCCAAATTTCCATGCGGCTGTCGTACAGTCAGCTAGATCAAAACAAACTGTAACAGAAACTAAACAGTTTGTTTCATTCAAATATATGATGATGATGACGCAACTGTCTTGAGAGAATGATTTGTATCGAAACTGGATCAAAGATACACACACACACACACACACACACACACACACACACAAAGAGACACAAAGAGACACGGGTCACCAACAGCTTTCCATCAGAGTTGGCTAGTATAATTCACACAAATACATCGTCAATCTATGGA
This sequence comes from Coregonus ussuriensis, assembly GCA_031479575.1. Taxonomy (NCBI): domain Eukaryota; kingdom Metazoa; phylum Chordata; class Actinopteri; order Salmoniformes; family Salmonidae; genus Coregonus; species Coregonus ussuriensis. The sequence continues at coordinate 49,398,421 of CM062486.1, forward strand.
AAACATGATGTTGGAAGATCACATCCAATATGACAACAATATATTTAATGATTTAGGCTACAGCAAATAAAATAGCAAGACACATATCCCAGTGAAGGGAAATGTAACTTGACAAAGGGAAATGTAACTTGACAACACGTGCCCCGACAATAACAAAATAAAGGGGGATGGAACTACCAGTCATGCCAAATGATAAACATGATGATATTTGATCATAATAGGCTGCTACAGTTATCCAAAAATAAAATAGTTTAATTGCCATGTCTTTCTTCGAGATGTTTGTTGATCCCGTGTCTTTCTTAGAAATGTTTGTTGAATAATGTTGCAACTGTTGCCATTTCATCAACGTCTACAATGGACGCGTCTACAATTTCTTACCTGCACACAAAGTTCCCAGGATTAGTGAACAAGTCAGCCAGGAAAAAGCCATGACGTTCTCTTTTCAGTATCAAGCAGGGAATAATTTCTCCTTCTTTTTCCGTCATTTAACCCGGAGATCGTCCCGACATCAGTCCACCATCACAATGACCACAGGCCGCCCTGGTCCATCCAACCAAAGCGTGTAGTTCGGCGCAACACCGTTGCGTAGCAGGACGAGCTTAGAGACAAAAGCCGACGCTCTAGTTACCCGTGTACTTTAATAAGTGCACCAGTTCCGATCGAAATCTAGTCTAGCAAATCGATAATCAAGATTTTCACTCTTTCTAGAGTTTAAAGAAAGGGATAGCTAGCAGGCTACGGGTGCACCGAGGGGTCGAAGTTTACATGTTATTGATCTGTGTCCAAAATGGCTCCTGATGCGGGAATGGGTTGCGATCATAGAGAATGATAGAGGCCTCTAGTGGCCAAAAGGCAATTTTTAGCAAACAAAAGCACAGATACAAATATGAGTCGTCTATCTATCTCTATGGTTGTGATCTGGGAACAGATGTATAAACACAAAGAGGGATGATGTCATTCAGCAAATGGGAGTAGGGGATGACGCTCTCAGACGGGGGAGAATGACTCACCCCTCACATTGAGGATTTAGGGGATGACGCTCTCAGACGGGGGAGAATGACTCACCCCTCACATTGAGGATTTAGGGGATAACGCTCTCAGACGGGGGAGAATGACTCACCCCTCACATTGAGGATTTAGGGGATGACGCTCTCAGACGGGGGAGAATGACTCACCCCTCACATTGAGGATTTAGGGGATGACGCTCTCAGACGGGGGAGAATGACTCACCCCTCACATTGAGGATTTAGGGGATGACGCTCTCAGACAGGGGGAGAATGACTCACCCCTCACATTGAGGATTTAGGGGATGACGCTCTCAGAGGGGGGAGAATGACTCACCCCTCACATTGAGGATTTAGGGGATGACGCTCTCAGACGGGGGAGAAAGACTCACCCCTCACATTGAGGATTTAGGGGATGACGCTCTCAGACGGGGGAGAATGACTCACCCCTCACATTGAGGATTTAGGGGATAACGCTCTCAGAGGGGGGAGAATGACTCACCCCTCACATTGAGGATTTAGGGGATGACGCTCTCAGACGGGGGAGAATGACTCACCCCTCACATTGAGGATTTAGGGGATGACGCTCTCAGACGGGGGAGAATGACTCACCCCTCACATTGAGGATTTAGGGGATGACGCTCTCAGACGGGGGAGAATGACTCACCCCTCACATTGAGGATTTAGGGGATGACGCTCTCAGACAGGGGGAGAATGACTCACCCCTCACATTGAGGATTTAGGGGATGACGCTCTCAGAGGGGGGAGAATGACTCACCCCTCACATTGAGGATTTAGGGGATGACGCTCTCAGACGGGGGAGAAAGACTCACCCCTCACATTGAGGATTTAGGGGATGACGCTCTCAGACGGGGGAGAATGACTCACCCCTCACATTGAGTATTTAGAGGATGACGCTCTCAGACGGGGGAGAATGACTCACCCCTCACATTGAGGATTTAGGGGATGACCCTCTCAGACGGGGGAGAATGACTCACCCCTCACATTGAGGATTTAGGGGATGACGCTCTCAGACGGGGGAGAATGACTCACCCCTCACATTGAGGATTTAGGGGATGACGCTCTCAGACGGGGGAGAATGACTCACCCCTCACATTGAGGATTTAGGGGATCACGCTCTCAGACGGGGGAGAATGACTCACCCCTCACATTGAGGATTTAGGGGATCACGCTCTCAGACGGGGGAGAATGACTCACCCCTCACATTGAGGATTTAGGGGATGACGCTCTCAGACGGGGGAGAATGACTCACCCCTCACATTGAGGATTTAGGGGATGACGCTCTCAGACGGGGGAGAATGACTCACCCCTCACATTGAGGATTTAGGGGATGACGCTCTCAGACGGGGGAGAATGACTCACCCCTCACATTGAGGATTTAGGGGATCACGCTCTCAGACGGGGGAGAATGACTCACCCCTCACATTGAGGATTTAGGGGATCACGCTCTCAGACGGGGGAGAATGACTCACCCCTCACATTGAGGATTTAGGGGATGACGCTCTCAGACGGGGGAGAATGACTCACCCCTCACATTGAGGATTTAGGGGATGACGCTCTCAGACGGGGGAGAATGACTCACCCCTCACATTGAGGATTTAGGGGATGACGCTCTCAGACGGGGGAGAATGACTCACCCCTCACATTGAGGATTTAGGGGATCACGCTCTCAGACGGGGGAGAATGACTCACCCCTCACATTGAGGATTTAGGGGATGACGCTCTCAGACGGGGGAGAATGACTCACCCCTCACATTGAGGATTTAGGGGATCACGCTCTCAGACGGGGGAGAATGACTCACCCCTCACATTGAGGATTAAGGGGATGACGCTCTCAGACGGGGGAGAATGACTCACCCCTCACATTGAGGATTTAGGGGATGACGCTCTCAGACGGGGGAGAATGACTCACCCCTCACATTGAGGATTTAGGGGATGACGCTCTCAGACGGGGGAGAATGACTCACCCCTCACATTGAGGATTTAGGGGATGACGCTCTCAGACGGGGGAGAATGACTCACCCCTCACATTGAGGATTTAGGGGATGACGCTCTCAGACGGGGGAGAATGACTCACCCCTCACATTGAGGATTTAGGGGATCACGCTCTCAGACGGGGGAGAATGACTCACCCCTCACATTGAGGATTTAGGGGATGACGCTCTCAGACGGGGGAGAATGACTCACCCCTCACATTGAGGATTTAGGGGATGACGCTCTCAGACGGGGGAGAATGACTCACCCCTCACATTGAGGATTTAGGGGATGACGCTCTCAGACGGGGGAGAATGACTCACCCCTCACATTGAGGATTTAGGGGATGACGCTCTCAGACGGGGGAGAATGACTCACCCCTCACATTGAGGATTTAGGGGATGACGCTCTCAGACGGGGGAGAATGACTCACCCCTCACATTGAGGATTTAGGGGATGACGCTCTCAGACGGGGGAGAATGACTCACCCCTCACATTGAGGATTTAGGGGATGACGCTCTCAGACGGGGGAGAATGACTCACCCCTCACATTGAGGATTTAGGGGATGACGCTCTCAGACGGGGGAGAATGACTCACCCCTCACATTGAGGATTTAGGGGATGACGCTCTCAGACGGGGGAGAATGACTCACCCCTCACATTGAGGATTTAGGGGATGACGCTCTCAGACGGGGGAGAATGACTCACCCCTCACATTGAGGATTTAGGGGATGACGCTCTCAGACGGGGGAGAATGACTCACCCCTCACATTGAGGATTTAGGGGATGACGCTCTCAGACGGGGGAGAATGACTCACCCCTCACATTGAGGATTTAGGGGATGACGCTCTCAGACGGGGGAGAATGACTCACCCCTCACATTGAGGATTTAGGGGATGACGCTCTCAGACGGGGGAGAATGACTCACCCCTCACATTGAGGATTTAGGGGATGACGCTCTCAGACGGGGGAGAATGACTCACCCCTCACATTGAGGATTTAGGGGATGACGCTCTCAGACGGGGGAGAATGACTCACCCCTCACATTGAGGATTTAGGGGATGACGCTCTCAGACGGGGGAGAATGACTCACCCCTCACATTGAGGATTTAGGGGATGACGCTCTCAGACGGGGGAGAATGACTCACCCCTCACATTGAGGATTTAGGGGATGACGCTCTCAGACGGGGGAGAATGACTCACCCCTCACATTGAGGATTTAGGGGATGACGCTCTCAGACGGGGGAGAATGACTCACCCCTCACATTGAGGATTTAGGGGATGACGCTCTCAGACGGGGGAGAATGACTCACCCCTCACATTGAGGATTTAGGGGATGACGCTCTCAGACGGGGGAGAATGACTCACCCCTCACATTGAGGATTTAGGGGATGACGCTCTCAGACGGGGGAGAATGACTCACCCCTCACATTGAGGATTTAGGGGATGACGCTCTCAGACGGGGGAGAATGACTCACCCCTCACATTGAGGATTTAGGGGATGACGCTCTCAGACGGGGGAGAATGACTCACCCCTCACATTGAGGATTTAGGGGATGACGCTCTCAGACGGGGGAGAATGACTCACCCCTCACATTGAGGATTTAGGGGATGACGCTCTCAGACGGGGGAGAATGACTCACCCCTCACATTGAGGATTTAGGGGATGACGCTCTCAGACGGGGGAGAATGACTCACCCCTCACATTGAGGATTTAGGGGATGACGCTCTCAGACGGGGGAGAATGACTCACCCCTCACATTGAGGATTTAGGGGATGACGCTCTCAGACGGGGGAGAATGACTCACCCCTCACATTGAGGATTTAGGGGATGACGCTCTCAGACGGGGGAGAATGACTCACCCCTCACATTGAGGATTTAGGGGATGACGCTCTCAGACGGGGGAGAATGACTCACCCCTCACATTGAGGATTTAGGGGATGACGCTCTCAGACGGGGGAGAATGACTCACCCCTCACATTGAGGATTTAGGGGATGACGCTCTCAGACGGGGGAGAATGACTCACCCCTCACATTGAGGATTTAGGGGATAACGCTCTCAGAGGGGGGAGAATGACTCACCCCTCACATTGAGGATTTAGGGGATGACGCTCTCAGACGGGGGAGAATGACTCACCCCTCACATTGAGGATTTAGGGGATGACGCTCTCAGACGGGGGAGAATGACTCACCCCTCACATTGAGGATTTAGGGGATGACGCTCTCAGACGGGGGAGAATGACTCACCCCTCACATTGAGGATTTAGGGGATGACGCTCTCAGACGGGGGAGAATGACTCACCCCTCACATTGAGGATTTAGGGGATGACGCTCTCAGACGGGGGAGAATGACTCACCCCTCACATTGAGGATTTAGGGGATGACGCTCTCAGACGGGGGAGAATGACTCACCCCTCACATTGAGGATTTAGGGGATGACGCTCTCAGACGGGGGAGAATGACTCACCCCTCACATTGAGGATTTAGGGGATGACGCTCTCAGACGGGGGAGAATGACTCACCCCTCACATTGAGGATTTAGGGGATGACGCTCTCAGACGGGGGAGAATGACTCACCCCTCACATTGAGGATTTAGGGGATGACGCTCTCAGACGGGGGAGAATGACTCACCCCTCACATTGAGGATTTAGGGGATGACGCTCTCAGACGGGGGAGAATGACTCACCCCTCACATTGAGGATTTAGGGGATGACGCTCTCAGACGGGGGAGAATGACTCACCCCTCACATTGAGGATTTAGGGGATGACGCTCTCAGACGGGGGAGAATGACTCACCCCTCACATTGAGGATTTAGGGGATGACGCTCTCAGACGGGGGAGAATGACTCACCCCTCACATTGAGGATTTAGGGGATGACGCTCTCAGACGGGGGAGAATGACTCACCCCTCACATTGAGGATTTAGGGGATGACGCTCTCAGACGGGGGAGAATGACTCACCCCTCACATTGAGGATTTAGGGGATGACGCTCTCAGACGGGGGAGAATGACTCACCCCTCACATTGAGGATTTAGGGGATGACGCTCTCAGACGGGGGAGAATGACTCACCCCTCACATTGAGGATTTAGGGGATGACGCTCTCAGACGGGGGAGAATGACTCACCCCTCACATTGAGGATTTAGGGGATGACGCTCTCAGACGGGGGAGAATGACTCACCCCTCACATTGAGGATTTAGGGGATGACGCTCTCAGACGGGGGAGAATGACTCACCCCTCACATTGAGGATTTAGGGGATGACGCTCTCAGACGGGGGAGAATGACTCACCCCTCACATTGAGGATTTAGGGGATGACGCTCTCAGACGGGGGAGAATGACTCACCCCTCACATTGAGGATTTAGGGGATGACGCTCTCAGACGGGGGAGAATGACTCACCCCTCACATTGAGGATTTAGGGGATGACGCTCTCAGACGGGGGAGACTGACTCACCCCTCACATTGAGGATTTAGGGGATGAAGCGCTCTCAGACGGGGGAGAATGACTCACCCCTCACATTGAGGATTTAGGGGATGACGCTCTCAGACGGGGGGAGAATGACTCACCCTCACATTGAGGATTTAGGGGATGACGCTCTCTAGACGGGGAGAATGACTCACCCTCACATTGAGGATTTAGGGATGACGCTCTCAGACGGGGGAGAATGACTCACCCCTCACATTGAGGATTTAGGGGATCACGCTCTCAGACGGGGGAGAATGACTCACCCCTCACATTGAGGATTTAGGGGATGACGCTCTCAGACGGGGGAGAATGACTCCACCCCTTCACATGAGGATTAGGGGGATGACGCTCTCAGACGGGGGAGAATGACTCACCCCTCACATTGAGGATTTAGGGGATGACGCTCTCAGGACGGGGGAGAATGACTCACCCCTCACATTGAGGATTTAGGGGATGACGCTCTCAGACGGGGGAGAATGACTCACCCCTCACATTGAGGATTTAGGGGATGACGCTCTCAGACGGGGGAGAATGACTCACCCCTCACATTGAGGATTTAGGGGATGACGCTCTCAGACGGGGGAGAATGACTCACCCCTCACATTGAGGATTTAGGGGATGACGCTCTCAGACGGGGGAGAATGACTCACCCCTCACATTGAGGATTTAGGGGATGACGCTCTCAGACGGGGTGAGAATGACTCACCCCTCACATTGAGGATTTAGGGGATGACGCTCTCAGACGGGGGGAGAATGACTCACCCCTCACATTGAGGATTTAGGGGATGACGCTCTCAGACGGGGGAGAATGACTCACCCCTCACATTGAGGATTTAGGGGATGACGCTCTCAGACGGGGGAGAATGACTCACCCCTCACATTGAGGATTTAGGGGATGACGCTCTCAGACGGGGGAGAATGACTCACCCCTCACATTGAGGATTTAGGGGATGACGCTCTCAGACGGGGGAGAATGACTCACCCCTCACATTGAGGATTTAGGGGATGACGCTCTCAGACGGGGGAGAATGACTCACCCCTCACATTGAGGATTTAGGGGATGACGCTCTCAGACGGGGGAGAATGACTCACCCCTCACATTGAGGATTTAGGGGATGACGCTCTCAGACGGGGAGAATGACTCACCCCTCACATTGAGGATTTAGGGGATGACGCTCTCAGACGGGGGAGAATGACTCACCCCTCACATTGAGGATTTAGGGGATGACGCTCTCAGACGGGGGAGAATGACTCACCCCTCACATTGAGGATTTAGGGGATGACGCTCTCAGACGGGGGAGAATGACTCACCCCTCACATTGAGGATTTAGGGGATGACGCTCTCAGACGGGGGAGAATGACTCACCCCCTCACATTGAGGATTTAGGGGATGACGCTCTCAGACGGGGGAGAATGACTCACCCCTCACATTGAGGATTTAGGGGATGACGCTCTCAGACGGGGGAGAATGACTCACCCCTCACATTGAGGATTTAGGGGATGACGCTCTCAGACGGGGGAGAATGACTCACCCCTCACATTGAGGATTTAGGGGATGACGCTCTCAGACGGGGGAGAATGACTCACCCCTCACATTGAGGATTAGGGGATGACGCTCTCAGACGGGGGAGAATGACTCACCCCTCACATTGAGGATTTAGGGGATCGACGCTCTCAGACGGGGGAGAATGACTCACCCCTCACATTGAGGATTTAGGGGATGACGCTCTCAGACGGGGGAGAATGACTCACCCCTCACATTGAGGATTTAGGGGATGACGCTCTCAGACGGGGGAGAATGACTCACCCCTCACATTGAGGATTTAGGGGATGACGCTCTCAGACGGGGGAGAATGACTCACCCCTCACATTGAGGATTTAGGGGATGACGCTCTCAGACGGGGGAGAATGACTCACCCCTCACATTGAGGATTTAGGGGATGACGCTCTCAGACGGGGGAGAATGACTCACCCCTCACATTGAGGATTTAGGGGATGACGCTCTCAGACGGGGGAGAATGACTCACCCCTCACATTGAGGATTTAGGGGATGACGCTCTCAGACGGGGGAGAATGACTCACCCCTCACATTGAGGATTTAGGGGATCACGCTCTCAGACGGGGGAGAATGACTCACCCCTCACATTGAGGATTTAGGGGATGACGCTCTCAGACGGGGGAGAATGACTCACCCCTCACATTGAGGATTTAGGGGATGACGCTCTCAGACGGGGGAGAATGACTCACCCCTCACATTGAGGATTTAGGGGATGACGCTCTCAGACGGGGGAGAATGACTCACCCCTCACATTGAGGATTTAGGGGATGACGCTCTCAGACGGGGGAGAATGACTCACCCCTCACATTGAGGATTTAGGGGATGACGCTCTCAGACGGGGGAGAATGACTCACCCCTCACATTGAGGATTTAGGGGATGACGCTCTCAGACGGGGGAGAATGACTCACCCCTCACATTGAGGATTTAGGGGATGACGCTCTCAGACGGGGGAGAATGACTCACCCCTCACATTGAGGATTTAGGGGATGACGCTCTCAGACGGGGGAGAATGACTCACCCCTCACATTGAGGATTTAGGGGATGACGCTCTCAGACGGGGGGAGAATGACTCACCCCTCACATTGAGGATTTAGGGGATGACGCTCTCAGACGGGGGAGAATGACTCACCCCTCACATTGAGGATTTAGGGGATGACGCTCTCAGACGGGGGAGAATGACTCACCCCTCACATTGAGGATTTAGGGGATGACGCTCTCAGACGGGGGAGAATGACTCACCCCTCACATTGAGGATTTAGGGGATGACGCTCTCAGACGGGGGGAGAATGACTCACCCCTCACATTGAGGATTTAGGGGATGACGCTCTCAGACGGGGGAGAAAGACTCACCCCTCACATTGAGGATTTAGGGGATGACGCTCTCAGACGGGGGAGAATGACTCACCCCTCACATTGAGGATTTAGGGGATGACGCTCTCAGACGGGGGAGAATGACTCACCCCTCACATTGAGGATTTAGGGGATGACGCTCTCAGACGGGGGAGAATGACTCACCCCTCACATTGAGGATTTAGGGGATGACGCTCTCAGACGGGGGAGAATGACTCACCCCTCACATTGAGGATTTAGGGGATGACGCTCTCAGACGGGGGAGAATGACTCACCCCTCACATTGAGGATTTAGGGGATGACGCTCTCAGACGGGGGAGAATGACTCACCCCTCACATTGAGGATTTAGGGGATGACGCTCTCAGACGGGGGAGAATGACTCACCCCTCACATTGAGGATTTAGGGGATGACGCTCTCAGACGGGGGAGAATGACTCACCCCTCACATTGAGGATTTAGGGGATGACGCTCTCAGACGGGGGAGAATGACTCACCCCTCACATTGAGGATTTAGGGGATGACGCTCTCAGACGGGGGAGAATGACTCACCCCTCACATTGAGGATTTAGGGGATGACGCTCTCAGACGGGGGAGAATGACTCACCCCTCACATTGAGGATTTAGGGGATGACGCTCTCAGACGGGGGAGAATGACTCACCCCTCACATTGAGGATTTAGGGGATGACGCTCTCAGACGGGGGAGAATGACTCACCCCTCACATTGAGGATTTAGGGGATGACGCTCTCAGACGGGGGAGAATGACTCACCCCTCACATTGAGGATTTAGGGGATGACGCTCTCAGACGGGGGAGAATGACTCACCCCTCACATTGAGGATTTAGGGGATGACGCTCTCAGACGGGGGAGAATGACTCACCCCTCACATTGAGGATTTAGGGGATGACGCTCTCAGACGGGGGAGAATGACTCACCCCTCACATTGAGGATTTAGGGGATGACGCTCTCAGACGGGGGAGAATGACTCACCCCTCACATTGAGGATTTCAAGCAGTGGGGGCTGCTGAGAGGAGGATTGCTCAAAATAATGTCTGGAACGGAATAAATGGAATGGCATCAAACACCTAGAAACCATGGAAACCAGGCATTCCACTAATCCCACTCCAGCCATTACCTGGAGCCCGTTCTCCCCAATTAAGGTGCCACCAACCTACTGTGATTTCAAGTTCATGGCCGACAGCAATATTGCAGGCAATATTAAAAAAATAATAATAATAATCACACAGTAGCTAGGTTTCCATCCAATTTGCTACGGATTTTTATGTGAATATTCTAAAATGTGCATGAAACAATATGCTCATTTTCCCACCGGAGATGTTGCGGTCAAATTAATTTATTGCGGATACAAAGACTGTGCGTGATGACATTATAAACATAAAAATAACTTTTGCGGTTAAATTCCCATTTCCAACTCTACTGATTTTTTTTTTTTTTTTTTCGTCACAAAAACTGTTGCGTTATATAGCAAATGTGCCCAAGCTGGTCTTGGCATGCGCGCTCTAGCCGACAGCTGGCAGATACTGCGTGTGTAAAAAAATATGCCATTTAGCAGACGCTTTTATCCAAAGCAACTTACAGTCATGTGTGCATATATTTTCACGTATGGATGGTCCCGGGGATCGAACCCACTACCCTGGCGTTACAAGCGCCATGCTCTACCAATTGAGCTACAGAGGACCAGAGGCTCGTGTCTGCTACAGAAGCAGGACCAGGTAACACTGACATCATCCGTTAGGGAGCGTAATGAGGTGCCCAGTAATGGTTGCAATTGAGATCAGCTGTGTGGGTGAATTTAGCACATATTGATGGTTTAGCTAGACATCAACTGGCGATAACTTAGTGCCATCGATGGTTGCAATAGGCCCCTTGTTATTGGAATATATCCAATGCATTCTGTAGGCTATCCGTTAGCCTATCCATTATCACACAATGAAAAGGTATGAAACCCTATACAGTGTCTTGCGAAAGTATTCACCCCCCTTAGCATTTTTCCTATTTTGTTGCCTTACATCCTGGAATTAAAATATATTTTTTGGGGGGTTTGTATCATTTGATTTACACAACATGCCTACCACTTTGAAGATGCAAAATATTTTTTCTTGTGAAACAAAGTCAATACTTTGTAGAGCCACCTTTTGCAGCAATTACAGCTGCAATTTTCTTGGTGTATGTCTCCATAAGCTTGGCACATCTAGCCACTGGGATTTGAGGCCATTCTTTAAGGCAAAACTGCTCCAGCTCCTTCAAGTTGGATGGGTTCCGCTGGTGTGGAGCAATCTTTAAGTCATACCACAGATTCTCAATTGGATTTAGGTCTGGGCTTTGACTAGGCCATTCCAAGACATTTAAATGTTTCCCGTTAAACCACTCAAGTGTTGCTTTAGCAGTATGCTTAAGGTCATTGTCCTGCTGGAAGGTGAACCTCCGTCCCAGTCTCAAATCTCTGGAAGACTGACACAGGTTTCCCTCAAGAATTTCCCTGTATTTAGCGCCATCCATCATTCATTCAATTCTGACCAGTTTCCAAGTCCCTGCTGATGAAAAACATCCCCACAGCATGATGCTGCCACCACCATGCTTCACTGTGGGGATGGTGTTCTCGGGGTGATGAGAGGTGTTGGGTTCGTACCAGACATAGCGTTTTCCTTGATGGCCAAAAGCTCAATTTTAGTCTCATATGACCAGAGTACCTTCTTCCATATGTTTGGGGACTCTCCCACATGCCTTTTGGCGAACACCAAACGTGTTTCCTTATTTTTTTCTTTAAGCAATGGCTTTTTTTCTGGCCACTCTTCCGTAAAGCCCAGCTCTGTGGCGTGTACGGCTTAAAGTGGTCCTATGGACAGATACTCCAATCTCCGCTGTGGAGCTTTGCAGCTCCTTCAGGGTTATCTTTGGTCTCTTTGTTGCCGCTCGGATTAATGCCCTCCTTGCCTAGTCCGTGAGTTTTGGTGGGCGGCCCTCTCTTGGCAGGTTTGTTGTGGTGCCATATTCTTTCCATTTTTAAATAATAATGGATTTAATGGTGCTCTGTATGATGTTCAAAGTTTGGGATATGTTTTTATAACCCAACCCTGATCTGTACTTCTCCACAACTTTGTCCATGACCTGTTTGAAGAGCTCCTTGGTCTTCATGGTGCCGCTTGCTTGGTGGTGCCCCTTGCTTAGTGGTGTTGCAGACTCTGGGTCCTTTCAGAACAGGTGTGGCGCAGTGGTCTAAGGCACTGCATCGCAGTGCTAGCTGTGCCACTAGAGATCCTGGTTCGAATCCAGGCTCTGTTGTAGCCGGCCGCGACCAGGAGACCCATGGGGCGGTGCACAATTGGCCCAGCGTCGTCCAGGGTAGGGGAGGGAATGGCCGGCAGGGATGTAGCTCAGTTGGTAGAGCATGGCATTTGCAACGCCAGGGTTGTGGGTTCGATTCCAGTATAAAAAAATGTATGCACTCACTAACTGTAAGTCGCTCTGGATAAGAGCGTCTGCTAAATGACTAACATTTAATATACTGAGATCATGTGACACTTAGATTGCACACAGGTGGACTTTATTTAACTAATTATGTGACTTCTGAAGGTAATTGGTTGCACCAGATCTTATTTAGAGGCTTCATGGCAAAGGGGATGAATGCATATGTTATTTTTTTCATTTCACTTCACCAATTTGGACTTTTTTTTGCATGTCCATTACATGAAATCCAAATAAAAATCAATTTCAATTAGAGGTTGTAATCCAACAAAATAGGAAAAATGCCAAGGGGGATGAATACTTTTGCAAGGCACTGTAGTAGGCTATTGATTGTGTTTCCCTAGCTGAGTTAATGAGGCTTGTCACTAAATCGCTCAGCACTGGGCTCATGAGGCTCAGAGCCAGAGCGCACTGCTTAGACAATTGGACTACAGTAGTTCACAATGCCCTAGCAAGCACTAAGAATACTGATGATACATAGGCGCGTCATTTTAAATTATTTTGTTTTAAACCTTCCCCCCAACCGTACCTTAAAGGGGAACTGCACCCGCTGAGTTGGCATCGTTTTTTTAGCTTGCTCCTCAAGAAATGCTGGCGGCCATGACAGAAGCCAAACGTGAGTTGGCTTGGGGGTGTGGTTTGATGTGGGTTTTTCTTCACACCCATCTGTCAGAACCTTGCCAGCAGCTGTTTCTACCCACCCAATCACAACAAATAAACACCTGCAGGTTGAGTTCAATAACTACAGGCAGATGTATGGTGAGATGCCGGAGGAAGCTTTGAATAGGTCAGTAGCCTACAATTGCTGAATTTATGTAGATATTCTAAACTAAATGTTTTAATAACTTTCAATTGTAGTAACAGGTCCATGTAGAATAAACAACTCTTTACATAATATTATAGAAGCAGTGTTCTGATAATATAACAATGTGCCCCTTCATTCTTTCATTGTCATTCCCAGCCGATACAGATACTGTACCTATCAGCATTTTGTCTGGTGGTAATGGGGTTACCTTGGTAACATGTCAGAGTGGTCATACCTTCCTGTGTGGTGGTAATGGGGTTACCTTGGTAACATGTCAGAGTGGTCATACCTTCCTGTGTGGTGGTAATGGGGTTACCTTGGTAACATGTCAGAGTGGTCATACCTCCCTGTGTGGTGGTAATGGGGTTACCTTGGTAACATGTCAGAGTGGTCATACCTTCCTGTGTGGTGGTAATGGGGTTACCTTGGTAACATGTCAGCGTGGTCATACCTCCCTGTGTGGTGGTAATGGGGTTACCTTGGTAACATGTCAGAGTGGTCATACCTCCCTGTGTGGTGGTAATGGGGTTACCTTGGTAACATGTCAGAGTGGTCATACCTCCCTGTGTGGTGTCCAGTATACAACAGGAGTTCCCTGATCCTGGTGCAGAATACACAGGGTTTAACCCTCCCCATTTTGACTGATACCATTTCAATTCAATAATAAAAAAATACAATACAAGTAAAAGTTGTGTCTAGTAACATTTTAATGTCGAGTGCAAAGTCTCTCTTCATTCAGAGACATCAGTATCAAGCCCGTCTGTCAGAGTGCCAGGTCTCTCTCCATTCAGAGACATCAGTATCAAGCCCGTCTGTCAGAGTGCCAAGTCTCTCTCCATTCAGAGACATCAGTATCAAGCCCGTCTGTCAGAGTGCCAAGTCTCTCTCCATTCAGAGACATCAGTATCAAGCCCGTCTGTCAGAATGCCAGGTCTCTCTCCATTCAGAGACATCAGTATCAAGCCCGTCTGTCAGAGTGCCAGGTCTCTCTCCATTCAGAAACATCAGTATCAAGCCCGTCTGTCAGAGTGCCAGGTCTCTCTCCATTCAGAGACATCAGTATCAAGCCCGTCTGTCAGAGTGCCAAGTCTCTCTCCATTCAGAGACATCAGTATCAAGCCCGTCTGTCAGAGTGCCAAGTCTCTCTCCATTCAGAGACATCAGTATCAAGCCCGTCTGTCAGAGTGCCAGGTCTCTCTCCATTCAGAGACATCAGTATCAAGCCCGTCTGTCAGAGTGCCAAGTCTCTCTCCATTCAGAGACATCAGTATCAAGCCCGTCTGTCAGAGTGCCAGGTCTCTCTCCATTCAGAGACATCAGTATCAAGCCCGTCTGTCAGAGTGCCAAGTCTCTCTCCATTCAGAGACATCAGTATCAAGCCCGTCTGTCAGAGTGCCAAGTCTCTCTCCATTCAGAGACATCAGTATCAAGCCCGTCTGTCAGAGTGCCAAGTCTCTCTCCATTCAGAGACATCAGTATCAAGCCCGTCTGTCAGAGTGCCAGGTCTCTCTCCATTCAGAGACATCAGTATCAAGCCCGTCTGTCAGAGTGCCAAGTCTCTCTCCATTCAGAGACATCAGTATCAAGCCCGTCTGTCAGAGTGCCAAGTCTCTCTCCATTCAGAGACATCAGTATCAATCCCGTCTGTCAGAGTGCCAGGTCTCTCTCCATTCAGAGACATCAGTATTGTAGTGTCTTAGGCTCTGTGATTGTGCTGACATTGCAAATGGTGTAACAGATTAACTTTACTCTACTTTGCTGAAACATCTGGAAAGCATTACTAAAGTTCCTGGAAAAAAGGATATGGGGAGATATGTGAAAAAGGCCAGGGATTGGATATTAAAATCACGCCATACTATGTCATATATGATATAAATACCATGTCTTGAACAGAGAGAGGGGGGAATAGCGAATTACAGAATTGGCTCCTGCTGTTCTTCAGATATCTGCAGGTATCTGTAAATCTGACGCTGAAACTCTTTGTTATAATAAACCTTTATAAACAAAGTACAGTGTCGGCGGACTTCTTATCATCACGGCATTATCAGCAAAGGTTTGTTTTTGGCCACCACATTAATGGCGACGAGGTTGTTTTATTTTTTGGGGTCGTGATACATATTTTCTCTGCATTCCATTCCTGGGCTACAAAGTGACTCCCGCTCAAGAAGCCGGCAGACAAGGTGAGCTTAATCCCTAACATTGGGCGCTGGCCGTTTTGTGAGTCCAGAGTGTGTGCGTTCAAGATGTACCGTCAAATTACTTGTGCGTGCGTTTTGCTGTTTTTTTTTGCTGTGTGATAGGAATTCCGTTCTAAATTTTCTAAATTAGTTTGCGTTGAGAACAACGCAGAAAGGCGGGAGAGTCTATAGAAATTATTGACACTGGGCACACATATTTTGGCTTGGAAAAAGTGTGAGAGAGTGTCCAGGAAAATTATGAAGAAATAAGGCCAGGAATAAAAGACAGTATACTTTTAGGACGCCGTTAATTTAAGGAAGCCCTTGAAAACGAGGCGATCAATATGAT
Source organism: Coregonus ussuriensis (assembly GCA_031479575.1). Lineage (NCBI taxonomy): Eukaryota > Metazoa > Chordata > Actinopteri > Salmoniformes > Salmonidae > Coregonus > Coregonus ussuriensis. Next base: position 49,414,616 of record CM062486.1, read on the forward strand.
GGGCCATAAATCTTGATAGTTATTAGATTAACTCTCAAGTCAGTTCTGGGAACTGCAGGTTGTAGAAGATATTCAATTGTATGTTAACCGCTCAGAATCTATTTGACGAAGTATTTGTCTGAAGTAATCCTCTCTTTTGAATGTCTACAACCTGAAGGTAGCAGAAATTTAGCAAAAGGAATATAAAGAAAAATAGGAACGGCGGTAAGCATGCTTTGTATGAACGGATGCATTCTTTTCGTGTGTGTATGACAGAAACGAAGCATGTGTGTGTATATGTGTGTGTATGAGAGGAGAACCTACGTGTGTGAGAGAGAGAGAGAAAAAAAAAAAGAGGTCTCTGATGAGTTCCAGCTGTGTTTCGACTAAGGCTATGACAACAGGGGTTTTAGTCTTTTGTAAGGAAATATGTTAGTTAAGGTTAAAACCTTATGAGTCTCTATAAAAAGAGAACGTTCATTAACTATTAGAATAGCATGACCCTACAGGGAGGACTTTTTTAACAGTGTATAGAGATGTTTTGTAATTGATAACAACATAACTATAAATCTGCAGATTAGGATAAGTGAAGATAACAAACTTGGAAGTGGGATTTGTGTTGTATGTTCTATGTGTTCCGTGTTCGTTTGTGAGTTCTGTTAATTAATAAAAAGTCTTATTGTTTGTCTATGGGAGGAGAGAACGGAGCGACAGTGTTCCTTTCACTCTGAAATCACATTGGTGACTGAACTGCGCACGCGTAGGATTTTATGAGTTTAGAGTTACGTACAATAGATGTGCCACTCCCCTGCCTCCACTGAACTGCTGGGAGAGGCAGTCTTAGAGCAGACCAGGAGGGAATCTTGCACACAAGTGGAATGTTCTTGTTGAATTAACTGTTGCTTGACTGTGAAACTGTTTGGTTGATAATCGGTTGAGTTGGTGAATGAGAGATATATTGACGGATTAAAAATAATAATAATAAAATAAATAAATAAAATAAAATGTTATTGAGCTATTTATAATATTCCTGAGTTAAGCTGTTTGCTTATTTCTTAGCGGGAATGTGGAGAAAAAAAGAAAGAAAAAAAAACTAAATTCTTGTTTGTTCTTTTGTCTTTCTGTCATATGAGAGACGAGAAGGAGGAGACAGAAAGAGAGAGAGAGAGGAGGTGCTGACATCAGCTGACATCAGCGACAACAACCCAGTCCAATCAAGGCCAGTACTGTTCTTATCCACAAAACCTACTTTCCCTTACAGGATATAATTGATACATTGTGTCTACATAGAATATTTCATGTTGTGACCATTTCGCAGGAACTTGGCAACAGACTGATGAATTGATGTAATTGATAATTGCACATTAGAGTTTTTGTGAATGACTTGTTTTGATTAGAGTTGTGTTGGAAATCCAGCATTGACATTATTCTGTAAAATTAAGGTAATTAGGTGCTTATTAAGCAATTGGGTTGTGAGTGCTCTAGTGTTGCTGGTACAGGTCTTTTATTTTTGGATTGCTCTGAAGTTGACTACTTTCCTTTACTTTTCCTGATCGGATGTGGTAAGACTGCCACTAATCAATAATTTGGTAAAATAAAATTCACAAAATAAATTGATGTATTGATTGATTAGTTGATTGATTGGATTGATTGATTGTTTGATTGATTTAGTTAGTTGATTGATTGATTGGATTAGTTGATTGATTTATTGATTTAATTGGTTGATGTATTGATTGATTAGTTGATTGATTGGATTGATTGATTGTTTGATTGATTTAGTTAGTTGATTGATTGATTGGATTAGTTGGTTGATTGATTGATTGATTTAGTTGGTTGATTGATTGATTGAATTAGTTAGTTGATTGATTGATTGATTTAATTGGTAAATTGATTGATTGGATTAATAGATTTTTTGATAAATAAGAAAAATTCTGATTAAATAATAAAATAATAAAACATTTAAAAATAAATAACAAAAATTTAAAATATATATATAAAAATTAAAAAAAAGTCATAAAAATAAAAAAAGAGGGGAACACATAACAGAGTCATTACAATGGGGAAAAAGGACATCAAAACTACAAAAGCAATTACTCCTCTTGATGTATGGATGACGGATCACCACCTCAAGCTGAACCCTGGCAAGACGGAGCTGCTCTTCCTCCCGGGGAAGGACTGCCCGTTCCATGATCTCGCCATCACGGTTGACAACTCCGTTGTGTCCTCCTCCCAGAGTGCGAAGAGCCTTGGCGTGACCCTGGACAGCACCCTGTCGTTCTCCGCTAACATCAAGGCGGTGACCCGATCCTGCAGGTTCATGCTCTACAACATTCGGAGAGTACGACCCTGCCTTACACAGGAAGCGGCACAGGTCCTAATCCAGGCACTTGTCATCTCCCGTCTGGATTACTGCAACTCGCTGTTGGCTGGGCTCCCTGCCTGTGCCATTAAACCCCTACAACTCATCCAGAATGCCGCAGCCCGTCTGGTGTTCAACCTTCCCAAGTTCTCTCACGTCACCCCCCTCCTCCGCACACTCCACTGGCTTCCAGTTGAAGCTCGCATCCGTTACAAGACCATGGTGCTTGCCTATGGAGCAGTGAGGGGAACGGCACCTCCGTACCTTCGGGCTCTGATCAGTCCCTACACCCAAACGAGGGCATTGCGTTCATCCACCTCTGGCCTGCTGGCTCCCCTTCCTCTGCGGAAGCATAGTTCCCGCTCAGCCCAGTCAAAACTGTTCGCTGCTCTGGCACCCCAATGGTGGAACAAGCTCCCTCACGACACCAGGACAGCGGAGTCACTCACCACCTTCCGGAGACATTTGAAACCCCACCTCTTTAAGGAATACCTGGGATAGGATAAAGTAATCCTTCTACCCCCCCCCCCCCCAAAAAAAAGAAAAAAAAAAAAGAAAAAAAGTGTAAAGTGGTTTTCCCACTGGCTATAGGGTGAATGCACCAATTTGTAAGTCGCTCTGGATAAGAGCGTCTGCTAAATGACGTAAATGTGCCCTTGAGCAAGGCACTTAACCCTAATTGCTCCTGTAAGTTGCTCTGGATAAGAGCGTCTGCTAAATGACTAAAATGTAAATGTAAATGTAGTACAGAATAGTAATCCTCTAGTTAATGGTATAGCAAAATTATCTGAAAAATGGAATAAACGTTGGCCTGACATTGAACAACCATGGCCAGTGGAAGGGACTCTTAACCCAGACGTCATCAAGATAATGCAAGTGCTTGTATCGACGTATAAGGCAGATCAAAAGAAGGGGAAGAAAGGAAAACTACGTAAAGAAAAAAGACAAAGAGAGCTGGGTGTTCTTAAGCTGTTTGAAAATGAAGAACAAAAACTGATAAAAGATACAAAAGATAAGAGAGACAGAGGTACAGAGAAAATGGCAAAAGAGGTGAAGGTGACAGAAAAACTAATGGCAGAAGTCAATACACCTTTCTCATATATGGATTCAGCAAAAACACCCCCACCTTATGAGAAAGAAGCCAAGTTTAAGGACGTTTATCCTCAGCTTCCAGTGATCATTCAGGAGGGTGACTATTGCATCAGAGATGAAGATGAACAAATAATAGAGAGAGGACAAGCAGAAACGACCATAAAGATGAATCCAAACTCCAAAAGCAGGAAGAAAACGAGATGTCTGGAAACCAAGGGTAGAGCGAGGTTCAGGAGGATGGAACTTTATGATGATGATGATGACGATGATGATGATCAGAGTGATTCAGAAGAGATCATGGGTGGATATGACCCTGTCATCAGACAGAGGTTGGCCAGAGCGGAAAGAAGGGGTGATGGAAGTTGGAAGAAGAAGAATACAAGTGATTCGAGTCCTGATGAAAATGAAGATGGAGACAACGATGAAGATTTGGAGATTAAAGGTGCTTCATATTCAAGAGGATTTTATCCTACAATGACTAGCACATAAGAAATAGAAAGAGATATAGACCGATGCGTCTCATGCCTGGATAAAGTGACTAGTTTAGAAGAAGTAAAAAAACTGGAGGAACAACTCCAGAAGCTGAAGATAAAGAAAAAGAAGCTGCTGAGAAAAGAATCCCAAGAATCTGAGAATAAATATACATTGAGGCCAAGAAAAGAGGGCACTAGTAAGAAAATTATGCCGGTGATCATTCGAGGACAAAACCTAGAATATAAGCCTTTGCAGAATACCGATATGTCAGATATACTTGAGAAGCTGCCTACTCTTCAAGATGGAGCATATCCTTGGATTTCAAAGTTGGAAGAAATTACGGTGGGAACACAGTCTGCCATAGGAGACATTAAGAGACTTTTGGCTAATCTCCTTGGGATTCCAGGCATGGAAGAAATTTTTCAGAGAGCTGGACTTCATAGATATGTGGGGACTGCAGTGAACGACCCTGAATTGTTGGCTGCAAGTAGAAATCGGCTGTGGAGAGCACTGAGAGATACATTTCCAACAAATGTGCATCCTGACAACATTCTGATTGACCCACTAGGACAACAAGAAAATCCGAGAGCCTACGTGTCAAGAGTTCATCAAGTGTGGAGAAATATTACCGGAAATGATCCAGATGTGAGTCAAATTGAGCAGTCAATCTTGAGAGCTAAACTACAGATGGGACTGCCCTTACCGGTAAGGAGCAAACTGGCAGAAGTGGTTGGACTTGGGAGCATGACAAAAGGTGTCTATACAGATCATATAGCCCATCAAGTGGATCTGTACCGGAAAAAGGAACACAACCAGAAAGAACAGGACCAAGAAACTCTCAGAAAACTCAATCAAATACAACTGGTGGAGAAGAAGGAGAAGAGAAGCTTTGGTTATGCAGAATCAGTGTAAACCAAATCAAGAATCACTGCTACAGCTTCAACTGAACAAGGTCAAATGCAACTGTACCAGCCACAACAAGTGGCACAAGTTGTTTCATATCCATAGATAGTTTCTGGAAAGAAAGAATTTCAGAGGAAGATAAAGGAGCAAGTGAAGATCACCTGTCCTCCAGGTGAACCCTTATAGGAGCAAGGATTCTAGAGGTGCCCAGAAGATCCGAAAGGGGAGGTTTTCAGCTGGTAGCACCAGTTAGGGAAAAAGATCCAACAAATGAAGTGAAAATAAACAATGGACTATGGGAAGTGATGATGGATAGCAGAAAGGCTTTTATCTGTGTTCAGCCTGAAGAGGTTACACATCTCACTATGACAAATCAACTAATTATGAGAAGGACTTGGAGGAGTGAAGATCAGCGATTTCTGAAAATGATGATTTTGGCTCAAGGACAAGGAGAGTTATAAACTGTACGGATGATAAATGAATCTATTTGCAGTGTGAAGATGGATTGAGAATCTATGGAAGAAGAGATGTTGAAAAAAAAAGTTCAAGAATGTTTGAGATATCAAAGTAGTACTGATATTGGATTTGTGAAATCAGCCCAATTGAGGTGAAAGTTGAGGAGCCAGACCTCCTTGGAAGAATCAGTATTCATTGAAAGATGAAGCAATCCAAGGGATTGAACCAGAAATTGAAGGACTTTCAAAAGCAGGTGTTCTGAAGACAATGGAAAAAATCGTTAGAGTAGCAATCAATTATTGTTTTGGAGAAACCATGATGATTTAGGAAGCTATGGGTTATCTTATGTTGCAACAGGGGAGATTAGAATAATCTCAAATGAGTATGGTTTTTGGAATAATATTTTCTTGAATAGATTGACTATGTCATAGGCAGGTGCATAATCTGCCTGAAAAATAATGTTGACTGTTATTCTTGGTTACATTCATATACCAAGAGGTGCATAAGATGTTCAACTAAGCTAAAATATGCTCAGTCGGTTGCAAAGTTGTTGTGTAAAGAAGTCATAAGCAGGTGGAAATTTCCTGACTTAATATACTCAGAAAATGGGAAAGAGTTTTGTGAATAAATCAGTGAAATGGTTTTTGAAAAAATTAGAGAAAGAAAAAATTGGAAAAAGTCAGACTAAAATGTTATGAAAACTAGGGTTGAAATAACTCTAGGAAATTTGGAAATTTTGTGGGATGATTATATTATTGTTATGAATCAAAGGGGGGAAATGGAATGTGATTCATTTGATATCTAATTTTATATATCATTTTTAGTTGATATTGATGTTTTAATTTGCATGTGTTGTTTTGCAAAAGATACTGTTTGGTATTTTCTTTTCTTCCAGAAGCATATGGGGGAATATGTAGAGGGACTCAAATACTCAAACATGGACAATATGAATGGACTGGAGGAAGTGGAACAAGGAAGGTATGGAAATGTTCCGATTCCATCATCGACGTCGCATTGAAAGTCGACACTGTGGAGGAGATGAAGTGTAGTGGACTACATTCCAGTGTTATATTCTTTCTGTATTAATTTTTGAAGAATTATGTTTTCTGTTGTTGGGTACATGTGGGGACCTCAGATGTTTTTGTTTATTTCGTTGAAGTTTAGGGATATGGGGTCTAGGCAAGGACAGAGAGAATCCACAGGAGGGTCCGATGGGTCGACCAGCCTGAATGTGGACATTTTGATTGTATTTTGTTTGCTGGGGTTATCATATGTATTCAATTACATCATAGCTTAAAATATATTGATAAAGATGTATAAATTGATCTGGAGTACTTAGGTGGTCGCCTAGGGCAGAGGGGCCGTGAGAGAATTTTCCTGTCTTGACTGATTGATGGATATTTGGAATGAAAGCTGCCAGACAGGTTTTTCGCTCTTACACTCCATAACAATTTATTTACACTCCATAACAATGTATTTACACTACATACAAAAATATGTCTATATAAACATGTGTTTACTCTCCATAAATTTTGGTTTATTGCTAAAGTTACTCAAGAAATGTGTCATAATCCTATTCTTTTTGTTTTTGAGACTTAATTAGTCTCGAAGGGGGGAAATATGTAGTGTCTTAGGCTCTGTGATTGTGCTGACATTGCAAATGGTGTAACAGATGAACTTTACTCTACTTTGCTGAAACATCTGGAAAGCATTACTAAAGTTCCTGGAAAAAAGGATATGGGGAGATATGTGAAAAAGGCCAGGGATTGGATATTAAAATCACGCCATACTATGTCATATATGATATAAATACCATGTCTTGAACAGAGAGAGGGGGGAATAGCGAATTACAGAATTGGCTCCTGCTGTTCTTCAGATATCTGCAGGTATCTGTAAATCTGACGCTGAAACTCTTTGTTATAATAAACCTTTATAAACAAAGTACAGTGTCGGCAGACTTCTTATCATCACGGCATTATCAGCAAAGGTTTGTTTTTGGCCACCACAGTATCAAGCCCGTCTGTCAGAGTGCAAAGTCTCTCTCCATTCAGAGACATCAGTATCAAGCCCGCCTGTCAGAGTGCCAAGTCTCTCTCCATTCAGAGACATCAGTATCAAGCCCGTCTGTCAGAGTGCAAAGTCTCTCTCCATTCAGAGACATCAGTATCAAGCCCGTCTGTCAGAGTGCCAAGTCTCTCTCCATTCAGAGACATCAGTATCAAGCCCGTCTGTCAGTCTGGACTTCATCACATCATCTTGCAAGTCACCATGTGCTGGCTCAATAGATGTTTCTATACATGTTGAAGTTTGAACAGGTCAGACTTCTCCCCATCGACAACCATTGGTGAGCAGGCAAGAGGTGAGGCTGGAGGTGAGGTCTTTGCCAGCGAACCATTGATGAGCAGCGTAGATCAGCTCCTGGCCCCTCATCAAAGACACTGGTCGGTCACACACAGACACACACAGAGCGCTGATTATGATTAGCCTGGTGGAACCAACCTGATCGCTGTGTTCACCTTTCAATTTAACTTCAGATATCATAAAATGTAAAGTGAAATAGAATGGAGAACACAGTGATCAGGCTGGTTCCCCCAGGCTAGATTATACCCTGGACATTATATGCATCTAAGAAGTAGGAAATAACATTTACATTTTAGTCATTTAGCAGACGCTCTTATCCAGAGCGACTTACAGGAGCAATTAGGGTTAAGTGCCTTGCTCAAGGGCACATTAACGTCATTTAGCAGACGCTCTTAGCCAGAGCGACTCACAAATTGGTGCGTTCACCCTATAGCCAGTGGGATAACCACTTTACAATTTGGGGGGGGGGGGGGGGGGGGTTAGAAGGATTACTTTATCCTATCCCAGGTATTCCTTAAAGAGGTGGGGTTTCAAATGTCTCCGGAAGGTGGTGAGTGACTCCGCTGTCCTGGCGTCGTGAGGGAGCTTGTTCCACCATTGGGGTGCCAGAGCAGCGAACAGTTTTGACTGGGCTGAGCGGGAGCTATGCTTCCGCAGAGGAAGGGGAGCCAGCAGGCCAGAGGTGGATGAACGCAATGCCCTCGTTTGGGTGTAGGGACTGATCAGAGCCTGAAGGTACAGAGGTGCCGTTCCCCTCACTGCTCCATAGGCAAGCACCATGGTCTTGTAGCGGATGCGAGCTTCAACTGGAAGCCAGTGGAGTGTGCGGAGGAGGGGGGGTGACGTGAGAGAACTTGGGAAGGTTGAACACCAGACGGGCTGCGGCATTCTGGATGAGTTGTAGGGGTTTAATGGCACAGGCAGGGAGGCCAGCCAACAGCGAGTTGCAGTAGTCCAGACGGGAGATGACAAGTGCCTGGATTAGGACCTGTGCCGCTTCCTGTGTAAGGCAGGGTCGTACTCTCCGAATGTTGTAGAGCATGAACCTGCAGGAGCGGGTCACCGCCTTGATGTTGGCGGAGAACGACAGGGTGTTGTCCAGGGTCACGCCTAGGCTCTTCGCACTCTGGGAGGAGGACACAGCAACAAAGCCACAACACAACACTACACAACACAACACTCAACAATACATTAACTGCGCTATAACGGTGACAAACGGTGCCCACAAACTGTTAGGGCCTCCATAAAGCTGTCCCAACAGCAGTCCCAACACCTTACCACTGCTCCACCTGGCTATCAGCGGAGCCTTGTCTGGCAGCGAAACAGTTCCTTCAGCGTCATTTATTGCCTTTAAAAAAAAACATTGCTGATATGGCTGACTTGCTTAAACAAATGTGGTTTCTACTGACAATTGAGATGTACAAACTATGGCATAAGGCGACGACAAGCGGATAAGAGGCAATCCGTAATTTCGATTAAGACATTAATGAGCGAGCTAGGACGGACGTAGTCAATATAACTATTTGTTCAGCACTTTTGAAATGTACAGCGACAGAATTCAGAACAGTTCTTACTGTGTTCTCCCTGTACACCAAGTCAGAACCATAGGATAAATAAAGGGGGCATATAAGCAGACAATGAAAGCTCTTACAATATTCGATGATTACATTTCTCTAAAACAGGCTATAGGCTACGTGTTCACCATCAAGTCAGAACAGTAGGCTAAATTAAGAGGGGTAATTAGTCCACATTATTAGGGTGAGGTGTGGTCCTCTGTAGCTCAACTGGTAGAGCACGGCGCTTGTAACGCCAAGGTAGTGGGTTCGATCCCCGGGACCACCCATACACAAAAATGTATGCACGCATGACTGTAAGTCGCTTTGGATAAAAGCGTCTGCTAAATGGCATATTATTATTATTATATTATTAGGTACATGGGCTACTAACAGCTTACTACACAACATACACTTAGTATTACTTTCTTGGCTTCAGTATACATATCTCCCTGGCATATTACATCATTTATGCAGCAGCATACAATACATTTTTGGACTCACTTTGTTGTGCTGTGCTCACTTGAACAGGAAGGTGGCGCGGTGGGCCTTCTGGGCTCTAGAAAGAGGCCCAAAATCCTGAGTTGGAATTCCAGAGTTGGTTGACCGTTCAAAATTATTTTCCATATTTTCCCAATTGCAGCAAGTTTTATCCGAGTTCCCAGTTGTCTTGAACTCACTGAATTCTGAGATTTCCCAGTTCCGAGTTTCCAGCTGTTTTGAACGCGGCAGAAGTCATGCTGGATTGACAGCATGGCCAATGTATTCAAACTTTTCTGGCCCATGGCGTTACCCCCTTTTGACGTGATATCCAATTCGTAGATTACGATCTTGTCTCATCGCTGCAACTCCCCTACGGACTCGGCGAAGGTTCAGAGCCAAGCCGCACCAATGTGTCGGAGGAAACACTGTCGAACTGACGACCGGCGTCAGCTTGCAGGCGCCCGGCCCGCCACAAGGAGTCGCTAGAGTACGATGAGCCAAGGAAATCCCTCCGGCCAAACCCTCCCCTAACCCGGACGACGCTGGGCCAAACCCTCCCCTAACCCGGACGACGCTGGGCCAATTGTGCGCCGCCTCATGGGTCTCCCGGTCACAGCCTGGGATCGAACCCAGTGCTCCAGTAACGCCTTAGCACTCATTGTTGAATTTGCGATTTCCAAATTGTTGTGTAATGTTTATGTCCAATGGCTGATGAGCACCAATAAGTTTGAGGAATAATTTCTCTTCATTTGACAAGGATTGAAAAGGATTTGCCAGTAGATTACCGACTTGATGCATGATGATGACTGATTTTTTATGATGTTGACATGATCAGTTCAATCAAAGCTATGGTAGATATAACGTGATTTGATATCATTTCATCTGTGGCCAATGACTTGAGGCTTCTTGGATGGGCACTTCTTATATATAATAGCAGCCAACAAGTGCTCAGCATATGTGGGAACTCCTTCAAAAGCATTCCAGGTGAAGCTGGTTGAGAGAATGCCAAGCGTGTGCAAAGCTGTCATCAAGGCAAAGGGTGGCTATTTGAAGAATCTCAAATATAAAATATATGTTGATTTGTTTAACACTTTTTTGGTTACTACATGTAGAAAATTGTAAAAATAAAAAAAGACCCTTGAATGAGTAGGTGTTCTAAAACTTTTGACCGGTAGTGTATGTACAGTGGGGAAAAAAAGTATTTAGTCAGCCACCAATTGTGCAAGTGTCACGGTTTCGGCCGAGGCTGCTCCTCCTCCTGGTTCGGGCAGGCTTCGGCGGTCGTCGTCCCCGGAGTACTAGCTGCCACCGATCTATGTTTCATGTTCGTTTGGTTTTGTCTGGATGTTGTACACCTGTGTCTTGTTAGTCCTCGTTAGTGTCCTATTTAGTTCTCGTTGTGTGTGCTTGTCGTTGTGTGTGATTGCGCTTCTGTTTCGTGTTTGGAGCTACATTTTTCCCTCCAGTGTTTTGGAGAGGGTTGTTTGCACATGTTTGTGCGTCATTCGTTTTGTCGCCTGTGTGCGTCGTGCATTTTGCCTTCGGGCTTATTGTGCTTCTGTTGTATATATATAATATATATTGCACTAAAGCCTTTGGACTGAGCCTCTGCGTCCTGCGCATGATTCCTACACCACACCCACCTTCAGCACGCCTTGAAAGAATCACACACCTTCTAATGGAATCAGCAGGATCGGCAGTGACGCCTGTGTCGCTCGAGGAGCATCTCCGTGGGCAAGAGGACCAGATCCGACAACTGGAGACCGCTCTACAGGAGGTAATCAACATCATGCACCGATGGGAGGCCAGCAGGGTACCCACACCTCCACCTACCCTGTCCATTCCATCGGTCGGTCCACCAGTCCCAGGTTCGGAACCCAGGGGGATTCGGCTCTCGCTCCCGAGGGCGTATGACGGAACAGCTGCCGGGTGTCAGGGGTTCCTCCTGCAGGTGGAGCTCTACCTGGCCACTGTACACCCGGTGCCCTCGGGATACGAGAGCGTTTCCGCCCTCATCTCCTGTCTCACGGGCAAGGCGTTGGAGTGGGCTAACGCCGAGTGGAGGAAGATGGACGCCAACACCATCACCTACGCCGAGTTCTCCCGCCGCTTCAAGGCCGTGTTCGACCATCCACCTGAGGGCAAAGCGGCGGGGGGAGCGTCTAGTCCATTTGAGACAGGGGAGGAGGAGCGCTCAGGTGTTCGCTCTAGAGTACCGGACTCTAGCGGCGGATGCAGGGTGGAATGAACGGGCTCTCATCGACCATTTTCGATGTAGCCTACGAGAGGACGTTCAACGTGAGTTGGCCTGCAGGGATACCCATCTTACCTTCGACCAGTTGGTCGATATGTCCATCCGTCTGGACACCCTGCTGGCCACCCGTGGACGTCCCGATTGGAGTCCGTCCATTCCGCCCTCCGGCACCTCCGAGCCGAGCCCTATGGAGCTCGGGGGTGCCGGCGCTAGAGAACGGAGTAGGAAGAGCCCGAGGGGGCCTGTCTCCTGCACCAAGTGCGGTCGTGGAGGGCACACTACGGCCAGGTGCTGGGGAGGGTTCTCCGGGAGTAACGACAACAGGCCATGCACTGGGGGGGCCTCCCAGGTGAGTAGACGTCCCACTTACCCAGAGCTTTCTGTTGCACACTTTTGTATACCTGTTTGTTTTCCACAGGTTGCACCTCATTCCCAGCATAAGGCGCTAGTAGATTCAGGCGCAGCTGGGAATTTTGTTGATCGTAAGTTTTGTTTTGAGTTAGGGATCCCTCTCCTACCTGTTGACAAACCTTTTCCCGTTCATGCCTTAGACAGCCGCCCGTTGGGGTCGGGGTTGATCAGGGAGATCACAGCGCCACTTCGGATGTGTGCGCAGGGGGGTCATGAGGAGACTATACAGTTGTATCTGATCGACTCTCCTGCGTACCCAGTGGTGCTGGGGATTCCCTGGTTAAGCACCCATAACCCTGCTATTTCGTGGCAACAGAGGGCTCTCGATGGGTGGTCTGCTCAGTGCGAGGGGCGATGTCTGGGTGTTTCCGTCGGGGTGACTTCGGTGGAAAGTCCAAACCAAGTGCCCGCACTGCACATTCCGCCTGAATATGGGGATTTAGCTCTCGTGTTTAGCAAAACTAGGGCGACGCAGTTGCCTCCTCATAGACAGGGGGATTGCGCGATTGATCTCCAGGCAGGAGCAGCGCTCCCACGGAGCCATGTGTATCCTTTGTCTCAAGAGGAGAGAAAAGCTATGGAGACTTACATAGCCGAATCTTTGAGACAGGGATACATTCGGCCCTCCACTTCTCCCGCCTCCTCGAGCTTCTTTTTTGTGAAAAAGAAGGATGGAGGGTTGCGCCCGTGCATTGATTACCGTGGTCGCAATCAGATTACTGTGAAATACAGTTATCCACTCCCTCTGATTGCGACCATGACGGAGTCATTGCATGGAGCGCGGTTTTTCACAAAACTGGATCTCAGGAGCGCGTATAACTTGGTGCGCATTAGGGAGGGTGACGAATGGAAGACAGCGTTTAGTACCACGTCAGGTCATTTCGAATATCTCGTCATGCCATATGGGTTGATGAATGCTCCATCAGTCTTCCAATCCTTCGTAGATGACATTTTCCGGGATATGCAGGGACAAGGGGTGGTCGTATACATTGATGACATTCTGGTGTACTCGTCTACCCGAGCCGAGCATATAACCCTGGTGCGTCGTGTATTGAGGAGGCTGTTGGAGCACGACCTATATGTCAAGGCAGAGAAATGTCTGTTTTTCCAGGAGTCGGTCTCCTTTTTGGGTTATCGGTTGTCCGCGTCAGGGGTGAGAATGGAGGTGGATCGTGTGTCCGCTGTGCGTAATTGGCAAACCCCAACTACTGTAAAAGAGGTGCAGCAGTTTTTGGGCTTTGCGAATTACTACCGGAGGTTTATCCGGGGTTTTGGACAGGTGGCAGCTCCCATCACATCCCTTCTGAAGGGGGGTCCGGTGCGCCTGCAGTGGTCAGCCGATGCGGACAGGGCCTTTAGGAGACTGAAGGACCTGTTTACGTCGGCTCCGGTGCTGGCGGATCCCGCATTACCCTTTCAGGTCGAGGTAGACGCGTCTGAGGCTGGTATAGGGGCCGTTCTCTCTCAACGGTCCGGCACGCCACCTAAACTCCGCCCCTGTGCTTTTTACTCAAAGAAGCTCAGCCCGGCGGAGCGTAACTATGACGTTGGGGACAGGGAGCTGTTAGCTGTAGTTCAAGCCCTTAAGGTGTGGAGGCATTGGCTTGAGGGGGCTCAACACCCTTTCCTCATTTTGACTGACCATCGGAACCTGGAGTACATCCGGGCAGCGAGGAGACTGAACCCTCGCCAGGCTCGATGGAGTATGTTTCTCACCAGGTTCGTATTTAAAATCACGTACATCCCTGGGTCCCAGAATGGTAAGGCGGATGCGCTGTCCCGGCGGTATGACACGGAGGAGAGGTCCGTTGAGCCCACTCCCATACTACCGGAGTCTTGCCTTGTGGCACCGGTGGTGTGGGAGGTCGATGCCGAAATCGAGCGAGCGTTGCGTACCGACCCCAGCCCTCCCCAGTGTCCTGAGGGTCGGAGGTACGTTCCGCTCGAGATTCGGGATCGACTCATTTACTGGGCTCACACGTCACCCTCCTCTGGACATCCGGGTATCGGCCGGACGGTGCATTGCCTTAGCACTAAATACTGGTGGCCCACTTTGGCTAGGGATGTGAGGGTTTATGTCTCCTCCTGCTCGGTGTGTGCCCAGTGTAAGGCGCCCCGACATCTGCCCAGGGGTAAGTTACAACCCCTGCCCGTTCCACAACGACCATGGTCCCACCTCTCGGTGGATTTTGTGACAGACCTTCCCCTCTCTCAGGGGAATACCACCATCCTGGTTGTTGTGGATCGGTTCTCTAAGGCCTGTCGTCTTCTCCCTATGTCGGGTCTTCCTACTGCCCTACAGACCGCTGAGGCCCTATTTACCCACGTCTTCCGGCATTACGGGGTACCCGAGGATATAGTGTCTGATCGAGGCCCCCAGTTTACCTCACGTGTTTGGAGAGCGTTCATGGAGCGTTTGGGGGTCTCGGTTAGCCTTACCTCAGGGTACCACCCGGAGAGTAACGGGCAGGTAGAACGTGTCAACCAGGATGTGGGTAGGTTTCTGAGGTCGTATTGCCGGGACCGGCCGGAGGAGTGGGCACGGTACATTCCCTGGGCCGAGATGGCCCAGAACTCTCTCCGCCACTCCTCTACTAACCTAACCCCCTTCCAATGTGTGTTAGGTTACCAGCCGGTTCTGGCACCTTGGCAGCAGAGCCAGATCGAGGCCCCTGCGGTGGATGATTGGATGAGGCGCTCGGAAGAGACGTGGAACGCTGCCCACGTCCACCTGCAGCGGGCCGTCCTTCGTCACAAGGCGAGCGCCGATCTCCACCGCAGTGAGGGGCCGGTGTACGCACCCGGAGATCGAGTCTGGCTCTCTACCAGGAACCTACCCCTCCGCCTGCCCTGCCGGAAGCTGGGTCGGCGGTTTGTGGGGCCCTTTAAATTCCTGAGAAGATTGAACGAGGTGTGTTATAGGTTACATCTACCTGTCGAGTATAAGAATATTAACCCCTCGTTCCATGTGTCTCTTCTCAGGCCGGTGGTAGCTGGTCCACTCCAGGACAATGAGATAGGGGAGACTCCTCCGCCCCCACTGGACATCGAGGGGGCTCCGGCGTACACCGTTCGGTCCATCTTGGACTCTAGACGCCGGATGGGGGGTCTCCAGTATCTCGTGGAGTGGGAGGGGTACGGCCCGGAGGATCGGTGCTGGGTGCCGCGGAGGGACATCCTAGACCCATCTCTCCTGTCGGAGTTCCACCGGGACCATCCCGCGCGCCCTGCTCCGCGTCCTCCTGGTCGTCCCCGAGGCCGGGGTCAGCGCACGGCTGGAGCCGCGCGTCAAGGGGGGGGGTACTGTCACGGTTTCGGCCGAGGCTGCTCCTCCTCCTGGTTCGGGCAGGCTTCGGCGGTCGTCGTCCCCGGAGTACTAGCTGCCACCGATCTATGTTTCATGTTCGTTTGGTTTTGTCTGGATGTTGTACACCTGTGTCTTGTTAGTCCTCGTTAGTGTCCTATTTAGTTCTCGTTGTGTGTGCTTGTCGTTGTGTGTGATTGCGCTTCTGTTTCGTGTTTGGAGCTACATTTTTCCCTCCAGTGTTTTGGAGAGGGTTGTTTGCACATGTTTGTGCGTCATTCGTTTTGTCGCCTGTGTGCGTCGTGCATTTTGCCTTCGGGCTTATTGTGCTTCTGTTGTATATATATAATATATATTGCACTAAAGACTTTGGACTGAGCCTCTGCGTCCTGCGCATGATTCCTACACCACACCCACCTTCAGCACGCCTTGACAGCAAGTTCTCCCACTTAAAAAGATGAGAGAGGCCTGTACTTTTCATCATAGGTACAAGTCAACTATGACAGACAAAATGAGATTTTTTTTCTCCAGAAAATCACATTGTAGGATTTTTAATGAATTTATTTGCAAATTATGGTGGAAAATAAGTATTTGGTCAATAATAAAAGTTTCTCAATATTTTGTTATATACCCTTTGTTGGCAATGACACAGGTCAAACGTTTTCTGTAAGTCTTCACAAGGTTTTCACACACTGTTGCTGGTATTTTGGCCCATTCCTCCATGCAGATCTCCTCTAGAGCAGTGATGTTTTGGTGCTGTCGCTGGGCAACACAGACTTTCAACTCCCTCCAAAGATGTTCTATGGGGTTGAGATCTGGAGACTGGCTAGGCCACTCCAGGACCTTGAAATGCTTCTTACGAAGCCACTCCTTCGTTGCCCGGGCAGTGTGTTTGGGATCATTGTCATGCTGAAAGACTCAGCCACGTTTCATCTTCATGAAACTTGATCATTTTGATCATTTTGACCCCACGGGGTGAGATCTTGCGTGGAGCCCCAGATCGAGGGAGGTTATCAGTGGTCTTGTATGTCTTCCATTTCCTATTAATTGCTCCCACAGTTGATTTCTTCAAACCAAGCTGCTTACCTATTGCAGATTCAGTCTTCCCAGCCTGGTGCAGGTCTACAATTTTGTTTCTGGTGTCCTTTGACAGCTCTTTGGTCTTGGCCATAGTGGAGTTTGGAGTGTGACTGTTTGAGGTTGTGGACAGGTGTCTTTTATACTGATAACAAGTTCAAACAGGTGCCATTAATACAGGTAACGAGTGGAGGACAGAGGAGCCTCTTAAAGAAGAAGTTACAGGTCTGTGAGAGCCAGAAATCTTGCTTGTTTGTAGGTGACCAAATACTTATTTTCCACCATAATTTGCAAATAAATTCATAAAAAATCCTACAATGTGATTTTCTGGATATTTTTTCTCTCAATTTGTCTGTCATAGTTGACGTGTACCTATGATGAAAATTACAGGCCTCTCTCATCTTTTTAAGTGGGAGAACTTGCACAATTGGTGGCTGACTAAATACTTTTTTCCCCCACTGTATATATGTCTATCTCTGATAAGCTAATCAGGAAAGAGCTAGAAATAGCCCATATTAATATAGGTATCCTTAGAAATAAGGTTCTTGAAATCAATAACTTGGCAACATCAGATAACATTCATATATTAACCATCTCTGAGACTCACTTAGATAATTATTTTGATGATACAGCAGTAGGGATATAACATCTACAGAAGTGACTGGAATGCCTATGGGGGAGGTGTTGCTGTATATGTTCAGAGCCATATTCCTGGAAAGCTTAGAGAGGATTTCTTGTCTAATGTTGTTGAAGTGTTGTGGTTGCAGGTTTTCCTGCCTCATTGAAATCTTTTGGGGTGCTGCTATAGGCCACGAAGTGCTATCATTCATTATCTGGATAATATGTGTGCAATGTTTGATAAACTGTGTGATGTTAACAGAGAGGTCTATTTTCTGGGTGACCTGAATATAGACTGGTTTTCATCAAGCTGTCCGCTCAAGAGGAAGCTTCTCACTGTAACCAGTGCCTGTAATCTGGTTCAGGTTATTCATCAACCTACCAGGGTGTTTAGAAACACTACAGGAACAAGATCATCCACATGCATTGATCACATTATTACTAATACTGTAGTGCTTTGTTCTAAAGCTGTATCCGTACCCATTGGTTGTATCACAATATAGTGGCTATATCCAGGAAAGCCAAAGTTCCAAAAGCTGGGTCTAAAATAAATATTTAGCTGTGACTCTTATGTGGATGATGTTAAAAATATTTGTTGGTCTGATGTGATTAATAAGGAGCCTCCAGATGCTGCACTTGATTAATTTATGAAATTGCTTCTTCCAATTTTTTGGAAAATTTGTTAAGAAACTGACTGTGGACCTCAGGCCTTATACCTCATACTTATTTCCCTCATTAAAATGCAAATCAATTTATAACATTTTTGACATGCGTTTTTCTGGATTTTTGTTGTTGTTATTCTGTCTCTCACTGTTCAAATATACCTACCATTAAAATTATAGACTGATCATGTCTTTGTCAGTGGGCAAACGTACAAAATCAGCAGGGGATCAAATACTTTTTTCCCTCACTGTATATACACCTGTTCTGAAAGGCCCCAGAGTCTGCAACACCACTATGCAAGGGGCACCACCAAGCAAGCGGCACCATGAAGACCAAGGAGCTCTCCAAACAGGTCAGGGACAAAGTTGTGGAGAAGTACAGATCAGGGTTGGGTTATAAAAAAATATACGAAACTTTGAACATCCCACGGAGCACCATTAAATCCATTATTAAAAAATGGAAAGAATATGGCACCACAACAAACCTGCCAAGAGAGGGCCGCCCACCAAAACTCACAGACCAGGCAAAAAGGGCATTAATCAGAGAGGCAACAAAGAGACCAACGATAACCCTGAAGGAGCTGCAAAGCTCCACAGCAGAGATTGGAGTATCTGTCCTAGGACCACTTTAAGCTGTACACTCCACAGAGCTGGGCTTTACGGAAGAGTGGCCAGAAAAAAAGCGATTGCTTACAGAAAAAAATAAGCAAACACGTTTGGTGTTCGCCAAAAGGCATGTGGGAGACTCCCCAAACATATGGAAGAATGTACTCTGGTCAGATTAGACTAAAATTGAGCTTTTTGGCCATCAAGGAAAATGCTATGTCTGGAGCAAACCCAACACCTCTCATCACCCTGAGAACACCATCCCCACAGTGAAGCATGGTGGTGACAGCATCATGCTGTAGGGATGTTTGTCATCAGCAGAGACTGGGAAGCTGGTCAGAGTTGAAGGAATGATGGATGGCGCTAAATTCTGGGAAATTCTTGAGAGAAACCTGTTTCAGTCTTCCAGAGATTTGAGACTGGGACGGAGGTTCACCTTCTAGCAGGACAATGACCCTAAGGATACTGCTAAAGCAACACGCAAGTGGTTTAAGGGGAAACATTTAAATGTCTTGGAATGGCCTAGTCAAAGCCCAGACCTCAATCCAATTGAGAATCAGTGGTATGACTTAAAGATTGCTGTACACCAGCGGAACCCATCCAACTTGAAGGAGCTGGAGCAGCAAAATATCCCAGTGGCTAGATGTGCCAAGCTTATAGAGACATACCCCAAGAGACTTGCAGCTTTAATTGCTGCAAAAGGTGGCTCTACAAAGTATTGACTTTGGGGGGGGGGGTGAATAATTATGCACGCTCAAGTTTTCAGTTTTTTTGTCTTATTTGTTGTTTTGCATCTTCAAAGTGGTAGGCATGTTGTGTAAATCAAGTGATACAAACTCCCTTAAAATCCATTTTAATTCCAGGTTGTACTTTTGCAAGCCACTGTAGTATTGTGGTACTATGATAGGTAGATCCAGTATGGTGGTACTATGATAGGTAGATCCAGTATGGTGGTACTATGATAGGTAGATCCAGTATGGTGGTACTATGATAGGTAGATCCGGTATGGTGGTACTATGATAGGTAGATCCAGTATGGTGGTACTATGATAGGTAGATCCGGTATGGTGGTACTATGATAGGTAGATCCGGTATGGTGCTACTATGATAGGTAGATCCAGTATGGTGGTACTATGATAGGTAGATCCAGTATGGTGGTACTATGATAGGTAGATCCGGTATGGTGGTACTATGATAGGTAGATCCAGTATGGTGGTACTATGATAGGTAGATCCAGTATGGTGGTACTATGATAGGTAGATCCAGTATGGTGGTACTATGATAGGTAGATCCAGTATGGTGGTACTATGATAGGTAGATCCGGTATGGTGGTACTATGATAGGTAGATCCAGTATGGTGGTACTATGATAGGTAGATCCAGTATGGTGGTACTATGATAGGTAGATCTGGTATGGTGGTACTATGATAGGTAGATCCGGTATGGTGGTACTATGATAGGTAGATCCAGTATGGTGGTACTATGATAGGTAGATCCAGTATGGTGGTACTATGATAGGTAGATCCGGTATGGTGGTACTATGATAGGTAGATCCGGTATGGTGGTACTAACATGTCATATTATATCTGTCTGTTATGTGTTTTCTGTAGATCCACGATCAGCAAAGACTAACGGCCGGTTTCCCGAACACATATTAAGACTAAGCCTAGTCCTGGACTTTTTAGCATGATCATTGGAGAATCACCATTGATTAAATACTGTGTGTTGATTAAATACATCGCAGTGCTTGAGGCGTCATTACAGACCCGTGTTCAATCCTCGGGCTGTGTCGCAGCCGGCCACGACCGGGAGACCCATAGGGGC
The DNA here is from genome assembly GCA_031479575.1 of Coregonus ussuriensis. Taxonomy (NCBI): domain Eukaryota; kingdom Metazoa; phylum Chordata; class Actinopteri; order Salmoniformes; family Salmonidae; genus Coregonus; species Coregonus ussuriensis. The sequence goes on from CM062486.1 coordinate 49,435,030, forward strand.
GGCACACAGTTGGCCCAGCGAGCCGTGTGTCAAGAAGCAGTGCGGCTTGGCAGGGTCGTGTTTCGGAGGACGCATTGGCTCTCGACCTTCGCCTCTCCCGAGTCCGTATGGGAGTTGCAGCGATGGGACAAGACCGTAACTACCAATTGGATATCACGAAAAATTGGGGTGAAAAATTATTAAAATAAAATAATGATAATAACATATATATATATATATATAAGGATCTTTGTATCGTCATGGAAATAACGTTGAAGATGATATTAGTGTATTCAGTAGAAAAATAAAGACAAGCATGTGACTAAAATATTTTTGGTTCCTCTTTTTATTATTTTATAACTCAATTAAAAGATAAAAGAAACAGTTCCATGCCCTATAATGTAAACGTTGTTGACTATACCTCGCCAAGCCACCGTGTCATGTATGTAGGTATGTGTGTGTATGTATGCATTTTCTAACCAGGGATGTATTCACATTCAGTGAGGTGACACGTTCAGAATGTTACAGATACAAATGTCATGAATAGAGCTGACTATGTCAGACAGTCATGTCTTTTCTACAGCATACATTTCTATCTGAATGTTTTCTGTAAAGTTGTGCCCCTACTGGTTGACACCCCAGGTTTGACCCCTTGGACTAAGGTCAGAGGTCAGGGGTCGTGGTTTAGAAGTAGTTGACAACCCTGCGGATGGACTGGATGTTGGGGTTCTGGGACTGCCACTCCATGTGACTACAGTAGTCTCCTCTCTCCACGATATACATACGGCCACGGAAGTTAGGTTCCTCATAAAGCACCCAGCTATGGAGGGAGAGGAGGAGGGAGAGGAGGACGGGGAGAGAGGAGGGGGAGAGAGGAGGAGGAGAGAAGAGGGGGTGGTTTACAGACAGATTATTTCACTTATAATTCAAGGTATCACAATTCCAGTGGGTCAGAAGTTTACATACATTAAAATGACTGTGCCTTTCAACAGCTTGGAAAATTTCAGAAAATGATGTAATGGCTTTAGAAGCTTCTGATAGGCTAGTTGATATAATTTGAGTCAATTGGAGGTGTCCCTGTGGATGTATTTCAAGGCCTACCTTCAAACTCAGTGCCTCTTTGCTTGACATCATGAGAAGATCTAAAGAAATCAGCCAAGACCTCAGAAAAAAGATTGCAGACCTCCACAAGTCTGGTTCATCATTGGGAGCAATTTCCAAACACCTGAAGGTACCACATTCATCTGTACAAACAATAGTACGCAAGTATAAACACCATGGGACCATGCAGCCGTCATACCGCTCAGGAAGGAGACACGTTCTGTTTCCTAGAGATGAACGTACTTTGGTGCGAAAAGAGCAAATCAATCCCAGAACAACAGCAAAGGACCTAGTGAAAATGCTGGAGGAAACAGGTACAAAAGTATCTATATCCACAGTAAAACGAGTCCTATATCGACATAACCTGAAAGGCCGCTCAGCAAGGAAGAAGCCACTGCTCCAAAACCGCCATAAAAAAGCCAGACTACGGTTTGCAACTGCACATGGGGACAAAGATCGTACTTTTTGGAGAAATGTCCTCTGGTCTGATGAAACAAAAATAGAACTGTTTGGCCATAATGACCATCGTCCCGTGTAGCTCAATTGGTAGAGCATGGCGCTTGCAACGCCAGGGTTGTGGGTTCGATTCCCACGGGGAGCCAGTATGGGATTTTTATTTTTATTTTATTAAAAAATGTATGCACTCTGGATAAGAGCGTCTGCTAAATTACTAAAATGTAAATGTTATGTTTGGAGGAAAAGGGGGGTTACTTGCAAACCAAAGAACACCATCCCAACCGTGAAGCACAGGGGTGGCAGCATCATGCTGTGGGGGTGCTTTGCTGCAGGAGGGACTGGTGCACTTCACAAAATAGATGGCATCATGAGGAAGGAAAATTATGTGGATATATTGAAGCAACATCTCAAGACATCAGTCAGGAAGTTAAAGCTTGGTCGCAAATGGGTCTTCCAAATGGACAATGACCCCAAGCATACTTCCAAAGTTGTGGCAAAATGGCTTAAGGACAACAAAGTCAAGGTATTGGAGTGGCCATCACAAAGCCCTGACCTCAATCCTATAGAACATTTGTGGGCAGAACTGAAAAAGCGTGTGTGAGCAAGGAGGCCTACAAACATGACTCAGTTACACCAGCTCTGTCAGGAGAAATGGGCCAAAATTCACCCAACTTATTGTGGGAAGCTTGTGGAAGGCTACCCGAAACGTTTGACCCAAGTTAAACAATTTAAAGGCAATGCTACCAAATACTAATTGAGTGTATGTAAAACTGGGAATGTGATTAAATAAATAAAAGCTGAAATAAATAATTCTCTCTACTATTATTCTGACATTTCACATTCTTAAAATAAAGTGGTGATCCTAACTGACCTAAGACAGGGACTGTTTACTAGGATTAAATGTCAGGAATTGTGAAAAACTGAGTTTAAATGTATTTGGCTAAGGTGTATGTAAACTTCCGACTTCAACTGTACGTCTTTACAATTTCCAGTCACACTGTATGTTAGTGATTACTGTATAAAGTGTTTACTGTATGTTAGGGATTACTGTATAAAGTGTTTACTGTATGTTAGGGATTACTGTATAAAGTGTTTACTGTATGTTAGGGATTACTGTATAAAGTGTTTACTGTATGTTAGGGATTACTGTATAAAGTGTTTACTGTATGTTAGGGATTACTGTATAAAGTGTTTACTGTATGTTAGGGATTACTGTATAAAGTGTTTACTGTATGTTAGGGATTACTGTATGCAGTGTTTACTTTATGTTAGGGATTACTGTATAAAGTGTTTACTGTATGTTAGGGATTACTGTATAAAGTGTTTACTGTATGTTAGTGATTACTGTATAAAGTGTTTACTGTATGTTAGGGATTACTGTATAAAGTGTTTACTGTATGTTAGGGATTACTGTATAAAGTGTTTACTGTATGTTAGGGATTACTGTATAAAGTGTTTACTGTATGTTAGGGATTACTGTATAAAGTGTTTACTGTATGTTAGGGATTACTGTATAAAGTGTTTACTGTATGTTAGGGATTACTGTATAAAGTGTTTACTGTATGTTAGGGATTACTGTATAAAGTGTTTACTGTATGTTAGGGATTACTGTATAAAGTGTTTAGTGTATGTTAGGGATTACTGTATAAAGTGTTTACTGTATGTTAGGGATTACTGTATAAAGTGTTTACTGTATGTTAGGGATTACTGTATAAAGTGTTTAGTGTATGTTAGGGATTACTGTATAAAGTGTTTAGTGTATGTTAGGGATTACTGTATAAAGTGTTTACTGTATGTTAGGGATTACTGTATAAAGTGTTTACTGTATGTTAGGGATTACGGTATAAAGTGTTTAGTGTATGTTAGGGATTACTGTATAAAGTGTTTAGTGTATGTTAGGGATTACTGTATAAAGTGTTTAGTGTATGTTAGGGATTACTGTATAAAGTGTTTACTGTATGTTAGGGATTACTGTATGAAGTGTTTAGTGTATAAAGTGTTTACTGTATAAAGTGTTTACTGTATAAAGTGTTTACTGTATGCTTATAAAATGTTTATGGATGTGTTTATAAACAGCTAGCTCCAAATCCCAGGAGCTCCAGAGATAGATTGATGAATTGAATTGAATGGAATTGAATTGAATTGAACTGTCAGCAGCAGTAGATTCATTAGATACGTACGCTCCGTCTCCGTAGACCTTCAGAGAGTTGATGCAGTTCTTGGTCAGACCACGTCCCTGCAGGAAGGGCACGTCATCACACACCTCAACACACTGGCCAGCAAAGTCAACTCCCTCAAACAACTCCATCCTGTAGTGTTCTCCATGCTGGAAGAGAGGAGGAGGAGGAGGAGGAGGAAGAGGAGGAGGAGGAAGATGAAGAGCGGGAGGAAGAGGAGGGGAAGAGGAGGGAGATGAAGAGCAGGAGGAAGAGAGGAGGAGGAAGAAGAGGAGTCAGTCAGTCAGTCTTCTCTATCTCACATTGTAATGTACCAGTCAGTCAGTCAGTCAGTCAGTCAGTCTGTCTGTCTGCCCTGTGCCCCTTGCCTACCTGGGTGTGCCCAAGATGCCCTTTACAGTGTCACATTCACCTGAACATTCTGCGCTGGCTATTTATCTTCACCCTTTCCATCACGTCTTGGCCCGGGTAACGTAACATATCTAGTGCCAGTCCATTTTTAAGTGGGTTGAGGGGCGTAACCTCTCCTACTGCTTTGTCCTCATCTGACCTTGGTAACACTTTACGTCAAGTAGCTCTTATACCGGTGTTATAACAGTGTAATAACTCCAATAACAACATTGTTATGAAGTAACAACCCCAACTCTATTACTGTGTAATTACAAAATGTATTACAAAGTTACCATAAGAGCACCGTAAGCCTAAAGTATTCACAAAGCCACAGGTTACCATGGTGGCATAGGTTACCGCGGCGTCCGTTACCGCGGCATCAGGTTTCCACAGCATCGGTTACCGTGAGTGTTAGCGTTTTTTTAAACCCTCACCATCTTGATAGGTCTGCAGGAGCCCATGTGATCATTGTGGGCGTTCCATCTCTGGAACTCGGGGTACTCTCCGTGCTCCAGCATGTACTGCTGGCCCTTGAAGTCGGGGTGGTCGAAGCAGATGAAGGCGCCGCTCTCCACGCGGATGGAGTTGACGCGGTTCATGAATCCACGGTCCTGAAAGTTATCACAGTCACCGCAGATCTCCAGCTTCCTGCCCGTGAAGCATTTCCCCTCGTAGAAACAGATCTGGGTAGAATACAGACACAGGAAAGAACACAGTACAGTTAGGTGGGGTTGGAAATCGTGCAAGACCTACAGGATATGGTCTGGAGATGGACACAGCAACAGACACTAACTGTCATTTTGGATACATTTGATCCGGGCACAATAAAGACACAGTTAAATGACGTTGTTGCATTTTGCATCGTCATGATGATGTGGCCGGTGACACTTTGCTTCTTGAAAGTCCAATATCTTGAAAACTTGACTATTGACATGCAAAACATTTTGGGACTGTATCAACAGTGGACTAATGAAAGAAATACCAATGATCGTTTTGGAGTGGATTTCCCCTTTAAATTAAAGTTACTTAAGTTGAGTCAAGTTAAGTAAGTTACGTTTTAAAGATGCACTATGCAGAAATCACTCCGCCATTTCCTGGTTGCAAAAATTATAATAGTTCGCTTGATTTCAGTTTATGTGACAAAAAAAGCAAGTATAGTGCAGAGAATCATTGTATCATCTAAACCGCTGTGAAATGTATTTTCCATAACCAAAAATATTGTATTTTCAGCTGTTTGAAGCTGGTGTACAAAACCGAAAGTAAAAGACGCAAAAACAAACGTAAGAATGGGAAGCATAGAAATAGCACTTAAAACTTAACTTACTTAAAGCTGCAATATGTAACTTTTTGGGCGACCCAACCAAATTCACACAGAAATGTGTGTTATAGATCTGTCATTCTCATTGAAAGCAAGTCTAAGAAGCGGTAGATCTGTTCTATATGCAAGTAAGTTAATTGAGTTAAGTTACGGTGGGGTAGAACGAGAGTAAGAATCATCTGGAGTTTTGTCTGAGAGAGACAGGTGTTGTGTTTCGCAGTGAGGAACCATTCTTGGTCTGAGATCATTCTGTGTTGATGTTTGTTGTTTACAAAGTCCTCAGAATGTTCCAGAGCTATACAATGGACATAAGTGAGTGTAGTGTTGACTGTTCCATTTCTCTCGGTCATAATCCACAACACTGCAACAGCAAAGCATTACCTTAAAACAAAATTACCATTACTCCATATCTACCCTTTAGATACTACTGTGCTATCTCAGGTAGTATATTGTCCAGTAACTATCGTGGATACGTAAGCAGGCCTATCCCAGTAATGTTTTCGCAGCCGTACAAATTGTTCGGCTTGGCTTTGTTTGGGCTCAGTAGTGTGAAAAGAGCAATGTGCAAGGCTCCTGTGGGTAAGGTCGGGTGTCAACAGCGTTGGGGAGTGACTGATTACAAACAAACTGTAACTGTAATCAGTTACGTCACCAGCAAGAATATTGTAATCAGATTACAGATACTTTTGAAAAAACGAGATGATTCTTTCTTGGAGTACTTTCAAATTCAGAAAGGACGTTTACGAATATTTTTTCTCCATTTTTCTGACTGTTTTCTCAATGACATTCAATTCTGCATTGAAAAAAAAAGGTTTGTTCCCGCCTGAGCGAGTCTGACCACAAGTCAGAGACCACTATGCTGACAGCTATACATACAGCTCGGTGGAGCTCAAGCACAGCTTCACTCCCATGTGCCACATTCACCCCTCATGCAAATGATGTAATGAAACTGCTCAAATCAACACTGATCAACAAAGCCCCGGGACTGGATGGTATCTGCGGTAGGACTCTCAGGCACTGTGCTGAGCAGCTCAGCAGCTGAGGTCCTACTCCACCTGTTCCAGTCTTTGCTGGACCAGAGGCTGGTCCCGCTGCCATGGAAAAACATCCACCATTATCCCTGTTCCTGAGAAAGACAAGCCTCGTCTCTCTCAATGCCCCATTTGCGCTGACCTCTCTTGTGATGAAGGCCCTGGAGAAGCTGGTCGTCTGTGGCAGACGCTCTGCTGGATCCCCTACAGTTCGCGTACTTCACCAAGAGAGGTGTGGACGACGCCAAGCTGTTCCTAATGGACGCCATCCCACCGACATCTGGAGAGCAGGGGGTTCTTTGTCAGGCTCCTGTAGTGTGGAATTCTCGTCCTCGCATTTAACACCACGCAGCCTGCCATTCTCGCCAGAAAACTTGACTCACAGTTCAAACTCGACCATGGCCTTATTTTATGGATTATGGATGTTTTAACTGATAGGCCACAGAGAGTCTTCAGGAGGAAGCCCCCTCAGGATGGACCAGGTGATCATCCATGGTGAGGAGGTGGACATTGTGGACCAGTATAAATATCTTGGTACCATCTTTTATAACACCCTGAAGTTTGAAAAAAAAAACACAGACGCCATCATCAAAAACGCTCACCAGAAACAATACTTCCTCAGCAAACTGAATTCATTCAGTGTCCACAAATCGATATTGCAAACTTTTTACAGTTCTTTCATCGTTCTGTTTTTCTCCTTCGTATGCTGGTTCACATCTCTTTCTGTCATGAACAGGGATCGCCTCCATGCCATTGTAAACACCTGTTGTAAGATCACTGGGGTGTCTCTCAGAAGTCCGGCTTCATTCTTTGAGCAGCAGGCCAGGAGGAAGACCTATGACATCACTCATGTCCTCTCAACCCACAGCTTCAACCGCTCCTCATTGGATGCCACCTGCACTGTCTCAAGCGCTCCACCAATAGGTGCAGGGCCTCGTTTGAGCCCGAGGCCATCCACCTGGTTAACAGGACCATTAAGGAAGACCTAGAGACTATTCTAGAGATAGTTTAGCCCTGACATTAATTAACAACTTTGACTACCATGAACTTTTAGTTTCTTAAATTGCACTCTGCACCCTTAACTGATGCCTTAATAAGTGTGTATATTAATTTTTTATACTGTTAGTGTGTGTTTGTCCTGTCTGAAGCACCCTTAATTGTCCCTTGGGGATTAATAAAGTTGTATTGTATTGTTTTGTATTGTATCTAAAAGGGCAATATTCAAGGCTCATGTGGGTTAGGTGTCAATCTCTAAAAGGGCAATATGCAAGGTTTAGGTGGGTTAGGTGTCAATCTCTAAAAGGGCAATATGCAAGGTTTAGGTGGGTTAGGTGTCAATCTCTAAAAGGGCAATATGCAAGGTTTAGGTGGGTTAGGTGTCAATCTCTAAAAGGGCAATATGCAAGGCTTAGGTGGGTTAGGTGTCAATCTCTAAAAGGGCAATATGCAAGGCTTAGGTGGGTTAGGTGTCAATCTCTAAAAGGGCAATATGCAAGGCTTAGGTGGGTTAGGTGTCAATCTCTAAAAGGGCAATATGCAAGGCTTAGGTGGGTTAGGTGTCAATCTCTAAAAGGGCAATATGCAAGGCTTAGGTGGGTTAGGTGTCAGTCTCTAAAAGGGCAATATGCAAGGATTAGGTGGGTTAGGTGTCAATCTCTAAAAGGGCAATATTCAAGGCTCATGTGGGTTAGGTGTCAATCTCTAAAAGGGCAATATGCAAGGTTTAGGTGGGTTAGGTGTCAATCTCTAAAAGGGCAATATGCAAGGCTTAGGTGGGTTAGGTGTCAGTCTCTAAAAGGGCAATATGCAAGGCTTAGGTGGGTTAGGTGTCAATCTCTAAAAGGGCAATATGCAAGGCTCCTGTGTGTTAGTATAGCTATATACTGCATGCAACTGGTTCCAACCTGGACTCAGGGGTAGACGTAACATAGTAAATGTAAATCTGTCTCCCTCCATTTAGAATGTTATGTTATGTTTCATATGGTATGAATTAATTTGTGGATGTCCATCATCCATTTCATATGATATGTTACAAATTACAATTCGTATGATATGTTGAGAAATGCAATTTGTACAATATGTTATGAATTTACAATACGTATGGTATGTTACGATTTTTCTATTTGTTGTGGTTAACAGTAGCTACGTGGCTAGGTGGCTAACGCTAATGCTAGCTAGATGGCTAACATTAGCTAGGCTAGGTGTTAGGGTTAGCGGTTAAGGTTAGGGTTAAGGTTAGGGTTAAAGTTAGGGTTAGGAGTTAGGTTAAAGGGTTACGTTTAGGGTTAGAGGAAGAGTTAGCTAACATGCTAAGTGGTTGCAAAGTAGCTGAAAAATAGTAAGTAGTTGCAAAGTTGATAATTATCTAAAATGCTAAACATTTTCGTGATGGGACTCTAGACGTTCTAGTTATACCCTCCTTTAGTTTTTGCCTTAAGTAACCTTCTGTAACTGATACCAAACGTAACATATAAAGCTAATTTGAGTGTCCTCGGATTTACATTTAGTATGTTACGTCTAGTCTATGAGACCAGGCTGGTATAGCTGTATGTATAGCTGTATACTGTATCCAGGGTAATCTGATTACCAAAAAACGGTAACTGTAATCAGTTACGTTACCAGCAAAAATATTTGAAATCAGACTACAGATACTTTAGATTTCTTGGGGGAAAAACTTCAGTACTTCTTGGATTGCTTTTAAATTCAGAAAGGATGTTTGCAAGAAAGGGGGGAAAAAATGGACACCTTTCTGTTTTCTAAAGGGCATTAAATTCAGCATTGAAAAAAGGCACAAGTTTAGGTTTATTCCACTTGAGCGAGTCTGACCACAAGTCAGAGACCATTATGATGACACACCAAATGATGACCACCAATCAGAGACCATTATGATGACACACCAAATGATGACCACCAATCAGAGACCATTATGATGACACACCAAATGATGACCACCAATCAGAGACCACTATGATGACACACCAAATGATGACCACCAATCAGAGACCATTATGACACCAAACGCGTTTGATGGATTATTTATGTCTTCTTCTAATGCCTCTTAAGGGGAAAGCAATCCAAAAGTAACGGAAAGTAATCAGATTACGTTACTGAGTTTGGGTAATCCAAAAGTTACTGATACAAATGTTGGACAGGTAACTAGTAACTATAACATTTACATTTTAGTCATTTAGCATATAACATATTACAATCTGTATGTAACCTACCCAAACCTGACTGTATGTACAGTATAGATGTATGTATAGCGGTTTAGCTGTATCTACAGCTGTATATCTGTATGTATAGCTGTATGTATAGTTGTATAGCTGTATGTATAGCTGTATGTATAGCTGTATGTATAGCTGTATGTATAGTTGTATGTATAGCTGTATGTATAGCTGTATATATAGCTGTATGTATAGCTGTATGTATACTGTATGTATACTGTATGTATAGCTGTATATATACTGTATGTATAGCTGTATGTATAGCTGTATGTATACATGTATGTATACTGTATGTATACATGTATGTATAGCTGTATGTATACTGTATGTATAGCTGTATGTATAGCTGTATGTATAGCTGTATGTATACTGTATGTATACTGTATGTATACTGTATGTATAGCTGTATATATAGCTGTATGTATAGCTGTATGTATAGCTGTATGTATACTGTATGTATACTGTATGTATACTGTATGTATAGCTGTATATATACTGTATGTATAGCTGTATGTATACTGTATGTATAGCTGTATATATACTGTATGTATAGCTGTATGTATAGCTGTATGTATAGCTGTATGTATACTGTATGTATACTGTATGTATACTGTATGTATAGCTGTATATATACTGTATGTATAGCTGTATGTATAGCTGTATGTATACATGTATGTATAGCTGTATGTATAGCTGTATATATAGCTGTATGTATAGCTGTATGTATACTGTATGTATACTGTATGTATAGCTGTATATATACTGTATGTATAGCTGTATGTATAGCTGTATGTATACATGTATGTATACTGTATGTATACATGTATGTATAGCTGTATGTATACTGTATGTATAGCTGTATGTATAGCTGTATATATAGCTGTATGTATAGCTGTATGTATACTGTATGTATACTGTATGTATAGCTGTATATATACTGTATGTATAGCTGTATGTATAGCTGTATGTATACATGTATGTATACTGTATGTATAGCTGTATGTATAGCTGTATGTATACTGTATGTATAGCTGTATGTATAGCTGTATATATAGCTGTATGTATACTGTATGTATAGCTGAATGTATAGCTGTATATATAGCTGTATCTATAGATTATGTATACTGTATGTATAGCTGTATGTATACTGTATGTATAGCTGTATGTATACTGTATGTATAGCTGTATGTATACTGTATGTATACTGTATATATAGCTGTATGTATACTGTATGTATAGCTGAATGTATAGCTGTATATATAGCTGTATCTATAGATGTATGTATATCTCTATGTATAGCTGTATCTATAGATGTATGTATATCTCTATGTATAGCTGTATGTATAACTGTATGTATACTGTATGTATAGCTGTATGTGTAGCTGTATGTATACTGTATGTATAGCTGTATGTATACTGTATGTATACTGTATGTATAGCTGTATGTGTAGCTGTATGTATAGCTGTATGTATACTGTATGTATACTGTATGTATAGCTGTATGTATAGCTGTATGTATACTGTATGTATACTGTATGTATAGCTGTATGTATACTGTATGTATACTGTATGTATAGCTGTATGTGTAGCTGTATGTATAGCTGTATGTATACTGTATGTATAGCTGTATGTGTAGCTGTATGTATAGCTGTATGTATACTGTATGTATACTGTATGTATAGCTGTATGTATAGCTGTATGTATACTGTATGTATACTGTATGTATAGCTGTATGTATACTGTATGTATAGCTGTATGTGTAGCTGTATGTGTAGCTGTATGTATAGCTGTATGTATAGCTGTATAGTTGTATGTACAGTGCATTCGGAAAGTATTCAGACCCCTTCCCTTTTTCCACATTTTGTTACGTTACACTTTACAGCATTATTCTAAAATGGATTAAATAGTTTTTTTCCCTCATCAATCTACACACAATACCCCATAATGACAAAGCAAAAACAGGTTTTTAACAAATGTATAACATATAAAAAACAGAAATACCTTATTTACATAAGTATTCAGACCCTTCGCTATGAGATTCAAAATTGAGCACAGGTGCATCCTGTTTCCATTGATCATCCTTGAGATGTTTCTACAACTTGATTGGAGTCCACCTGTGGTAAATTCAATTGATTGGCCATGATTTGGAAAAGCACACACCTGCCTATATAAGGTCCCACAGTTATGACAGTGCATGTCAGAGCAAAAACCAAGCCATGAGGTTGAAGGAATTGTCCGTAGAGCTCCGAGACAGGATTGTGTCGAGGCACAGATCTGGGGAAGGGTACCAAAACATTTCTGCAGCATTGAAGGTCCCCAAGAACACAGTAGCCTCCATCATTCTTAAATGGAAGAAGTTTGGAACCACCAAGACTTTTCCTAGAGCTGGCCGCCCGGCCAACCTGAGCAATCGGGAGAGAAGGGCCTTGGTCAGGGAGGTGACCAAGAACCCGATGGTCACTCTGACAGAGCTCCAGAGTTCCTCTGTGGAGATGGGAGAACCTTCCAGAAAGACAACTATTTCTACAGCACTCCACCAATCAGGCCTTTATGGTAGAGTGGCCAGACGGAAGCCACTCCTCAGTAAAAGGCACATGACAGCCCACTTGGAGTTTGCCAAAAGGCACCTAAAGGACTCTCAGACCATGAGAAACAAAATTCTCTGCTGATGAAACCAAGATTGAACTCTTTGGCCTGAATGCCAAGCTTCACATCTGGAGGAAACCTGGCACCATCCCTACGGTGAAGCATGGTGGTGGCAGCATCATGCTGTGGGGATGTTTTTCAGCGACAGGGAATGGGAGCCTAGTCAGCATCGAGGGAAAGATGAACGGGGCAAAGTACAGAGAGATCCTTGATGAAAACCTGCTCCAGGACCTCAGACTGGGGCAAAGGTTCACCTTCCAACAGGACAACGACCCTAAGCACACAGCCAAGACAACGCAGGCGTGGCTTCGGGACAAGTCTTTGAATGTCCTTGAGTGGCCCAGCCAGAGCCCGGACTTGAACCCGATCAAACATCTCTGGAGAAACCTGAAAATAGCTCTGCAGCGACGCTCCCCATCCAACCTGACAGAGCTTGAGAGGATCTGCAGAGAAGAATGGGAGAAACTCCCCAAATACAGGTGTTCCAAGCTTGTAGCAACATACCCAAGAAGACTTGAGGCTGTAATCGCTGCCAAAGGTGCTTCAACAAAGTACTGAGGAAAGGGTCTGAATACTCATGTAAATGTCATATTTCAATTTTTTATTTTTAATAAAAATAAAAAATAAACTGTTTTTGCTTTGTCATTATGGGGTATTGTGTGTAGATTGATGAGGGAAAAAACTATTTAATCCATTTTAGAATAAGGCTGTAACATACCAAAAAGTGGAAAAAGTAAAGTGGTCTGAAAACTTTCCGAATGCACTGTATAGCTGTATGTATAGCTGTATGTATAGCTGTATGTATACCTTATATATAGCTGTATGTATACCGTATGTATAGCTGTATGTATAACTGAATGTATACTGTATATATAGCTGTATGTATACTGTATGTATAGCTGTATGTATAACTGAATGTATACTGTATATATAGCTGTATGTATAGCTGTATGTATAGATGTATATATAGCTGTATGTATACTGTATATATAGATGTATGTATACTGTATGTATACTGTATGTATATCTATATGTATATCTCTATGTATAGCTGTATGTATACTGTATGTATACTGTATGTATAGCTGAATGTATACTGTATATATAGCTGTATGTATAGATATATGTATAGCTGAATGTATACTGTATGTATATCTCTATGTAGAGCTATACGTATAGCTGTATACTTCCAGGTATGATACTGTATGCATAGTCCAAAATAACTTCCAGGTACGATACCTACTACTCACCTTGCCTGAGTACTGCGACATTTTGCCCACCGGTTGTCGTCCACGTTAGTCCCACTGTGTGAGAGTGGAAAGATGTGGACCCCCTGATATATATGGCCAATAGGGAGAGGAGAGGCTGACCACCTGATATATATGGCCAATAGGGAGAGGAGAGGCTGACCACCTGATATATATGGCCAATAGGGAGAGGAGACGTATCACGAGGTCAACATAACAATGGCCCCACAATGAAGGGATTTAAAGCATTCTGCACCATGGACACTTTCCCTTACACTTTGCAATGCTGATAGTGGACTTTGGCTTAGTAGGGGTCCAGCACAATGGCAGGGGTAGGAGATTCTGCTTTGATTGGGATTTGAGGGGTATAGTGTGTGTTGTGGTGTCTGTTGATGATGTGGAGTGTGTCGATGGTGTGTGTGTGTGTATATGTGTGTGTGTGTATGTGTGTGTGTTGTGGTGTGTGTTGTGGTGTGTGTCGATGGTGTGTGTTGTAGTGTGGTGTGTGTGTGTCTGTGTGTGTCGTGGTGTGTGTTGTGTTGTGGTGTGTTGTGTATGTACGTACGTGCGTGCGTGTGTCTGTGTGGTCTGAGTAAATGTATAGATACACGGTAGACATTGTTACAGTGTTACAGTATTAAAGTGTTATAGTAATACATTATTACATAAGAGTGGTGCAGAGTAGACTAGGAATTACTTTAACCTTTCACCCCTGATCTCTCCCTCCTCCCTAACCCCTCCCTCCTCCCTAACCCCTCCCTCCTCCCTAACCCCTCCCTAACCCCTCCCTCCTCCCTAACCCCTCCCTACTCCCGAACCCCTCCCTAACCCCTCCCTCCTCCCTAACCCCTCCCTCCTCCCTAACCCCTCCCTCCTCCCTAACCCCTCCCTACTCCCGAACCCCTCCCTAACCCCTCCCTCCTCCCTAACCCCTCCCTCCTCCCTAACCCCTCCCTAACCCCTCCCTACTCCCTAACCCCTCCCTAACCCCTCCCTCCTCCCTAACCCCTCCCTAACCCCTCCCTACTCCCTAACCCCTCCCTAACCCCTCCCTAACCCCTCCCCACTCTCTACTCTCTAACCCCTCCCTACTCCCTAACCCCTCCCTACTCTCTAACCCCTCCCTACTCCCTAACCCCTCCCTACTCCCTAACCCCTCCCTACTCCCTAACCCCTCCCTAACCCCTCCCTACTCCCTAACCCCTCCCTACTCCCTAACCCCTCCCTACTCCCTAACCCCTCCCTAACCCCTCCCTACTCCCTAACCCCTCCCTAACCCCTCCCCACTCCCTACTCCCTAACCCCTCCCTACTCTCTAACCCCTCCCTAACCCCTCCCCACTCTCTACTCCCTAACCCCTCCCTACTCCCTAACCCCTCCCTACTCCCTAACCCCTCCCTAACCCCTCCCTAACCCCTCCCTACTCCCTAACCCCTCCCTAACCCCTCCCTACTCCCTAACCCCTCCCTAACCCCTCCCTACTCCCTAACCCCTCCCTACTCCCTAACCCCTCCCTAACCCCTCCCCACTCCCTACTCCCTAACCCCTCCCTACTCTCTAACCCCTCCCCACTCTCTACTCCCTAACCCCTCCCTACTCCCTAACCCCTCCCTACTCCCTAACCCCTCCCTACTCCCTAACCCCTCCCTCATCCCTAACCCCTCTCTAACCCCTCCCTACTCCCTAACCCCTCCCTAACCCCTCCCTACTCCCTAACCCCTCCCTTCTCCCTAACCCCTCCCTAACCCCTCCCTACTCCCTAACCCCTCCCTACTCTCTACTCCCTAACCCCTCCCTACTCCCTAACCCCTCCCTACTCTCTACTCCCTAACCCCTCCCTACTCTCTAACCCCTCCCTAGTCGTTTACAATCGAAGTTACCTGCTGCATATCTCAGAATTCTGCGCTCAGCTCTTTTGCCGCCAGTTGCTCTCGGTATATCCATTGTAGCTCAGTGGGTGTATCATACAATGGCAGAGGGAGACACATTCATAACTACAGTGCAGAGGCCTGCCTGCCGTCTCGTGATAGATCCCCATCTGTGCAAAAGCCCACAATTCGATCTCATGGACTCTGTTTTTCGTCAATATAGCCACGCAGCAAACTGAACATCCCTTATGCCGTTTCATGCTCGGGAATCGTGAGACAGAACAATATTTCCTCGTGAATGTCATCCCCCGACATGTATAGTGAACAAAGGTCAATGCATCTCGGCCCTCACTGCCAACATACGGTGGGGAGTTTGAGTCGTTCAGTTAGAGTTCCCTCTTGATCGCTAGCTATAGCATCAATTCTTAGTTTCACAGTGTTATCTGACAAAGTTATTGATGTGAGTTTCTGTGCCTCTGCCTCCCCACACATTGTTTTCACCATATCACCATAATATCAAAGTCTCTGCAATAGTGTGTGGTTTCATAGCGTAGGGGGCCTAGCCATTCACCCTGGGAATGATTCAAGCGCAACGGTCAAGTGCGGCCTTTCCCCATGATCTAAGCCCACTCTGTGGTTGAATTTTTACTTTTAGATTTGAATAATTTAGATTTGTAAGGTTAACACACATTACAATGATTTTTAGATACAAAGACGATATCATATATATTTTTGATGTATTGGTTTTTACCAGGATTTTGGATATTCTTCCGCGACCCCATTTTCATATCCCTAGATTGGAAACCGCTACCCTAACCCCTAACCCCTAACCCCTAACCCCTAACCCCTCCCTAACCCCTCCCTAACCCCTAACCCCTCCCTAACCTCTCCCTAACCCCTCCCTAACCTCTCCCTAACCCCTAACCCCTCCCTAACCTCTCCCTAACCCCTCCCTAACCCCTCCCTAACCCCTAACCCCTAACCCCTCCCTAACCTCTCCCTAACCCCTCCCTAACCCCTCCCTAACCTCTCCCTAACCCCTAACCCCTCCCTAACCTCTCCCTAACCCCTCCCTAACCCCTCCCTAACCCCTAACCCCTAACCCCTAACCCCTAACCCCTCCCTAACCTCTCCCTAACCCCACAGCTCAGCATTCAACACCATAGTGCCCTCCAAGCTCATCACTTAGATAAGGACCCTGGGACTGAACACCCCCCTCTGCAACTGGATCCTGGACTTCCTGACGGGACGACCCCAGGTGGTGAGGGTAGGCAACATCACCTCCGCCACGCTGAGCCTCAACACGGGGGCCCCTCAGGTGTGTGTGCTTTAGTCCCCTCCTGTACTCCCTGTTCACCCACGACTGCGTGTGGCCGCGCACGACTCCAACACCATCATTACTTTTTTGCTGATGACATGATGGTGGTAGGCCTGATCACAGACAACAATCAGACAGCCTATAGGGAGAAGGTCAGAGACCTGGCAGTGTGGTGCCAGGACAACAACCTCTCCATCAACATCAGCAAGACAAAAGGAACAGATCGTGGACTACAGGAAACGGAGGGTCCGAGCACGCCCCCATTCACTTCGACAGGGCTGTAGTGGAGCGGGTTGAGAGCTTCAGGTTCCTCAGTGTCCACACACACTGTTACGTTCCCCAGCAAGAAAACCAAAACTGTTGGTCAAACAGAAGAGGGAACTAACAACCAAAACGAAACAGGTAGGGTTTTAGGAGGGGTTCTGAAAGACACTCATAGGGGTGTCCACTGAAAGTCGACACCCACCACGAGCGCCCACTAAATTTGCCCAAGAAGAGGCAAACAAAAGAAAAACCCACACCAAACATAAAGACAGGAAGCAAACCAAAACGGTGGAACAAAACGAAATCAGGGAAATCAGACAAAGGAATGTTTTTCTAGAAATCAAATAGGGAGTGCCAACTAAAGGTGTTGACCCTCCACATCTCTCAAGACAACTGGAGTACTGGGCCAGCCGCTCTTAAATAGCACCTGGGCCAGCACAGGTGAAACACCTTCCCACTAATGAGATGGCAAACCAGCACGGGTGGAACACATACGGAATAACGAGGTGGCAACAATCGGTGCGCCCTACGTGCTAAAGTGCTATATGTGCTATATGTGCTAAAGTCCAACAGGCAGCAGCCTCTAAGGTGCAGGGTTACGTAACCGCCTAGCAATGACTATTTAACGGTCTCGGTCCCAGCTTTGTTCCACCTGTACTGGTCCCCTGTAGCTCAGTTGGTAGAGCATGGCGCTTGCAACGCCAGCGTTGTGGGTTCGATTCCCATGGGGGGCCAGTATGAAAAATGTATGCACTCACTAACTGTAAGTCGCTCTGGATAAGAGTGTCTGCTAAATGACTAAAATGTAAATAGACTGACCTTGCCTTCTGGATGATAGCGGGGTGAACAGGAAGTGGCTTGGGTGGTTGTTGTCCTTGATGATCTTTCGTGACATCGGTGATGCGTTGGGCAGACCGCACCACCCTCTGGAGAGCCCTGAAGTTGCGGACGGTGCAGTTGCTGTACCAGGCGGTGATGCAGCCCGACAGGATGCTCTCAATTGTGCATCTGTAAAAGTTTGTGAGGGTCTTAGGGGCCAAGCTGAATTTCTTCAGCATCCTGAGGTTGAAGTGGCGCTGTTGCGCCTTCTTCACCACACTATCTGTGTGGGTGGACCATTTCAGATCGTCAGTGATGTGTACGCAGAGGAACTTGAAGCCTTCCACCTTCTCCACTGCTGTTCCGTCAATGTGGATAGTTTCATGAAGTCCACAATCAGCTCCTTTGATTTGTCGACATTGAGGGAGAAGTTATTTTCCTGGCACCACACTCCCAGGGCCTTCACCTCCTCTCTGTAGACTGTCTTGTCATTGTTGGTATGGCAACTGCTTGGCATCCGACCACAAGGCGCTACAGAGGGTAGTGCGTAAGGCCATCCGGGACTTCTATACCAGGCGGTGTCAATTGTCAAAGACTTCAGTCACCTTAGTCATAGACTGTTCTTTCTGCTTCCGCACGGCAAGATGATGCACCAAGTCTGGAACAAACAGGACCCTGAGCAGCTTCTACCCCCCAAGCCATAAGACTGCTAAATAGTTAGTTAAATAGTTAACCAAATAGCTACCCGGACTATCTGCATTGACCATCTTTTTAGACTCATCACATACGCTGCTGCTACTGTTTATTATCTGTCACTTTATTCCTAGTTATATGTACAGTACATATCTACCTCAATTACCTCGTACCACTGCACATGGACTCGGTACTGGTACCCTGTGTATATAGCCATGTTATTACCTCGTACCACTGCACATGGACTCGGTACTGGTACCCTGTGTATATAGCCAAGTTATCGTTACTCATTGTGTATCTATTATTACTTTTATTATTACGTGTTTTACTGTTCTATTATTTCTCTATTTTCTTTCTCTCTGTGTTGTTGTGAAGGGCCCTTAAGGAAGCATTTCACTGGTAGTCTACTCCTGTTGTTTATGAAGCATGTGAAGAATAAAATGTCATTTAATAACCCCTTCCTACTCTCTAACCCCTACCTACTCCCTAACCCCTCCCTCCTCCCTAACCCCTCCCTACTCCCTAACCCCTCCCTTCTCACTAACCCCTCCCTCCTCCCTAACCCCTCCCTACTCCCTAACCCCTCCCTACTCCCTAAACCCTCCCTCCTCCCTAACCCCTCCCTACTCCCTAACCCCTCCCTACTCCCTAACCCCTACCTACTCCCTAACCCCTCCCTCCTCCCTAACCCCTCCCTACTCCCTAACCCCTCCCTTCTCACGAACCCCTCCTTCCTCCCTAACCCCTCCCTACTCCCTAACCCCTCCCTACTCCCTAACCCCTCCCTAACCCCTCCCTACTCCCTAACCCCTCCCTAACCCCTCCCTACTCTCCAACCCCTCCCTACTCCCTAACCCCTCTCTACTCCCTAACCCCTCCCTACTCTCTAACCCCTCCCTACTCCCTAACCCCTCCCTACTCCCTAACCCCTCCCTTCTCACTAACCCCTCCTTCCTCCCTAACCCCTACCTACTCCCTAACCCCTCCCTACTCCCTAACCCCTCCCTCCTCCCTAACCCCTCCCTACTCCCTAACCCCTCCCTTCTCACTAACCCCTCCTTCCTCCCTAACCCCTCCCTACTCCCTAACCCCTCCCTAACCCCTCCCTACTCCCTAACCCCTCCCTCCTCCCTAACCCCTCCCTACTCCCTAACCCCTCCCTCCTCCCTAACCCCTCCCTACTCCCTAACCCCTCCCTTCTCACTAACCCCTCCTTCCTCCCTAACCCCTCCCTACTCCCTAACCCCTCCCTAACCCCTCCCTACTCCCTAACCCCTCCCTACTCTCTAACCCCTCCCTACTCCCTAACCCCTCCCTACTCCCTAACCCCTCCCTACTCCCTAACCCCTCCCTACTCTCCAACCCCTCCCTACTCTCTAACCCCTCCCTACTCCCTAACCCCACCCTACTCCCTAACCCCTCCCTACTCCCTAACCCCTCCCCACTCCCTATAGTAGACAGAGAGACAGGAGAAGGATAGAAATGATAGGTAGAGTTTAATGCATAGATCATAGACATGCCTGATCAGGGTAAAGCTAGGGGCTGGAGGGTAAAGAGGAGCGGCCGGGGGGCTGGAGGGTAAAGAGGAGCGGCAGGGGGGCTGGAGGGTAAAGAGGAGCGGCAGGGGGGCTGGAGGGTAAAGAGGAGCGGCAGGGGGGCTGGAGGGTAAAGAGGAGCGGCAGGGGGGCTGGAGGGTAAAGAGGAGCGGCAGGGGGGCTGGAGGGTAAAGAGGAGCGGCAGGGGGGCTGGAGGGTAAAGAGGAGCGGCAGGGGGGCTGGAGGGTAAAGAGGAGCGGCAGGGGGGCTGGAGGGTAAAGAGGAGCGGCAGGGGGGCTGGAGGGTAAAGAGGAGCGGCAGGGGGGCTGGAGGGTAAACAGGAGCGGCAGGTGGGCTGGAGGTAGAGTGAGTAGGCTGGCATTGAAAAATAGCAACATAAAGAGAAAATCAGCTGAAGAGAAAGGGCATCTATAACCCCTCCCTACTCCCTAACCCCTCCCTACTCTCTAACCCCTCCCTACCTCCTAACCCCTCCCTACTCCCTAACCCCTCCCTACTCTCTAACCCCTCCCTACCTCCTAACCCCTCCCTACTCCCTAACCCCTCCCTACTCTCCAACCCCTCCCTACTCTCTAACCCCTCCCTACTCCCTAACCCCTCCCTACTCCCTAACCCCTCCCTACTCCCTAACCCCTCCCTACTCCCTAACCCCTCCCTACTCTCCAACCCCTCCCTACTCTCTAACCCCTCCCTACTCCCTAACCCCTCCCTACTCTCCAACCCCTCCCTACTCTCTAACCCCTCCCTACTCCCTAACCCCTCCCTACTCCCTAACCCCTCCCTACTCCCTAACCCCTCCCCACTCCCTATAGTAGACAGAGAGACAGGAGAAGGATAGAAATGATAGGTAGAGTTTAATGCATAGATCATAGACATGCCTGATCAGGGTAAAGCTAGGGGCTGGAGGGTAAAGAGGAGCGGCAGGGGGGCTGGAGGGTAAAGAGGAGCGGCAGGGGGGCTGGAGGGTAAAGAGGAGCGGCAGGGGGGCTGGAGGGTAAAGAGGAGCGGCAGGGGGGCTGGAGGGTAAAGAGGAGCGGCAGGGGGGCTGGAGGGTAAAGAGGAGCGGCAGGGGGGCTGGAGGGTAAAGAGGAGCGGCAGGGGGGCTGGTGGGTAAAGAGGAGCGGCAGGGTGGCTGGAGGGTAAACAGGAGCGGCAGGTGGGCTGGAGGTAGAGTGAGTAGGCTGGCATTGAAAAATAGCAACATAAAGAGAAAATCAGCTGAAGAGAAAGGGCATCTATATACGTATATCTGTCACTCCCTTTCATAGATCTCTCTCCCTTTCATAGATCTCTCTCCCACTCCCTTTCATAGATCTCTCTCCCTTTCATAGATCTCTCTCCCACTCCCTTTCATAGATCTCTCTCCCTTTAATATATCTCTCTCCCACTCCCTTTCATAGATCTCTCTCCCACTCCCTTTCATAGATCTCACTCCCTTTCATAGATCTCTCTCCCTTTCATAGATCTCTCTCCCACTCCCTTTCATAGATCTCACTCCCTTTCATAGATCTCTCTCCCTTTCATAGATCTCTCTCCCACTCCCTTTCATAGATCTCTCTCCCTTTAATAGATCTCTCTCCCACTCCCTTTCATAGATCCCACCCCCTTTCATATATTCCTCTCCCTTTCATAGATATCTCTCCCTTTCATAGATCTCACTCCCTTTCATAGATCTCTCTCCCTTTCATAGATCTCTCTCCCACTCCATTTCATAGGTCTCTCTCCCTTTCATAGATCTCTCTCCCACTGCCTTTCATAGATCTCTCTCCCTTTCATAGATCTCTCTCCCACTCCCTTTCATAGATCCCACTCCCTTTCATAGATCTCTCTCCCTTTCATAGATCTCTCTCCCACTCCCTTTCATAGACCCCACTCCCTTTCATAGATCTCTCTCCCTTTCATAGATCTCTCTACCACTCCCTTTCATAGATCTCACTGCCTTTCATAGATCTCTCTCCCTTTCATAGATCCCACTCCCTTTCATAGATCTCTCTCCCTTTCATAGATCTCTCTCCCTTTCATAGATCTCTCTCCCACTCCCTTTCATAGATCTCACTCCCTTTCATAGATCTCTCTCCCTTTCATAGATCCCACTCCCTTTCATAGATCTCTCTCCCTTTCATAGATCTCACTCCCTTTCATAGATCTCTCTCCCTTTCATAGATCTCTCTCCCTCTCCCTCTTCCTGTCACTCTGCTATTGGGCTCAATTCAACCCACTGTAGCTGATTCAGAATTGGCTCAATTCAACCCACTGTAGCCGATTCAGATATGGCTCAATTCTACCCACAGTAAACTATTCAGATGGGTCTCAATTCAACCCACTGTAGCCAATTCAGATAGGGCTAAGTTCTACCCACTGTAGCCGATTCAGATTGGGTTAAATTCAACCCACTGTAGCTGATTCAGGCAGCATCTGGTTTAAGTATCAGACCTCACAGCAGTTCACAACACGTAACGCAAATATTGTATAAGCAGTTTAAATATAGAGGACACCTGACCAATGTTACATTCCTCAAAACTGCATATGAGAGGGTGAACTGGGCCATGGGTGAACTGGGCCATGGGTGAACTGGGCCATGGGTGAACTGGGCCATGGGTGAACTGGGCCATGGGTGAACTGGGCCAAGGGTGAACTGGGCCAAGGGTGAACTGGGCCATGGGTAAACTGGGCCATGGGTGAACTGGGCCATGGGTGAACTGGGCCATGGGTGAACTGGGCCATGGGTGAACTGGGCCATGGGTGAACTGGGCCATGGGTAAACTGGGCCATGGGTGAACTGGGCCATGGGTGAACTGGGCCATGGGTGAACTGGGCCATGGGTGAAAGCATATGTATAGTAGACCTACAGTAGCCTGAAATCCAGACCTGTTTTGTGCTATCATTCCACTCCTTGTTCTCGGTGTCATTGCCAAACAATGGCATGACAAGGAGTGTCTAGGGCTGGAATGTTAGCCTTTGTTAGACCTACAAATATGGGGAGACATAATGTGTACAGTAGATGCAGAGATACGGTACGGAGACAGCTGAGCTGGCTAACAAAGGCTAGGAGACAGCTGAGCTGGCTAACAAAGGCTAGGAGGCAGCTGAGCTGGCTAACAAAGGCTAGGAGACAGCTGAGCTGGCTAACAAAGGCTAGGAGACAGCTGAGCTGGCTAACAAAGGCTAGGAGACAGCTGAGCTGGCTAACAAAGGCTAGGAGGCAGCTGAGCTGGCTAACAAAGGCTAGGAGACAGCTGAGCTGGCTAACAAAGGCTAGGAGACAGCTGAGCTGGCTAACAAAGGCTAGGAGACAGCTGAGCTGGCTAACAAAGGCTAGGAGACAGCTGAGCTGGCTAACAAAGGCTAGGAGACAGCTGAGCTGGCTAACAAAGGCTAGGAGGCAGCTGAGCTGGCTAACAAAGGCTAGGAGACAGCTGAGCTGGCTAACAAAGGCTAGGAGACAGCTGAGCTGGCTAACAAAGGCTAGGAGGCAGCTGAGCTGGCTAACAAAGGCTAGGAGACAGCTGAGCTGGCTAACAAAGGCTAGGAGACAGCTGAGCTGGCTAACAAAGGCTAGGAGACAGCTGAGCTGGCTAACAAAGGCTAGGAGGCAGCTGAGCTGGCTAACAAAGGCTAGGAGACAGCTGAGCTGGCTAACAAAGGCTAGGAGACAGCTGAGCTGGCTAACAAAGGCTAGGAGGCAGCTGAGCTGGCTAACAAAGGCAACTGATGTCACAATCCCATGGAATTTAACTGAGAGGAATGTAAAGGTGTTGGGAAAGGTGAAGCTACCCTTCCTACATTGTGTCTCCATTGGTAAACTAGGTGGGTGGAGTCATAACATACAATTGTAGAGTGGGTGGAGTCATAGCATACATTGGTAGAGTGGGTGGAGTCATAATATACATTGGTAGAGTGGGTGGAGTCATAATATACATTGGTAGAGTGGGTGGAGTCATAATATACAATGGTAGAGTGGGTGGAATCATAACATACATTGGTAGAGTGGGTGGAGTCATAATATACATTGGTAGAGTGGGTGGAGTCATAATATACAATGGTAGAGTGGGTGGAGTCATAGCATACATTGGTAGAGTGGGTGGAGTCATAATTTACATTGGTAGAGTGGGTGGAGTCATAGCATACATTGGTAGAGTGGGTGGAGTCATAATATACAATGGTAGAGTGGGTGGAGTCATAATATACAATGGTAGAGTGGGTGGAGTCATAATATACAATGGTAGAGTGGGTGGAGTCATAATATACAATGGTAGAGTGGGTGGAGTCATAATATACAATGGTAGAGTGGGTGGAGTCATAACATACATTGGTAGAGTGGGTGGAGTCATAATATACAATGGTAGAGTGGGTGGAGTCATAATATACAATGGTAGAGTGGGTGGAGTCATAATATACAATGGTAGAGTGGGTGGAGTCATAACATACATTGGTAGAGTGGGTGGAGTCATAATATACAATGGTAGAGTGGGTGGAGTCATAATATACAATGGTAGAGTGGGTGGAGTCATAATATACAATGGTAGAGTGGGTGGAGTCATAATATACAATGGTAGAGTGGGTGGAGTCATAATATACAATGGTAGAGTGGGTGGAGTCATAATATACAATGGTAGAGTGGGTGGAGTCATAATATACAATGGTAGAGTGGGTGGAGTCATAACATACATTGGTAGAGTGGGTGGAGTCATAATATACAATGGTAGAGTGGGTGGAGTCATAATATACAATGGTAGAGTGGGTGGAGTCATAATATACAATGGTAGAGTGGGTGGAGTCATAATATACAATGGTAGAGTGGGTGGAGTCATAATATACAATGGTAGAGTGGGTGGAGTCATAATATACAATGGTAGAGTGGGTGGAGTCATAACATACATTGGTAGAGTGGGTGGAGTCATAATATACAATGGTAGAGTGGGTGGAGTCATAAAATACATAATTCTAAAGTCTTAAGTCATAGAGGAGTTGGCATGAACTGATAGCATACACGTACATGATTCTACAAATTTTACTAAAACACACCCCTGTAGTCATAGGTTGCATCCTGAGTGAAGAGACCAAAGGTAGGCTATAAAAGGTGGAGGCTTGATGTTTAGCAACACATTTATCAGCACAGCGTTGGAGAGGTAAGTCATACCTGAACCTACATTTACCTTTATGTTAAAACATTCACACCTATAATATGTTTTCATGATATCAGTGTTCACTCCGTAGAGTCATATTTTGTTTATTTCTAATTCCCTTTTTAAAATCAATAATTCAAATTGATCTTGTATTGATTTCACTTCACAGTCCACATTAGCATAAAAATAAAGCCAGTCTGCATTTTGTCTAATGCATTTCTGATCAGTATTGTGCCGTTTTTTCATATGCTATTAAGTTTCTTAAACGGCTGGCTACTTAACTACTCAGCATTTTACAGCACTCTGTTGCTTCGTTCTGTTTGTCAGTATGAGAATTCATCATGAAAGCTTGTCTGTTGAAGATCCAAATGTAAATGTTGGGAGTTTATTCAAATGCATATTCTTAGGAATCAAAACTGACTGTAATTTGAAGAAATTAAATGAGTTTCACTTTACCACATGCTCCACAGCAACCTTTATATAAATTTATACCTCATGGGTTTACCTCAGATTAAATAGTTAATTCAAGTTAATCGCAATGTTTACAGATCACTACCTGTTCTCTCCTCTCAGGTTGACACATCACCAGCAAGATGAAGATAGTGATATTGGCTGTAGCACTAGCCCTGGTGTTGGCTGGTGGTGGGTCCCGTCTGTCTGGCACTGATTAACTACTGAGTAAACACAGTCTTTTAACCCCTCCTGTCCTGTGGTGCTGGTGAAGCTCTGGAACTGTCTCGTAATGCTGCATTCATGACATGTTCGGAACTAGAAGACTCGGAAATGTTAAGACTTGGAAACTCGTAGAAAGACAACACTGGAGTTTTCCACTCGGAAAGTATCAGAATCGACCAATAGAAAGCTCCACGCAAATAACTTACATTCATTTGAACTCAGACGTTCAGAGTTTCCCCTCCCTGGCTTTTTACCTCCCGATTCCAGGAATCCTCCACCTGTGATTTTTGAAAAACCCGGGGAAAATTGGCAATCCTAATCTTTAACCAATGAGTCCCTGACCAATATGGCCGACCCCATGGCCGACGTACGTTCTAGTGTTCCTATAACATCGCTACAAGTTCTATGGTTCTCCTAACCCAGTGATATGGTGTGTGTTTGTAACCTAGGTGAAGCGCTGGACTGCCTGCGCTGTGTCCCAGCTCAGGCGGGACGAGACTGTGAGGTGACAGTAGAAACCTGCCCCCCAGAGAAGGACGGCTGTGCAGCCGCCAAGTTCCTCAGAGCGCCATGTAAGTACCGTGACTGACCGTGTTTTTCGAAACTGGGCTCATCTGGCGTGTCACCAGATGTTAGCCCACTGAGCTAAAGCCTAAATATTAAAAAGCAGATTTGACAAAAAGAGTCATGTTGTGCTGAATGTTACGTTACTTGAAAAACAGCGTTGGATGTCATGTCACACAAAGTTCTGTGAAAAAGGAAAGGAAAGCCGCACCCTCTAGGATGCTCAGATGCAATAATTTAATATCCTAATAACCAACGTTTGGACAGACAAGCTGTCTTCATCAGGGTATAATGACAAACACTGCGGGTCACTAGTTTATATAGTGTCAAAGGACACACGCAGGTGTCTGTAATCATGGCCGGGTGTGGCCTAATAGCATTGGCCAATTCACAGATAAAAACAACATACAAAAAACATGGATAGCATATGATCATAGATACTTAGCTACATAGGCCCACAAACATTTACAATGAATAGCAAAATCACAAGAATGGCTTCGAATCAAAGTCTACGTTGCATTTTTGCATGTTGTTTTTATCTGTGAATTGGCCAATGCTATTAGGCCACACCCGGCCATGATTACAGACACCTGCGTGTGTCCTTTGACACTATATAAACTAGTGACCCGCAGTGTTTGTCATTATACCCTGATGAAGACAGCTTGTCTGTCCAAACGTTGGTTATTAGGATATTAAATTATTGCATCTGAGCATCCTAGAGGGTGTGGCTTTCCTTTCCTTTTTCAAGTGTTCTACGCCGTCAGCCAGCACCTCGCCTAAACAGGTGTGCGTTTCTTTCACCTTTAACACAAAGTTCTGTGCCCGTATTCACAAAGCATCTCGCAGTTAGAGGTGCAGTTTTATATCATAATAAATACGATTATATGGACTTATCCTAGATCACCACCATTCCTACTCTGTGACGCTGTGTGGATACAGGCCCTGGTCAGAATAATCAAGAATAAAAGGGTTATAATACAGACTAAAGTCAACAGTTAACAGCTGTCACATAGTAACATAACATTGTCATTTATTTTCTCTCTCAGTTGGCCATTTCCAGAGATGCATGGACATGTCGGGCTGTAAGCAGTTCCAAACCAACGCTTTCATCAACGTGAAGTGTTGTGACACTGAGAAGTGCAACACGTTCTAGACTACTCTGCTGTGACAAGACGGATTCAGATCAGTAAAGAAACGATCAGAGGGCGCAGCATCCCACTGGGCACACATCGGTTGAATCAATGTTGTCGTTTCCACGTAATTTCAACGACATTACGTTGAGCCAACGTGGAATAGACATTGAATTGACGTACGTGTCCAGTTGGATCCTACCCCTCACATCAACATTCTAATTTATCAACAATTATTTGACTTAAAATAAATCAAACTTTGAAACCCTTTTTTTTTTTTGCTTTGAGCTTAAATTCCGGGTAGGCTAAACGTATTTTGCAATTATTGAATCTGAGCAAAGTTGATCAATCGTCATTATTGGAATGATACAACATACAATCCTGAAATACATCATCACTTTTCACTTTAATGATTACAATCAAAAAAAAACATTTGCGCACCATTTTCAACATTAGAAAATGGGACGTAGATTTTTTGGCTGATGACAATAACAGCTAGGAAAAAATAACATCCGACTGACAACGATGGGGGAGATAAAGTAGAACAAGAAAGAGCTGTGTATTAGAGAGACAGAGGAACAGCTCTAATGAATCAGAAGAAATGCCTAAAGTGCAAATCCTAACTTCCACTTAAATCCAATTTTCACTTAGTCATGCATTGATGTCAATGGGAGACTAAGTCCTAGATTCAATCAGATCAAGTGTTAACCGGCGATAGACGACCCCCGCATAGCTGATGTTTTGGAGGTGTCGGAGGTGGAACTGCGTTGGAGCCGTCAAATCGGTGATCAGCTGCTCTTTATCATAGTCACGAAGCCACACCCGTCCCACTCAAAGCCACACCCCGTCCCACTCAAAGCCACACCCGTCCCACTCAAAGCCACACCCCGTCCCACTCAAAGCCACACCCCGTCCCACTCAAAGCCACACCCGTCCCACTCAAAGCCACACCCCGTCCCACTCAAAGCCACACCCCGTCCCACTCAAAGCCACACCCCGTCCCACTCAAAGCCACACCCCTCCCACTCAAAGCCACACCCGTCCGACTCAAAGCCACACCCCTCCCACTCAAAGCCACACCCGTCCCACTCAAAGCCACACCCCTCCCACTCAAAGCCACACCCCTCCCACTTCAAGTTAGATGTTCAGAAGGAGAAAGTGTAGGCTATGTAGAAATAATGACGCTCTAATTGAAAATCGTTCAACAAAATAATGAGGAATTCTATCATCCTAATGGAGGTGTAGATTACATCTCATATTCCAGTGTTCCAACTTGTAAACAAGGCTGCATGGGGTTTCTCTTAATGAGACTAGGTGCAGACAACGGCAATGTCCGCTTTACAGTGCCTCTACAGAGGATTTATATTACAAGCAGCACTCACCTAGCCACGCTTGCCTGACCCTCATGTGGGTGCTAACAAGCTAGCAAGCAAGCTAGGTAGTGCTACGTTTCAACCAGTGGAGGCTGGTGGGAGGAGCTATAGGAGGACGGGCTCTTTGTAAAGGCTGGAATGGAATTAATGGAACAGAGTCAAACGTGTGGTTTCCATGTGTTTGATGTGTTTGACTCTGTTCCATTTGTTCCATTCCAGCCTTTACAATGAGCCCGTCCTCCTATAGCTCCAGCCACCAGCCTCCACTGGTACCAACAGCCATTGTCAGCCAATCCAGTAGGGGTTGGAAGCTATGGTGAGCTTCGATTGGTCACTCACGTCACGATATCGTGGAGGATCTGAATAAAGTTCCGCTTTCCCCAGCTTTAGTCCCGCCCCCCTGCTCAGCTCCCTCGCCCATGCTCACGTCGCTCAACGGTCCCCCGCCCAATCCACTTCTCTCGCTTTCCTTCCATTTGAAAGTGAATGGCTTCCGACGTTTCACCGTGCAATGTCGCTTCCTAGTGTAAACGGGCCGTTAACTGAAGACGATGTGGGCGATGAAACTACGGAAAGCCATTCAAATATAGTGGGCAGCAGGTAGCTTAGTGGTTAAGAGCGTTGCGCCAGTAACCGAAAGGTCGCTGGTTCTAATCCCCGAGCCGACTAGGTGAAAAATCTGTCGATGTGCCCTTGAGCAAGGCACTTAACCCTAATTGCTCCTGTAAGTCGCTCTGGATAAGAGCGTCTGCCAAAATGACTAAAATGTACAAATTTAATTTCCAATGGAAGAGAAGCGACGAGGGACATGAACAGGGGGGCGGGACCAAAGTTGGGTGAAAGCTGAACTTTATGCTAATACTCTGCGACGTCGATGGACGCTCGACCAATCAAAGCTCACTATAGCTTTCCAGACCCTGCTGGATTGGCTGTTGATACCGAGCACTATCTAGCTTGCTAGCATCCACACAAGGATGAAGCTAGCGTGGTGAGGCGTCCTGGTTCAAACGTACTGCTAGTTATAACGCTAATAAGACGCTTGTGAATTTGACAGCTCTTCACGCGGTTTCACCTCCAACACCAAAACATCAGTCAAAGCTTCCAACCCCTACTGGATTGGCTGACAATGGCTGTTGGTACCAGTGGAGGCTGGTGGGAGGAGCTATAGGAGGACGGGCTCATTGTAAAGGCTGAAATGGAATTAATGGAACAGAGTCAAACATGTGGTTTCCATATGTTTGATGTGTTTGACTATGTTCCATTTATTCCATTCTAGTCATTACAATGAGCCCGTCCTCCTATAGCTCCAGCCACCAGCCTCCACTGGTACCAACAGCCATCCATCCATGAAACATCCAGTTTCACCTCCAACACCAAAACATCAGGATGCTGGCTTAAGTGGATCTGATTGAGTCGGGCTCTAAGTGAAAGTTTGACTTAAGGACATTGGGATTTTCCACCAAGTTTATTGAAGAATTTCCTGTAAGAATCAGTGGAGTGACAATGACAATGGAGGAAAGCTGTGTGAGGAGAAAGCAATCACTGATGAAAAAAATAAACTAACAAAAACTAAAGATATATTTAAATACAAGGAAATGTTTGTCTTCATGTCTCATATGAAGAGGTGAAATCAAATCACATTTAAATATCTCAGAACTTACGTTGTCACCTTCCACCATGAGGCCAGAACGGACACCTGTGCAGTAGCTACCCTCCGGTAGGTTTTGGCACTAACCCCAGTTGTAACTAACCTGATTCAGCTCATCAACCAGCTAATTATTAGAATCAGGAGCGCTAGATTAGGGTTGGAGTGAAAATCTACAGGAGGGCATCTCTCCAGGAACAGGGCTGGAGTTAAAACCTACAGGAGGGTATCTCTCCAGGAACAGGGCTGGAGTTAAAACCTACAGGAGAGTAGCTCTCCAGGAACAGGGCTGGAGTTAAAACCTACAGGAGGGTATCTCTCCAGGAACAGGGCTGGAGTTAAAACCTACAGGAGGGTATCTCTCCAGGAACAGGGCTGGAGTTAAAACCTACAGGAGGGTAGCTCTCCAGGAACAGGGTTGGAGTGAAAACCTACAGGAGGGTAGCTCTCCAGGAACAGGGTTGGAGTTAAAACCTACAGGAGGGTATCTCTCCAGGAACAGGGTTGGAGCGAAAACCTATAGGAGGGTATCTCCAGGAACAGGGTTGGAGTGAAAACTTACAGGATGGTATCTCTCCAGGAACAGGGTTGGAGTTAAAACCTACAGGAGGGTATCTCCAGGAACAGAGTTGGGAGTTAAAACCTACAGGAGGGTATCTCCAGGAACAGGGTTGGAGTGAAAATCTACAGGATGGTATCTCTCCAGGAACAGGGCTGGAGTTAAAACCTACAGGAGGGTATCTCTCCAGGAACAGAGTTGGGAGTTAAAACCTACAGGAGGGTATCTCTCCAGGAACAGGGTTGGAGTTAAAACCTACAGGATGGTATCTCTCCAGGAACAGGGTTGGAGTGAAAACCTACAGGAGGGTATCTCTCCAGGAACAGGGCTGGAGTTAAAACCTACAGGAGGGTATCTCTCCAGGAACAGAGTTGGGAGTTAAAACCTACAGGAGGGTATCTCTCCAGGAACAGGGTTGGAGTGAAAATCTACAGGATGGTATCTCTCCAGGAACAGGGTTGGAGTGAAAATCTACAGGAGGGTATCTCTCCTGGAACAGGGCTGGAGTTAAAACCTACAGGAGGGTATCTCTCCAGGAACAGAGTTGGGAGTTAAAACCTACAGGAGGGTATCTCTCCAGGAACAGAGTTGGAGTTAAAACCTACAGGAGGGTTTCTCTCCAGGAACAGGGCTGTAGTTAAAACCTACAGGAGGGTTTCTCTCCAGGAACAGGGCTGGAGTTAAAACCTACAGGAGGGTATCTCTCCAGGAACAGGGCTGGAGTTAAAACCTACAGGAGGGTATCACCAGGAACAGAGTTGGGAGTTAAAACCTACAGGAGGGTATCTCTCCAGGAACAGGGTTGGAGTTAAAACCTACAGGAGGGTATCTCTCCAGGAACAGGGCTGGAGTTAAAACCTACAGGAGGGTATCTCTCCAGGAACAGGGCTGGAG
Organism: Coregonus ussuriensis; assembly: GCA_031479575.1. NCBI lineage: Eukaryota > Metazoa > Chordata > Actinopteri > Salmoniformes > Salmonidae > Coregonus > Coregonus ussuriensis. The sequence goes on from CM062486.1 coordinate 49,467,083, forward strand.
TTAAAACCTACAGGAGGGTATCTCTCCAGGAACAGGGTTGGAGTTAAAACCTACAGGAGGGTATCTCTCCAGGAACAGAGTTGGGAGTTAAAACCTACAGGAGGGTTTCTCTCCAGGAACAGGGCTGGAGTTAAAACCTACAGGAGGGTTTCTCTGGTCTAGATGGTAGGAGCTAGTGGTAATTTCTCACCAGGGCCTCAGTTTTGCATCAGGGCTGAGGCCAGAACAGTTGAGAGGTGGATTGTGGGAAATGTACAGTATGACAGAAAACAGTCACTCAACCTTTCATAACAAACAAACAGAAAAACAATACAGACATACAGAAACAGAAATACTGGTAAATAAACAGTTGGTGAGTTTACAGTTGAAGACAGTTGAAGACAGTTGAAGACAACCGATGACAGTTGAAGACAGTTGATGACAGTTGAGAAGTAGTCGTTGGAACTGGCAGGAAGCCTTCAAGTAACAGGATATCCCAGTGCAGTCCTATTCTGTGTTTTGATTGGTTGGCAGCTCTACATGATGGAGCAGGAAGTCTTCCCTGGTTGGACGCCGCCTTCCAGCTTCTCCGCCTCGAGGATCATCCTCTTGAACACCTCCACTGCCGTCTGAGACGGGGAACATAACAGGGAGTAAGAATAGAATAGC